>SRMA01026653.1:0-108589 GCA_007224835.1 Danionella cerebrum
ATAATAAGTTTAAGTGAGATAACAATATGTTGGCTTTGCAAGCAAGCCAACATAACTAGGTTTTAAAGTTTGCACGCAAACTTCGATGTTGGCTTGCGTTGGTGCCGTTAATACCTATTTTTTTTAAATGTTGGCAATTCTGCAACAATAACATAATCCAACCCCCATGTCTCTATGATTCTCATAAGCTGAGATAGGTATTTGCAAAATTGGTTGCTATGGTAACCAGTCTGGTTGCTATGGAGGGGTCTGTGACCTAAGATATTGTTCCCCATGTCATTACGAGTAAAATACATCAACCCCCATGTCTCTATGACTTTCCTAATCTGAGATGGAGATGCGCCATTTTGGTTGCTATGGTAACCTGTCTGGTTGCTATGGAGGGGTCAGTGAACTAACATATTGTTCCCCATGTCAATACGAGTAAAATACATCATACCCCATGTCTCTATGATTTTCCTGAGCTGAGATAGGTACATGCAAAATTGGTTGCTATGGTAACCAGTCTGGTTGCTATGGAGGGGTCAGTGACCTAACACATTGTCCCCCATGTCAATACATCAACCCCCATGTCTCTATGACTTTCAAAAGCTGAGATAGAGCTGCGCCATATTGGTTGCTATGGTAACCAGTTTGGTTGCTATGGAGAGGTCGCTGACCTAATATATTGCTCCCCATATCTATACGGGTAAAATACAGCAACCCCCATCTCTCTATGATTTTCCTAAGCTGAGATAGAGACATGCCATATTGGTTACTATGGTAACCAGTCTGGTTGCTATGGAGGTGTCATTAACATAATATGTTTCAGCTGTCAGTATGGGTGAAGCTTACCAGCCCCCAAGTCTCTAGCATTTTTCTAAGCTAAGATAGAGATGTGGCAATATAGTTGCTATGGTAAACAATTTTGTTGCTATGGAGGAGTTAGTGACATCATGTTGTAATCTACTTTCCATTTAGACTAATATAAAGCAAACCCCATGTCTCTACTGTGTTCCGTTTAGAAGATATTTGACATTGAAAGTTATGTCAAAAGTGGGTGTGGCTTAATTAATTTATGTTAATTCACAAGCAATGATGGGCTGGATAAGTGATTAGCTTCCTTAATGCTCGTATGACTTTCCAGTGTCAATCAATTACAGAAGCTCTTTTACAATAGAATCTATGGGGTTCATGCTCCATTCATTTCAATGGGCCATTGAAAGTCAATGAGACACCTTTGACCTACTTATTTGAAATCAGCTTGCACCTGGAGTTATCAACTGCCAGATTTTCAAGCGAGTCAGCTGACTCAACTGTCAGATTTTCAAACGATGGCAAATCTGCTGGAGAAAATCCGATTTCCATGCCTCAAACAAATAAGATTATAGAAGAACCGTAAGACATATCGAAATGATTCTTTCTTTGTAAGAAGCAGAAGACCCTAACCAAGAGAATGCTGTAATTTTTGTGAAGGTGTGATTAGAAATAAAAAAATTATGGCGAGCTACAAATAGCCTTCATCTGATTCTGTGCAACTGCTCATTTTAGAGAAATCCATACCCTCAAACAAATAAACATTACGAAAGAATGAACAGAGGTATTGAAATATTTCTTTTACTGTTAGAATCCCAAGATTTTAAGGAAGAGAATGGTGTAAATTTTGTGAAGCTGTGATAAAGTGTGAATGATTTATGGCGAGTTAAAAATAGCCTGCGACTGAGATTTTAAACAGAATCCACCAGAATTTTTGAATGGAGGTGAATGGAGCAATTAAGTGCACTCCTTGTGGTTTAGGCCACCTGGAGTAAAAACCGTGTGTTTTTTAAAAATGAAAACAGCACCAACTGAAAGAGGACAAAAATCTCTACCATTTAGGTATAAAATGTGTGTGTAAAGGTTAATTTTTAGTTGAGAAAACAGTGCAAGTAGCAACAAGACTGAGCTTGCTCAAAGTTAGAGTGAGCGATGACATCACCACTCTAGGGCTCCCATAGGGAATGACTTGGGCGATTTTTGGGCCGAAATTCGCGATTTTTACGGAAACCGCTGGTCAAATCGGTCCGATGAGATATAGCAACTCGAGTGGGAACAGTTTGGACGACCGTGGAAAGTTTCGTGGCTGTAGCTCGAACGGGCTAGGAGGAGTAGTGCGTAGAATTTTTGTCAGAAGAAAAGAGAAGAAGAAGAATAATAATAAGTTTAAATCAGATAACAATATGTTGGCTTTTGCAAGCAAGCCAACATAATAATAAGTTTAAGAGAGATAACAATATGTTGGCTCTGCAAGCCAACATAATAATAAGTTTAGGTGCAATAACAATATGTTGGCTTTGCAAGCAAGCCAACATAATAATAGGAAGAAACGGAACAAACACAATAGGTGCCTTCGCAGCTTTGCTGCTTGGCCCCTAATAATAATAATAGGAAGAAACGGAACACACACAATAGGTGCCTTCGCAGCTTTGCTGCTTGGCCCCTAAATAACGTATTCTTATCTATATATTCACTTATGACATTACATCTAACATAAAAACTAATTTCTTAATTTTGTGATGCAAGAATGTAAGAGTTTAAGGCATTACATTTGGGTTTTTACATTTTAGACTTTGCAAGACCCTGGAAAACCTGGAATTTTTAAGGATTGACTTCAGAATTGGTAGATTAAAGAGCACCTTGCTGCGATTCAAGAGAGTTATAAAGCGGAATGGAATTGATTTATAAGAGAATGAAATGAATCTTCGGAAATACCTGGGAACTGCTCTGTGATTGGTTAATCACGTATTTCATTGCTGGTTTAGTGACGGAGAAAAAAAACAAGCCACCCGATACAACAGTATATCGTAGAAACTCGCTACAAACTATAGATACAGATAAAACGGCAACAACAGATTAGTCCAAATCTCACTGACAGCTCTCAAATACAGGGAGCAGACGTCTCTATACCAATTTAGGTAAGGGATATAAAATAAACAAGTTTTTGTATTGTTCAATGAGTTCACTTGTGAAATAAATAAAGAAGTGTTCATAAACAAACCTCAGGGATTTATTGAGATGTGAGGGATCACAACTTGTTTTTAGAGGTGACTTGGGGAATTTAGATCATTTTATTGGGTCATTTTAAGGTAAGAAAAACCAGGATTAAACACAGGTGGACATTCGCTGATTTGATTCTATGGTACTTGAGGAATTAGAAAGGCCTGGAGGATGACTGGTACACTAATTACTAAGTTTTTTTGAGAATGATTGCAACAACGTCACACTACAAGAGCTTCTTATAAGAACTCCCACTCCAAAAAAAAATAAATAGATGATGGGCCTACCTGTGAGGAGGAAGCACCAGCAGCACCAGCATCAACAGGTCCATGCATTGCATCGGTCTGGCTCAGCACAGGCTCATGGTTGACCTAAGGAGCAGGAGAACAATCAGAAGAGCACAAACTAAGAGCACGAGGTGCAGAGACACAGAGATATAAAAAGAGATCGTCTAGGGTAATCAGCTCTCTGAGGGATAAACCAGTGCATAAGAGCCAGAGGAGCATCATGCTCTCCATGACCTACATCAGTTTCTCATTCTATCCAGGGGATTATGGCAAACCTGACGGATGGGAGGGGGGGGGAGCAAAAGTTTACGAATGCATTCCTGCACACGGATTTATGCTCAGAATGATGTCAGAAAGCAAGGATAGAGATAAGTCTGCAACATTTAATCACATGATGCAGAAAATAAATCTCAGCGTGTTATTTATTTTTTAATTTTTAGTCCAGAAAATATGAAACGTCTTTTCATCGTCACAATCCTATCCCCATGCTCTCTTGGAACTTTTATATTTTTAAAAAGTAATTTTTCAACAGATTTTTCAGAATCTTTAGAACAGATTTTTCAAAATGAAAGTATAAAATGCAATATAGTTCTTATCAAAGAGATACATTTCTTTTAAAGGCAAAGAAATAACAATTCCACAACCTTTTCCACAACAAAATTATACAAAAAAAAAACAATTCTCAGAATCTCAAAAGTTGAGACCGAATCGTTTTTATGTTTTATAACAAAATCAAAAGTGTTAAAAAAAAATAAAAGTAATAAATCCCCTCAAAAAGCAAAGACAAATCAATGCAAAACAATGTGAAAAAAAAACATCTAACCGTATACACTGTTCCAAGCACTTTTTGTCCAATTGTGCTTTTTATGTGTCAGAACTTTGATAAACATGGGCCATATCACAGATCTTGTACTTTCAAGGGTTATCTCTTATTTTCAACACTAGATGGCAATAGTGTTGTCAAAAGTTCCAGTACTTCGGAACCAGGTTGAAACTAAAAAAAATATTTATGGCGCCAGGATTTCTTAAGTACCGGTACTACAGAGGACGCGTCCAAACCAGTTCTTGTCGCGCTGTCTGACCTTTGTGTCCAAAATATGCATATTACAGAATGCATTGAATGTTTGGTTAAAGTTTATGTCAGTTATATTAGTCCGTCAGAAAAGCAGTATTAGGCTATGAGTCACGAACGCAGTTTGATATCAATAAGATCCATTTTTTACCTATTTTAAGTTACAGTTAGTGAATTAATTTAATATAATTAATGTTAAACAATTTAATCTATTAATGCATTTTAATAATAATACTTGCTGATTTGCTAAAACCCGTTTTTGTTAAGTCATGCTATCTAACATAGTGTTCGAAATACTAGTTTTTCTATCATTGTACCAGTGATTACATGTACATTTAATATAATAAATCTTAAATACATTTATTCTAAAAGATGAGGTTTGTTATTTACTGAAAAGTTATATATTTTAGCTGGTGTCAATGATCTAATGTTGCATTTGGTCAGACTCAGCCCATTGTGTTATTAAAGTATGTTAAATTTTCTTTTTACAGCTGCTGTCTGAGGAAGACAACAAAATAATAATAAAGTTGTGTTCAGTAATGGCATATTTTATCAACCTTTATCAATAAAGAGTGAGTTATTTAATCATGTTTATTATTATTCAGGTGTATTAATAAAAGTAGTTTGTTCATTTCATGTTTTTGTGTTTTACTTTGGTACCGAAATTGGTACAGAGAACCATGGATTTTCAGTTTTGTTTTTAGTTTTTTTGGTACCGTGACAACCCTAGACAGCACCATTTCGGGGCCTGTAAAATGAAACAAAGTCAACTATGCATTATCTCACATGCTTCTTAACTCTTGTGATGTTTGTTTAAAACCAAAAATATTCAACTTATAACCTTTTTGAAAACTACACATTATATTTGAATACAAAATTAAGCAATAGCTTGGCTGTATAGCTCCTAATTAAATCACAACAGCCGGTGTGATTAATGGTTAAACATGAAAAATTCCAGGGAATATAAAAACAAATTAACTGTACATTGAGAGACAAAATTATTGCTGATTGGAAGGTGATCAAATGCCTAATTCATGCAATAAAGTGGAGTAAAAGTTATTTTAAAAACTATATAATGTGACTTGATAATGTGAAGATTTTTTTGCCCCTATTGATGGATAATAACAGCAAACAAAAGGTACAGTTGATTCCTATTTTTATCTTCTGTAATTGAAAAGGAAATTATTTAAATATATCTTTAATGCAAAAGTGTTTTTAGAAGCTCCACCGACCAAATGTTCTGCAGATAATCCCTGTGCATGCGGAAGCTGGGTCACACAGCTGTTTTGTGCAATCACGATCCATTAGTGGAGCGTGTTCATGCAATTAAACTTTCATTCGCTCACTGGTTATGCACAGATGCATGTTCTGCAGATCATTTCACTCCTGAATGAGCTGTAAATGCAGTCTGAAACATGAGCAAAAAACAGTGAGGCTGCAGAGGTAGGATCTAGTTTCTAATAAAAAAAAAAGAAAAAAAAACACGGAATCTGGGACGGCTCAGCCTGCCTGGGAAGTTTATTGGTCACAGGCTACAGTCTTCCCTCCATTTCAGAGACCATTTCCCACGGCTTAGTTAAACCCCCCAACTTTATATTTTCTAACGACAGAATAAAATCTAACTATCCATTGCACCAATTTAAACAAAAAAATGAAACTGTCCCAGTTGTCTAAAATTTGAATTGGATTTGGTGCGTGTGTGTGTGTGTGTGTGTGTGTGTGCGTGTGCCTGGGCGTGAGTGAAGAACATCCGGGTCAAGCAGAGCAGTCCAAAAACAAAAAAGGGAAATGAAAACCATTGTTAGCTCAGAATTAGTTTTTACTTTTTCAATTAAAATGCAAAATAGTTTTTACTTTTTTACTTTTTAAATGAACAAACAAATGGTACATGGATTCCCAGGACCAAGTGTGACCACAGACTGTAAAACAAAATATGGAAGGCACGACACCACCAACTGCCATTGGGCTAATATGGCAATATTCAAGCTGAAGAGGAGGCTGCCATTGACTGCTACACATGCGCACAAGCGACTTCCTGTTAAGAACTGTCGTAGTTTCAGAGCTCCGCCTCGAGTCTCTCAGTCTGTTATATACAACTTTTTTGGCAATTTGAAGCGAGAATTTGAGAGAGACTTTTCTGAAATTGATCGTTGGCAGCGTAAATGATCTTTCTCTCGACGTGGTAACAGCAGTAAGCTCTCTTCTGTGCAGCTGTCAATCACATGGTCCACATCAAGTTTTTTTTACCGGAAAGTTTAACCATAACTTGAGAAAATAAACTTGAGCCAAGAAAATAAACAATTGAAGTTTGTTCACTGTATAGATAACTTTCGAAAATCATTAAAACCGTTTGTGTAAATGACTTTCTGAGGAAAAATTTTTAAAATGCAGCTTTTTCCCATAGACTTGTATTGGGTGGTAATCATTCTGCAGCCAGGGCCATGGGGGCGCTTGCTGTGGTTTGGTTTTACTCTGCCGGCCATGTGAAACATGCTTATTCTGAAAGGCATCAGGGTTCTCCTCATGAATATTTCTGGCCCACATCAGTCAAATGTCATTACATGGCCTCAGTCAATTATACACGACTACAACTGGTACAAAATGCTGCTGCACGGCTTTTAACTGGGACTAAGAAACGAGAGCACATTACTCCGATTTTAAAGTCATTGCACTGGCTCCCGATTCGCTTTCGCATTGATTTTAAAATTCTCTTAATTGTTTTTAAATCTCTTCATGGTCTCGCCCCTCAATACATGTCTGACATGCTCCAGCCCCACTGCCCGGCTCGCTCTCTAAGGTCAGCTGACCAGTCTCTCCTGGTCGTCCCAAGAACACAGAAAAAGCTCAGGGGGGACCGCTCCTTCTCTGTCGCAGGTCCAAAACTGTGGAACAAACTGCCTTTGCACCTTAGACAGATGGATTCTTTTATGGTTTTTAAGTCATCCTTAAAAACACATCTTTTTACTCTGGCTTTTAACTCTGTCTGAATTGTTGACTTTTACTTGTTTTATTGTTCTTACTCTGACTGGTGTTTTTATTGTGTGGTTTTATATTTCTATGCTTTATCAAACTTTTATTTATTTTATGTTACATCACTATTTTTATTATCCTTACACCTCATAGGCTGTGTACAGCACTTTGGCTGACCCTGTTGTTTTTAAAAAGTGCTATATAAATAAAGATGGATTGGATTGGAATTATGTACAATCAACGCCACTGTTGATCACAGTAGGAATTAATCACATCATCTACCCCCCCAGAAGTTGGCAGCAGACTTCAGAGTCCAACAAGGTCCAAAATCTTGATATTTGACCACAATTTCTGAAAAGGAGCCTTGATTGAATGCTGAGAAATGCTGTTTCCAGAACAAGTTGAAATTTGATGATTTTCACTGGAACATGAAACAAAAGTGTTCGTCTAATTTGGTAAAAGACTGCAGCTGCTTGAGTACACCAAGAGGCACCACCAAACATATTATGCTAATGAGCTAACTGGACCTCAGACAAAACTTACGAGGTGTTTGAACAAAAATGTGGTTATTTGCTAGTATTCACATGTGCCCAATAATTAAAATTGATCAAAGGTTTTTTGTTAATTAGCCAAAGTCTGTAACAGCTCTAAAAATGGTCTGAAGGTACCCGTGACAGTAGCCATGTTTCCCTTGCATAAAATATCTGTGAATAAAGCACCGTTTCTATGTAATTGGTCCTAAGAACAAAATCGTCACTTGCGGATAAACTGGTGCCAAATATCAAAAGAATCAACTGAAACATGGAGTTTTATTTATAAAAGATGTGCACTGCCACCTGGTGCCACCCAACTGAAATGTTGTATGTTTCTCAGAACATTTCAAAGCAGACTGATTTGTGAATGTATGCTGATTCAGAGTTGGGTCTGTTCCAGCTATTTGTGATCCAGCTTCAGAACAATTGAATGCATTTGCTTATAAACAACCCTCTTTTTACAATTCATGTCCAATACTCACAACAGAGAGGCGGGCTAAGCCTTATTATCCTTACAGAGACCGAGAAAATCATTTTAATGATGGAAACTAATTTAATATATTTTTAACAATAGCATTTAGAAAAAAACCTTTAAATAGTTTGATAGTCTACTCATAAAAACGACACAAAAGGCCATGAAATTAAATGAATACCGAAGTATTGAATAACAGTTTTTTTTCTAAAATGTCAGCGAACAAATTTTTTATATTTTATTTTACAATGAAAAGAAGGTTACAGTATAAAACAGAAAATATTAGTTGAGATTCAAATGAACCTAAATAAACATTTACTTTCTTTTTTAATTCAGCTACTTTATTGTTTTTTTATTTTTTATTTTGTCTTTAATTTGATTTTAGCTAATGACTTTTAAATAGATTTATTTATACACCTAGCTGAGAATCCAGTGTGACAAGCTCAAGTTATGGTTTGGAACATTGAGAGCTGGTTTAAGCTGTTTGTCTCGGTCAAATCTGATGGATGGACCAAACAAAAACCATGAGCTGATGTAATACTATGGTTCAAATCAGGTCTTCACCTCATTCACTCTGGGCACACCTGGCCTAAAGAAATGACAGTTTTATAGATTGTACATTGATCCCGTACCTCTGGGTCGGCCGACTGCGCCTGTAACCGCGTCCGTATCCTCAGCATGTCTTTTTCTATCTGCTGTATTCGAGCCACACGCCCCTGAGGAACACAACCAAACCTTGTTCATGAACTCTGCCTTCTCAGAATCTAGAGAGAGCTTCAGGGTCAGGTTTGGAGATGTCTGCCCACCTGAGCTCGTTTTTCCATGTCCTGACAGCTTCCCAGTGTTTCCTCCATGGCAACTCGAATCTGTCGGGCCTCGTACTCCAGCTGCCTGCGAGTCATGTCCGTCTGCAGAGAGAACTGCTGCAAAAACCAAAATAGAAAGAGAATGAGTGTGACATACAGGATCGACAGTGATGTTCACAAACTTCCAAAGATTTGATTTGAACTTGATTTTTTTTCACTTTACTTCTGTAGCTTCAAGCTAGAGTTCAAGTTATCGGACCAAGGAAATCTATTACTATTGTTATTTTGTGGTACGGTGCTATGAAGAGCTGAAACAAGCTACAGATCCCAAAACGTAGCATTCAGTCTGCCAAACAGATGCCACTGCCAATGCACACAGAGGTACAAAACAAATGATGCCATTGTCCATTAACAGTCTATTAACTGCATGACATGTTTGAAAAGTGGCTTCAATTAAAGAATTGTTCTCAACCAAAAAAAAAAAATAGAGTAATTGGTTCTTAAAACAGATGCTTTGTTTAGAAAGATGGATCCGTTTGAGTTTCCTGCACATCACAGTGATTGTACTAGTTTTAAAGCAAACACTTTTTTATATATATAAAAACAACTAAACAGTTGAATGCTCTCTTAATTTAATATTTGCATAATATTGTATTCATTTTAATAATTTATAGCATTTCATTTACGGGGACCAAAATAAAACACTTTTCAGTGGTTCGCCCACCCTCAAAAACTCATTGAAGAACTTTTTTTTATAATGCTCTATGAGCGTTACTGTACTGAACCAACAATAGCCAACTTCCTATCTAAAGATGCTAATAAAATTTAAGTGTAAAACTGGAATTGAAACGCAACATGTTCAGTCATGTCATCTTGCTTTTGGAGGCAGGAGACTGCTCTTAACGCAGTCGGTTAAGACGGTATTGGGAGGTGATAATCCCCAACTACTTTGATGACAGACTGGTTAGGGTATTTTAGAATGACCAAAAACAACATTTTCAGACGTCGTGCGATGAAATCGATCCATTGGGTTGTCCATTAACCCTTTAACACCAAACCTGTCGTTGGCGACAGGATAATGACAAGTGCACTTGAAACCAATTTTTACACTATTGAAAAAATCTCGACAGATTCTGAAAGTTGAAAAACAGACCTTTCAAATAATATTTAATATGGCAATGACAACATTGAGAGTGTGCCAGGGGTGGGAAGTTTGTGGAGCGTTGGAGAGCAGTGACAGATGAAGGATTGTGATTTCTTGTGATTTCTTTAGCAATAGCTCACAGGGGATGTTCCCAGCTTTATAACAATCATGTTGTCAATATATAGTGTCATTTTTCTAATTGACATTATATAATATTGCTTTATTACTGCTCATGCTCTTGAATTCAATATCATATTGCTTCCATCATTACTTTCTTGGATCTTGACTTGTGTTAGTTTTTGTGTGGAAACACAAGAGTTTCGTTTTGACTAAAACATATGTAATATATTTATTTTTATAGACATTTATCTGATGTAGGGGAAACCTCCTCTGGCAAGGTTGGGCTCTGTCTTCAGATAGACAGAAACTCCTTCACAAAATTCCACAGCTGAAAAAAAAACACCTGGATGTTTGTAAATTAAACAACCTGTGACACTTTTTGGTTGATGCTTGTGCTTAATTTTTGTAAATCACAAAATTTGAGAATATAGATTTTATCAAACTTGATGAAAATTCAAATCCTTTTTTTTCCTCGTTATAACACAATGTTCTGAGCATTTGGAACATAAAAATTTGAAATATTTGCCAGATTTTTTATTCCTCTGAAAAGAAAAACAGGTAAAAAAATGATATAAACACTATTTTCTGACATGATGATTGAAAACAAGACAAAAATACCAGGCAAACTGTTAGAATTACACTAGAACTATAGGAGTCAAAGGGTTAATGTTGCCTCATCCCGCTCAAGTTCAGGCAGAAAAACTCATTGCCATTGTGCTGTATAAACTTGATACATGCATATTTTATGCACATTTTTTCTTATCTGATAATTTTCATGCGCATTTTCAAAATTCATGCACCTCTTCCATCCAGGGTTTCAAAATGTGCATAAAATTAAGTGGATGGAAAGGCAGCTGCTAACTTTCCCAGCTTGACAAATATGATTGATGTGAAATTGTTTCTGGTAATATTAACACAACTAACTGTTTGGGCCCTGGCTATGTAACAATGCTCCAGTTTTCCATTCCATTTTCTCCAGATTCTTAATAAGACTGTAATTTAGGAAGATCAAACTAAGTTCCAAGAGTCCTGTTAATTTAGTTCCAACCAAGCATCGACAGACATATACCTGTAGCTTTCACTCAAGTCTAAGGAACCTAACCAGCTGATCAGGATTAGATAAGGCTGGAACTAAACTGACACATTTGATCTAGACTGTGGTCAAGTTTTAGAAACAAGTCTTATGTTAAGCCCACCACCTTTCCTTCTCTCGGAAAAGCCCATTAGCGTGTGTTTCTAGTTTTTATTGGGTTGGTGTATAGGTTTGTTTGTAAATGCACTTACGTTCTCAGTCAGAGGAAGGCTGTCGATCCTTTTAGTCAGGTTTTGTAGCTGAGCATAGTACCAGTCTTTTTCCTTCTCCTCCTTTTCCAGTTCTGCCATCAACAAGGACCTAACAGACAGAGACAATTGCTTTGATTTTGAGCTTTTGTGATGGAACAAGTCTTCACTTATTTTTTAGTCAGAGAGCGAGAGAGAGTGAGAAATGGGATGACAAAAGAAATAATTTTTTTTATAAATAGAGCACAACTCAAAAGACCTCACACACAGAGTAAGATATTCTTAATATAAACAAACCAAACAGTTTCCCCAAAACCACCCATCTGTAGCTCACACTTTGTTTACATGCAGTTCATTTCTTGAACTATGGATTGCGCTTTAAAAAGTTAGCCATCCTTTCAAATATTTGAAAAACATACACAAGAGAGGGGGCGAGAAATGTAGGTTATAAATTTTTAATAATTTTTTGCACTAAAACAATAGACTAAGCTAGGGTTTGCAACCAAATTTGGTGTAAGCTTGTGAAAGTACCATTTCTTTACAATGTTGGTAATGTCAAAATAAGCAATAAAAACCAATCCCCAGTTCTGTATGATTGGTAGTAATGGTAAAATCTGATTGCTATGGAGGAGATGTGTATAAGAGACAGGATGTCGCGCGCACCCAATTTATAGGAGATACATTGAAAAAAAAAAACGTCTGTGCAAATTGTGAACAGTGCGTACGTGGAATTCCTGATCGACGGAGGCACATATATCGCCACAAAGGAATTCGTCATTGTGTACGGTCGTATCTTGCGGAAAGGAAGACCAATGAATATAATATTGAACACATTGAGGTCGAGCATGCTCATGCCCAAGGTAAGCCATGTCATGTTATGGAGCCTATGTCAATAATATGCCTACCGTCTCGTTACTGCATTAACCATAATATTCTGATACTTAAAAAAAATAAAAATAAATAGGCTGCATTATAAACTCTTGATCTGGGTAGTAAATGGTATTATCGCTTTTATTTGTTTAATTAGGAATTAATGCTGCTTCAAAGAAAGCATTTGCTGCTCTTGGGGACCAAAATCAGTTTAAAGTTTAAATTTCAGCTCAGTAAAGCACTTTAAACACTTTTTTTTTCAGTAAGTTTTAGTTACCTTTCTTGTAGAATTGTGCTTCAAATAAAGAACTTTATTTTGACCAGGTTGTTAGTTAACCTCTTAAGCCCTGAGGCCTATTTTCCGAAAATCCTATACTTTTACTTTTTAAGGCATTTCTCAGCTTTTACAAGGCCTAAACTGCAAATCTTGGTAGCAAAATGAAGATAGGTTCTTAGGGAGTGGTGTGGATGAGTTAATTTGACAGTCAAGAACACTGGGTAAGAGTAATTGATGTTGAATTGGCCAAAAAATGAACTCCGCCTAAAAAAAAAAACACATGTTTCCTCCAATATCTCCTTATTTTACTTATAACGAAGCAAATAAACACAATCAATTGTAATAACTACATGTCAAGGACATCTGTAGCAAGTTTGGTGTTCATACTACAAGAAACTAATATTCTGTAAAGGTTCTGATTGAACAAAGTTCAGGCGTAATCCATGTTGGCACAGTTTGGCACAATTTGGCACAATAATTGAAATATGGAAAAATCTTGTCCAAAGCTTCAGCTACGTTCATAGTCTTGTTTTCTTGCTTATGGGACATGATTTCAGCAAAAAAACCTCCTAAAGAAACACTGTAAAAGGGGGGGTAGAAGCTCATTTACGCCATCTTGCTGCGCTTTTGGGAACATTTCATTCACAAACGCTTTCGACGTCGAGCTTCCGCGTGTCCCTACCCCCCGACCATCTGTCCAATCCGGGATCTCTATACATCGCTGGAAAGCTCTGATTCTGAGGAAACCAATCAGCTCAACCATTTTGAGACTGACGTGATCGCCGACGAATCACACGACGCGCAGCGTGGAGAGACGTGCTCTTACGCACGGGGAGTCATTCCATATTTGGTGACGTAAGAGGACCACTGGAGCAACAGAAAAAACACAAAATGGACTTTTCGCGAAGCTATCGACCGGACATAACAACAAACGGACTTTTATCGCTATGGAAATAACTTTTTGTTGAAAAAACGGCAAAGGTAAGACAAGATTTACATGCTTGCTTGGTTTTCGCTGGCGTTTTTTCGGGGAACTTTCGCTCCCTGCTCTGAAATACTTCATGCAATGTAAATGAGTTGCATATCGCTGGATTCAGCTGGTTGTTAGCTTTCATTTGATGCCATGGTTTTGGTGTTTCCGCTTATATTGTGGATACATATCGCACATAAACAAAAACGTGGTCATGAATTATACTCCGACTATGTTGTTGTTTATTTGTATGGCGTTCGAGCTGTGGTTCACGAATATGAAATTGAATTAGATACGTTTTTAGAGGAGTTTCCGCTGAACACAACAGTATTTAATATGTGTGGGTTATTCTCAGGGTTCGTGGCTATGAGTGAAAATGTAACGCACAAGGGGGCAAGTCCCCGGTACCGGGGACTCTCGGGCTTAAGAGGTTAAGAGCACAGCTGTAACTGTGTGTTCACACCGGAGTGATTTACATCGAAAGGGAAAGGACAGGCAATTGTCCGATATTGTTCAATATTTTGAAGCGATTAAAGATGAGCTGGTCAAACGTCCAACCAGGCGTAAGCAGCCCCTTTAATTCGCTCAATTGCTGTGTGAACATCTGTGCCCTCTCTCCTCCCCCAATCATCTTTGTTCTTAATGCAACATGTGTTTTGTTGATGGCATTTTAAGTTAAATAAATCCACGTTTTCTGTTAAATCCTCTCGTCTTCTTAGTTGGTTTAAAATTAATTAACAGGTCCTACGGTGGTCTTTAAATTTAATTCAAAAGAAGATTTGTGCCCTGTCTCCTCCCCAATCACCTTTTTTCTCAATGTAACATGTATTTAGCTGATAGCACCTATTGTTTTAACCTCTTAAGCCCTGAGGCCTATTTTCCGAAAATCCTATACTTTTACTTTTTAAGGCATTTCTCAGCTTTTACAAGGTCTAAACTGCAAATCTTGGTATCAAAATGAAGATAGGTTCTTGGGGAGTGGTGTGGATGAGTTAATTTGACAGTCAAGAACACTGGGTAAGAGTAATTGATGTTGGAATGGCCAAAAAAATGAACTCCGCCTAAAAAAAAACACATGTTTCCTCCAATATCTCCTTATTTTACTTATAACGAAGCAAATAAACACAATCAACTGTAACAACTACATGTCAAGGACATCTGTAGCAAGTTTGGTGTTCATACTACAAGAAACTAATATTCTGTAAAGGTTTTGATTGAACAAAGTTCAGGCGTAATCCATGTTGGCACAGTTTGGCACAATTTGGCACAATAATTGAAATATGGAAAAAATCTTGTCCAAAGCTTCAGCTACGTTCATAGTCTTCTTTTCTTGCTTACGGGACATGATTTCAGCAAAAAAAACTCCTAAAGAAACGCTGTAAAAGGGGGGTGGAAGCTCATTTACCCCATCTTGCTGTGCTTTTGGGAACTTTTCACTCACAAACGCTTTGACGTCGAGCTTCTGCGTGTCCCTACCCCCGACCATCTGTCCAATCCGGGAGCTCTATATATCGCTGGAAAGCTCTGATTCTATGGAAGCCAATGAGATCAACCATTTTGAGACTGACGGGATCGCCGACGAATCACACGACGCGCAGCGTGGAGAGACCACCTCTTACGCACGGGGAGTCATTCCATATTTGGTGACGTAATGAGACCACGGAGCAACAGAAAAAATCAAAAATGGCGTTTCCGCGAAGCTATCGACCGGACATAACAACAAACGGACTTTTATCGCTATGGAAATAACTTTTTGTTGAAAAAACGGCAAAGGTAAGACAAGATTTACATGCTTGCTTGGTTTTCGCTGGCGTTTTTTCGTGGAACTTTCGCTCCCTGCTCTGAAATACTTCATGCAATGTAAATGAGTTGCATATCGCTGGATTCAGCTGGTTGTTAGCTTTCATTTAATGTCATGGTTTGGGTGTTTCCGTTTATATTGTGGATACATATCGCACATAAACAAAAACGTGGTCATGAATTATACTCCGGATATGTTGTTTATTTGCATGGCGTTCGAGCTGTGGTTAACGGATATGAAATTGAATTAGATACGTTTTTAGAGGAGTTTCCGCTGAACACAACAGTATTTAATATGTCTGGGTTATTCTCAGGGTTAGTGAGCTATGAGTGAAAATGTAACGCACAAGGGGGCAAGTCCCCGGTACCGGGGACTCTCGGGCTTAAGAGGTTAAGCTAAATAAAGTCACATTTTCGTTTAAATCTTCTGAAACCTTGCTTTCAGATTCTTCTTAGTTTAGAACTATTATTTTTATAGCAGATTTGACAGTGGTCTTTAAATTTAATTCCATAGAAAATCTGTGCCCTCTCCCCGCCCACAATCTTCAATGTGTTTTGTTGATGCAATTTTTAAGATAAATAAATCCACGTTTACTCTTAAATCCTCGTTTTCTTCTTAGTTGAGTCTTCTTAGTTGGTTTAGAATTAATTAACAGGTCCTACAGTGGCCTTTGAATTGAATGTGTGGAGGGGACTAAACGTTCTGCCATACACCAGCTGCAAAACCTTAATGACGGAGAAGATTTCTGGGGATCCTAAAGAGACGTGGGACAAAATCTGTACTGAGATGGGAGGAAGCCTTCCAATATCTGACTTCTGAGATTTCACTCATATAAGTGCAAATCACTCAAATGCAGCATCACTGCAGAAGTAAACCATAAAATCTATGAACTATTCACTTCTTCAAAGCAGTCACTTGAATAAAGAAAAAACAAATAGTTCCTTTCAGACCATTTAAACCCCAGACAGAGCATAATTTAGCCCTTCTTCAAATCACAACTTAAAAAATACTATCAAATTAAAATTGTGCAGCAGTGAAGTTAAATTTCCACAAACTCATTTGCCATGATAATGAAAATCTCATTCAAAAAGAATCTTTCCCTATCCATGTAGATGAATATTAATCTGTGTGCCAACAGTGCCTCATATGCACAAGGTTCCAGTGCCTTGTTCTTCAGGTTCACTGGCATTGTTTGCTTTTAGCATGTACGAGGAAGATTACAGCTGTTTTACCTGATCCACTCCATTAACTCCACCGTGTCTGGGTCATAAAACTCTCTCAGCTCCGAAACCTCCTCCATCAGTCTGGGCCAGAACTGTCAACACAAAGACAGCCGCTGAGATGGAGGCAGAGTCTAGGGGTATGACTCATTCTAATCAATTAACAATGAAACAACCCAAAATGAAGCAAACAAAACATGTCATAACCAACAGGATTATCTTTAACATAAATCAGTAGAGAATGAATTAATGTGTTTGTGCTTGCGCTGTGTGTTCCTTACCTTATAATAAAGGAACGCCATGATTATAATAGGCACAGAATACCTGATGAGTCTCATCTGCGGAAAAGATTATTTTATATTAATACCGATAAAAGGTATTTATTAAAAAAAAAAAAAAAAAAAAAAAAAAAAAACAGGATGTTATGGTTCGAGTGCTATGACTACACTGCCACCTAGTGGGAGTGCATTAAATTTTCACTTTTGAGTATTACAGCTTCCAAATGAGACTTGCATCTGCGGATATCTGATAGGCATTGTTATTTTGTAGACATCCCTCTATTGGATTCCATTAGGGCTGTGTTTTTGCTACTGTTTGTTTTGGATCTATGAGAAGGACATTGGATTAAAATTGCTACAGTTTTATCTACATAGCCAAAATGTGTTCCTGGAGGGTTTACATAGAACTGCCCATGATGCACGTGAGAGAACGGTAATCTGGATTTTGGTTGTGGCATGTAATAAAACAAATAAATTCATACACAATCTGGGCTGCTGTTAATATTAATGACGGGAATGCAGTTCTCTCTCGAATATCAATAAATTATAAATGTCTAATGATTTGAGATAAGATTCACAATTCACTAGTGACCTTTACAGCAGATGCAAATAAACAACGAAAGAACATGCTGTTAGGAAACGAGTTGTGTGAATAATTCATGTGGGACCAAAAACGCATTATTAACATTCCTCTATTTTCTCGTGCTGTATGTGTGATTATGTGCAGTAAAATGATTCTAAAATACAATTTTCCAAAGCTACAGTTAAAAATACAGTATTCTGCAAAAGTTTTAGGCTGAAAACACCAGAGAACAAGGAATGCTTTCAGAAGTACAAATAGTGTATGATCCAAACAGGATCCTCATTGTCCTCAATGAAACGGAAACAGCAGGAATTTTGATGTGTGAGAAAAAAATTTCAGAACAATAACAGAATAATATTCTCAACAATAATCTCAAGGACTTCCTGTGAGGGGGATGGACTTCCTGTGGCGTACGAAGCGGAATAGGTGCAGAGTTTCATGGCGGCACATTAAAATTCTAACAAAATAGATTAACACATTTCCGCCCCCAAAATCGACACAAGGTTGCGGAAACAGCAGGAATTAAAATTAATTAAATTGGATGAGGTACTCAGCTACCGAGGTGAGGTTGAGGAGAACAGCTTATTGCACAGAGCACAGCAACAAGACAAAAGGTAGTTGCATCGTTTTTCCCAAACAAAGATTTCAAAAGAAGAACGGAATTTCAAGATGCTGTTTTTTTTTTAAGAATTGCTTAGTAGCTGGCAACATTGAGGATCAAAGATGCCGTGGTGGTAATCAAGCTAACTACTCTTTGAAAACGAAGGATGTCCAGCAATGCCATCAGCTATGAGCTAGCATAAACAGGGGACCCAGGTTTCCTCATCTACTGTTCGAAGAAGTCTGGTCAGAAATGGTCTTGATGGAAGAATTTGCGGAAAAGAAGCATACCTCCAATGTGGGAACAAGTGACCTGAAAATGGGAGCAGTTACAGACAACTGTGAAGCAGGGCAATCGTTCCTAAAATGATAGGGATTTTGGCAAATGGATTTGCTCTGTGCTAATAATTACAGGGAGATACTTATCCATCAGGAAGGCATACGATTGGCCCTAATTTTATTCTGCAACAGGACAACGACCCCAAACATTCAACCAAAGTCAACAAGAACCATCTTCTGCTTAAAGGAAAACCAGAAGAGCCTTGATCTCAATGTTATAAGGTGTGTCTGGGTTTACTTGAAAAGACAGAAGACTGTGGGAAAGCCTCCAGCCACAGAAGATCAGTGATTAGTTCTTCAGGATGTTTGGAACAATTGCTGCCATTTTGAAGGCAAAGGGTGGTCACAGAAAATTTATGATCTCTTATTTTTTTTGTTCATTGATGAAGACTTCTTCTTCATCTTCTTCTTATCTTGGTATGCTCAGGGTTCCAAAACAAATGGCTGAGCCCCTTAGCTTCTCTCGATAGGGAGCTCACCCTACCTAGAACCGCCACCTTATCGTGGATCCTAGGAGCTATGTTATCGAGGGCTATAAAGTGGTGTGAAAAACTATTTGCCCCCTTCCTGACTTTTTATTCGTTTGCAGGTTTGTTACACAAAATGTGACAAACACATTTTAATATTAGTCATAGATAACACAAGTAAACACAAAATACAGTTTTTCAATAAATGTTTTATTATTTAACGAGAAAAAAAATCCAAACCCACATAGCCCTGTGTGAAAAAGTAATTGTCCCTGCACCTAATAACTGGTAGGGTCACCCTTAGCAGCAATAACTGCAATCAAACGTTTGCGATAACTTGCAACAAGTCTTTTACAGCGCTCTGGAGGACTTTTGGCCCACTCATCTTTGAAGAATTGTAATTCAGCTTTATTTGAAGGATTTCTAGCATGAACCGCCTTCTTAAGGTCATGCCACAGCATCTCAATGGGATTCAGGTCAGGGCTTTGACTAGGCCACTCCAAGTCTTCATTTTTTTTTCAGCCATTCAGAGGTGGATTTGCTGGTGTGTTTTGGGACATTGTCCTGCTGCAGCACCCAAAATCGCTTTAGCTTGAGTTGACGAACAGATGGCCGGACATTCTCCTTCTGGATTTTTTGGTAGACAGTAGAATTCATGCTTCCAACCATCACAGCAAGCCTTCCAGGTCCTGAAGCAGCAAAACAACCCCAGACCATCACACTACCACCACCATATTTTACTGTTGGTATGATGTTCTTTTTATGAAATGCTGTGCTACTTTTACGCCAGATGTAACATTTGTCTCGTCAGTTCACAAGACATTTTCCCAAAAGTCTTGGCAGTCATCGAGATGTTTTTTTAGCAAAATTAAGACGAGCCTTAATGTTCTTTTTACTTAATAGTGGTTTGCGTCTTGGAACTCTGATGCAGGCCGTTTTTTGCCCAGTCTCTTTCTTATGGTGGAGTCGTGAACACTGACCTTAATTGAGGTAAGTGAGGCCTGCAGTTCTTTGGATGTTGCCCTGGGATCTTTTGTGACCTCTCGGATGAGTTTTCTCTGCGCTCTTGGGGTAATTTTAGGCGGCCGGCCACTCCTGGGATGGTTCACCACTGTTCCATGTTTTTGCCATTTGTGGATAATGGCTCTCACTGTGGATCACTGGAGTCCCAAATCTTTAGAAACGGCTTTATAACCTTTACCAGACTGATGGATCTCAATTACTTTTGTTCCCATTTCTTCCTGAATTTCTTTGGATCTTGGCGTGATGTCTAGCTTTCGATGTGCTTTTGGTCTTCTTCTCTGTGACAGGTAGCTTCTGTTTAGGTGATTTCTTGATTGAAACAGGTGTGGCAGTAATCAGGCCTGGGGGTGGCTACAGAAATTGAACTCTTGAATCACAGTTAAGTTATTTATTAACAAGTGGGGCAGTCACTTTTTCACACAGGGCTATGTGGGTTTGTATTTTTCATTTAAAAACTGCATTTTGTGTTATCTTTGACTAACATTAAAATGTGTTTGATGATTTGAAATATTTTGTGTGACAATAAGAATAAAAAGTCAGGAAGGGGGCAAATAGTTTTTCACACCACTGTATGTCCTGGTAGGGTCCTAGAGAAAGAACTTTTCTAAATTATTTTAGACAAACAAAATATTTCAAATAAAAAAAAAACCCTTATGACAAACCAAAAAACATTGCCTGTGACATCGCACGGTATGGTGCAACCGGAGTCCCACTGGACTTCGGCGGCCCAATCCCTGGTTCCGTATCTGTATAATTTGTTTCAATCAGTACTAAATATTCAGATCATAATCATTTCTTTTATCATGTAACCAGCAACTGCAGCAAAGGCCAATAGAACTTGTATGTCTGAATAAAACCCAAATGTGTAAAATGTACTTAGAAAATAAATCTTACAAACTGAAACTTTTTTAACATCTGCTTCATTTTCTCACCGTGGTTTTGGTGTTGCAGTGGAGGACTCTCAGATACAGAGCCCACACTTCCTTACCACAAACCCCGAATGCTGCAAATGCGCACATGTGACCAGTCCACAGATATTTCATCCTGCCAGGAAAAAGTGATAAAAATCTTTAGCTAGCTTTCTAAAGCTTAAAGCAATGCACTGCAAAAACATAACACTAGAACTGCAAATCCATTACCCTTCTAAGGGCAACCCCTAGCAATATCCCAATGCTCTCACACAATTCATCCATCATTAAAATCTCCAAAGAGCCACCAACTTGGGTTACGGACTAATAAGATGAAAAAGATCATGGAGCAGAAGCAATGAGAAGGACAGGAAATGAAAGTGGATGAAGAGAAAAGGTTGAAATTGAGATGCACCATAGTGGCAACAGCAGGGAATGAAATTACAGGTGACTTTACATTCTGAAGGAAAATAGTTGCATGGAGGAATGCGATACGTGGCATGAAAGCAGCAGTAGTTTCCTTT
Source organism: Danionella cerebrum (assembly GCA_007224835.1). Taxonomy (NCBI): domain Eukaryota; kingdom Metazoa; phylum Chordata; class Actinopteri; order Cypriniformes; family Danionidae; genus Danionella; species Danionella cerebrum. The sequence continues at coordinate 21,561 of SRMA01026653.1, forward strand.
AAAGTGGCTTACCTCATAGTGGAAAAGGCAAGCAGACCAAAGAAGACTGTGTGTAAGAGGTTATAAGCAACATCTGACCGCATGTTAAAGGTCCTGTCTTCTTCCTCGGTGTTCCCTCCTGCCCCATTCAGGCTTAAAGGAACACAGTTGGAGAAAAAGGGGCAGAAATTCAGTGGCGTTCTCTAGATTTCATGAGGCATTTAAAATGTATAAAGTAGTAAAAAGATCTTTTTTTTAAATAACAGTTTTAATAAAACAGAGTTGTGGAAGCATTTAGAATTCACATAAAAATAATAATGTAAAACTTTTAAATATTTACTGTTTGTTTTGTTATCACACACTATCGTCAGGGTTGTAACAATATAGTAGATCCACGGTCACAATATTTTACAAAACTGTTTATATAACGAGTCACATGGTGATGCATTAGGTCTGCGTATCTTTAGCCAAACAAGCTAACATTATTGAACATTAACTTTGACAATGAAACTAAATATAATGGTTTTAAACATTTCTCTCCCAATTCCATTTAACCTCAATTATCCTTTAAACTAAGCTTTGCTTTTTTTGGGTTTTTTTTTTTTTGCACAGGCCTATCCTTAATGGTTAATGGTTCTAAATGGTGACCAACAAAAAGATTTTAATTTTACCTCTTAACAACAGGAATGACAACCAAAAATCAAGAGCAATGACATTACAATCAAAAAAGGTTTTTATGACAAAAGTCAAAATGGTGACGGAAAACAAATTCTGGTGCTACTAAAAACTAAAAATACCCCAATGCCGGTGTTGTTGTCCAATGACATGTCCAAGACCAATCCAGACCAAAACATTTTGTCATATTGATTTTTTATTTATTTTTTTTATTATTATTAATTTTTCTATTAAGATCTTGTCAATTAAAGGGTAAAAATCCTGGTAACAAAAAAAACTAGTAGTTTTGATTAGAGCTGAGGTAGATTTATGCAAAAAAAAAGTTTAGACTGAAAATCACCCTTAAGTGGCTGAAAACATCCCCAATACACAAGGGTAAACATTGTTTTTTAAGGGAGCATCATCACAAATCAAACACTTTGCAGACTCACTGTCAGGTACATGTTTTACCATGCAGCACAATATTCTTCAGTCCCTAGCATCCGAAATGTTTTCTAGTGCCTTCGCTGTAAATGTCTAGAGATAGGAAATACAAAATGTGTTCTCTGGTCTGATGATGTCATAAATATTTGGCCTCTGGCTGAAACAACTTACCCTGCCTTAATGCAACAGTGTAAGGAATTAGCAGAACACATCCAAATGCTTGAAGGGAAAACAAACGTCTATTATGTAGTACATCTAATAAGGACTTATAACTTTAATTAAAAATTAGCATTGTGACCTGTGGTGGACGGATGGTTATGAAACGATAATCACAGTCTGCTTGACATTGTTCAGCCTCTTTCTGGGCTCTAATTAGAAAACCGAAGAGAAGGAGAACGTTTATTTTCCCTGAAACAGGCAGAGAGTGTATTATTCTTAAACAGAAAAAATCGTTTTACCTGAGATTGGAGAGAGCCACCACCAGCAGCAAGATGAAGAGCACACTGAGGGTGCAGAGATATGGATAGAGGAGCACTGTGCCAGCCAAGCGCTCAAATGTATCCAATGGCAACAAGCCAAAAGCCTCTTCGCAGAGATACAGACTGGCATCAAAGTCCCTGAAAAGGCAGGCAGGGATGGTGTGGGATGGATGCATTTTATACAGATTATTGGAAGCAATTCATCTGATCAACTCAAATGGCACCATAAATATCTTGCGGATGAGAAGATTATACGGTGTGCCACACACCAGCACTGAACACATTTAATCATGGTGGATTAATGGCTTGCTCTAGACTCGGAGTAGATCTCACCTCTGAATAAGAATGCATTTGACTGATGATAAAAGGCTTAGAGATAGCACCCGGAGAGACGAGCTATGACTTACCTTGTTGCCCCAAAGCCAAATTTAGCCTTTATGAACTTAAAGATGTGCTCATCCGATTTCAGCTGCAGCGCTTTCTGTCAATTAAAATGGAGAGAGTGAAGGATGACGCCATTCATGTAAACGTCTCATGAAGATGTAGATGAAGCTGATTTTGAAGGAAAGATATGGATACAAATAATGAAAAAGAATAAGTAGAGCAAGTATTACAAGAAGTACATGTGCTTAAACACACTGTGAATGGTATTCACACACATTGTCGGATCAGACCATTCATATGAGCCAGTAGGCACCTGCTCTACCTACTGGAAGCTGCATTTGTGAAGTGGGTTCAATTTATCTAAACAAGGTTGCAGTGACTCTTTGAGCATGAATCGTTTTTCAGTCAACAGAATGAAACAGGTAATGACCTATTCTGCCTTTACTAAGGGCTTATACAGTCCCAGACAAAAGTCTTGTCACTTGTGTACAAAATGACCTGAAGTACTGCTGTAATATATTACTAATCAAGATGTGGGTTTTTGGCTCATTTTAACAATAACAGCTTTAAAAATGGTGCTTTGGTGCAAAACAAAACTGTCAAAAAGTATTCTAATATTCACAGCTTGGTAAAGTCCATTTTACCATTTTTTTACAAAGACATAAGTGTTGCCACCTTTACCAGTGACTAATACTGAATCAATCGGGTGTGTATAAAAATAATCCCTGTGCACAAGACCTTCACATCAATTGTACATTTGCATTTATTATTTTTTGCCATATAAGACGCACTTTTTCTTCCCCAAAACTGAGGAGGGAAAAGTTAGTGCGTCTTATACGGCGAATGCAGAGCGCCGCGGAGCGGTTACGGCCGTAGGAGAGGCGTAAGAGAGGCCACGGCTTCGGCCTAGCTCTGGAGCCGTCTGCCATATTTGTACACCCGGTGTTCGCGCTGACGTCATCGCCTGTCTCGTCGATCCTACCATAGCGCGTAGGACTGTGTGAAGGAGGACATTGTTATAAAATCATTTAACCTCTTAAACCCGAGAGTCTCCGGTACCGGGGACTTGTTCCCTTGAGCATTACATTTTGCCGCGGACGAGCAGAGATGGGCGATGATGTCAGCTCGCAGCGCCGAGTGTAGAAATATGGCCGCGGCTTCGGCCTAGCTCTGGAGCTCTTACGCCTCTCCTACAGCCGTGACCGCCCTCCGCGTCTTATAGGGCGAAAAATACGGTAATTGTTCTTAAACTGCTTTTAACTTTTACACAGTTGATATAAAGTATTTTACTACAGTGTTTGGTTCAGAATCTTTTTTTTTCTAGATCTTCCTCATTTAAAATTGGGTGCATCTTATATGTTTTTATCGAAATCGACTTACAGTTCGGGAGTAAACATAAGCATTTTGTTACCAGGGCACATTAAAAATAAGACATGCACATAGACGTTCAAGCTGTTACAGAGTAAATTCAGTGCTTCAGCGTTTTTTTTTAAGTTAGTTGAGTTGGTAAGTGCAATAGTCTGCTAAAACGGCCCATAGTCTGCTAAAACGATGGAAAAGCAGATGACTGGAAAAGTGTCAGAGGGTATATTTTTCAGATGAATCTTCTGATGATTTACATCAAGTCATGTTGCAGGAGACCTACTAGCACCTCTATGAATTTGAGATTCACCCAGAAATCGGTGGGGATCAGTGGAAAAATCATGGTCCGGGGTTACATCCAGTATGGGGTTGTGCAAGAGATCTGCAGGGTGGAAGTCAGAAATCTTAACAACCTCTCGCAATCCCAACTATAAAAGAGGTCAAATTCTGCAGCAGGATGGTGTTCCATTGCATACATCCATCTCTACATCAAAGTTCCTCAAGGTAAGGTTTAAGATTCTCCAGGATTGGCCAGCCCAGTCACCAAATATGAATATCTTTGAGCATGTCAGGTGTAGGATGAAAGAGGAAGCATTGAAGACGAAACCAAAGAATATTGATGAACTCTGGGAGGCATGCAAGGCTGCTTTCTTCCCCCAAAAAAATCAAAGAATCTTTTGCCAAACTGCATGGGCACAGTCTGTAAAGCATATGGAAGTCATACAAGATATTCAATTTGTACCACTACTTAATTTCCCGAGACATTTTTGTATTTGAATATTTCGGTACAGGGACAAAACTTTTGTCTTGCCACATTTTGAACTTTCTCTCTTGATTTTTTTTTCAATGAAACCAATTATTGAAATAAAAGTAAGGTTTTTCAACAAAATAGAGACGTATCAAAACTTTTGTCAGTGACTATAGTAGGTAGAGTAGGCACGCACTAAGCCATTCAAATGGATTGATAATGACTGATGATGTTCATAGCATGGCTTGAAACATTAAGTGGCTATTGTACAAGATTCTTAGCTCACCTTGGCTAAAAAATTGATGAAGAAAGTTAATGTAAGGACGAGTAGTGTGTGAAGAGCCAGCTTTCCTACTCGAACAATAAACCCACCAGTCTTTAGCCCTGTCTGGACACCACAAAACAGACATACAGAGGGTAAATGCATTGATGGATAAATTACAGTTTTATTCAAAACAAAACATGTCTTTGAAAACTTGAATGAGGATTAAAGACTAAAACTTTTTAAATTGGTTCATTTTCCCGAAAATGTCATGAAAGCAGCTGCTTTCTCTTTGCAGATAAGCAGACATACTGTGATTATTCATCAGTATCACATGTTCCTGACCTACTCAATCATACTCAGCAAGGAATATTTTTCAAACAAGAACATGTGGGATTAATGGGGCAAATGGCATTAGTCTGTGATCTTTTGTTCTTTTATTTGCTGAAAAATCCACACATCCACTGCTTTTCACAGCGGGGAAGGTTTTTGCTTTCTTGAAGTGGCGCATGGATCACATCCTGTGGATTTTAGAGTGGAGGTTGACACAATGACAATAAGTATTTAATGTAAAGATTTTTTTATTCAATATTTCATGCATTCTATTGGTCAAGAGTACCATTAACAAGATGGTTAAATATGTTTTGGCTGGTAAAAGTTATTAATTTTTTTAAATGTCATTTTGATTAAATAAATCCAAACCCCATGCCTATAAGATTGTCATAAGCCGAGATAAAGATCTACCAAAATTGGTTGCTATGGGCAAATAAGTGGTGTAACAATGTTCCTTGTGTTGCTATGAGTGAAATAATCCAACCCCCATGTCGTTTCCTAATCTGAGATAGAGATATGCTTAGGTGGTTGCTATGGAGGGGTCAATGACAATCTAGTGTTGACTATTGTCACTATAAGATATATAAGCCCCCTTGCTATAATTTACCAAAGCTGAGATGGAGAGATCACAAAGTGTGGTCTGTTTAACGTTTCTAGGTTATCAGTTTTAGTTTAGCTTTACAAAGCTTGTATCCGTTGACCTTCTTTTAGGGTTTCTTTCACTACATATTTACTACATATTAATCGTAGTAAAGACCTTTGCCTGCTGACATCTGAAAAGTGCAAACATGCAAATGGGAGACTGGACTTAACAAGCAGATGAATACATTTTTGTAATATTGCTTTACGGTACTTTACGGTAAATAAAAGAACAAACTGCCAGCATTCTAACAAAATCAAACCAAAACTGACCTGGAAGTGTTTTATGAAGAGAGCAGACACAATAAAGCTGAGCACCAAAGAGCCCATAATCATAGAATTGCAAAACTGCAGTAGCCAAACCAATATCAGACTCGACACCTGTATCAGGTAGAGGTAGACCACCTGCAGAGAAACAGAAGTGTCAAACTAACTATAAAACATCTCTTATCTTTAACCTGCATACGATTATCACCTGTTCTGCTGATAGGAAGTCCAAGCAATCCAAAGTGAAGAAAATGAGGGCCTGCACCAGCAGAATAAACTGATTGAACTGCCATGTCAGACTGAAGCAGAACGTAGAGACGAACATGATCCACAGCAGAACCCTCTGAGATTTTGAGACCAAACAAGTGACAAATTATGTTTCACTTAAACAACTGTGAGAAACTTCCCTGTGATCCATTGCATGTCAGGAAAGCAATTAGGGCCTGAGCTGAGAAAATAAACTGAGACAGATCAAATATGTGTTCAGAGGAGTAAGCAATTCAAACACATGCTTGCATTTGCCAAACTTCCTTTCGTATCTCTCGAAAGCAATATATACCAGTAGGAAGCAGTAAAAAGGCTTCACAGAACTAACATTCTGAATATTGTTTAATGTCTTCAACTATGTCTGATATTGTATTACAACTTAGTAAGCTTGGAGATACCCAATCACCAATTCTCAATCAAAATTTTTCTTACAATTTTGTAAGACTGATATACATTTACGTATGGAATTGTTTTTAAGGTTGACTATTCATTGAGGCAAAAGGTAACCATCATTTTGTTTTCTTACCCCCAAAGAAAAAAAATGGTGTTGCCGTATGTGTTAAACCTTACACAGGCTAAACATTGTGTGAAAATAACCAGTCATACTAAAGCCGAGTTCATAACTTTCAGAGCAGTTGTGTCACAAATCACTTCACACTGCATGATCATCTGAGGCAGAATCCAGTTGTGGCTGAATTCACAGTGCACGATATATCGGTTAAAGGGAATAGTACACTGCATAACTTTTGAAAGAATTGAAGAATTCTTTGTCAGTGTCCTCAAACTTTGTCTCGCAACCAAAGAAATTATTTGAAAACAATGCGAGGTCACGTGGCACGGTGACCAAAAAAGCTTAAGTCTTTATTTCAATTCTTATGTCGAAATCCACCTACTTTATGTGCATTTTGGTATATTGCATAAAAACTATGGATGGAAGTGCCAAGATGTGCATACATTTAGAAAATGCGCACAAAAAAAATAAATAAATTTATACAATTAGAAAAAAATGTGCATAAACTTTGATGGAAACACATTTACCAAATAAATCTCAATGCAATGGCAATGTGTTTACTAACCAGTGAAACCGATTTCATGGCGCAACATCAGAAATGTTGCTTCTTTTGTGCAATTTTCCTTTTTCTTTTAACATTTGGCAGCAGCTTATTAGGACAAGACAATTTTGTACTCTTTGACCATCACATTTACATTTTATATTATTCATCAGTGTTTTTTTTTTTTTCAAATTACCACCAGCCTTATTCTAGTGAATTGCAATATTATCGTTGATATTAAATATACGTATTCATTCATTTTCCTGCCCCTTTATTCCCTTTCGGGGTCACAGGGATCTGCTGGTGCCTATCTCCAGCCCACATCTGATATTTATAATATATTTATGACAATAACAAAAAATCTTGTTTAAAAAGTTATGAAGATTTTACATTTTTAATATGAAATTAATGTAGGTCAATAAAAAGTATCCCTTATAGCAAAATAAATCTGCGCCCTACATTTGCAAAAGCTTCTCCCTGCATTTTCTGTGCATTTATCAACACTATAGTTTGGAGGTTGCACTGCAAGTGTTACTGTTATTTTACAAGCTTTTATAGTCCTAGAATTTTTACGCTCATCCCACCAAATCATCCGAATTAGTATGCTTAAGTTAAATGCATGTGAAATTAATGTCAAATCAATTTTACAAAAAAATGTATTTGCTAACTCAAAACAAAACTCAATAAAATAGATTTTTAAGCAAAAATATTTGTCGACATCTGTTCCAATGGAACATTATATACACCACGGAATGGCTGTTTAGCTAGTCCCCATTAAACTGAAGCTTCTCCACTGGACGCTTTCTCCTCACTAAACAGACCTATTTCATCCACAGCTGGCAGTGCTACCAAATTACACACACACGCACACACACATATACGCATGAAACTGATAAACACTTATTGGGTAATTATTACAGCTTCATTAGAAAATAACCCTCAACAAAGCCATAATGAAAAACAAGCCAAAATCCCTTTTTCCTCAATAAAAGCTTTGACTGATTGAGCCAAAACTCACCTGATGCATTGGTTTTAGATGTGGTCTTAAATAGCAGGTTATAGCAGCCACCTGAAGAGCAAAGAAAGGTATTGACCAGTTCTCTCTTAATGAGATGGTAAACTCCACACGTGTGGTGTCCACTCTGCACAAACAGCATAAAAAAGAAATAAAACAGGGGGAAAAAAATCTATTAAAGAGCATGTTTTACAACTCTTAACTCATAATTGATTTAGAGGAGCAGGCAGAAAATAAAATGAGATTCCCCGACCATCTCAGCCAAAAGAGTATTTTAACTGTATTGGGCACACAAAGTGCACATCGTTAATGTTGAACCCTCCCTAGAGGGAACTACTCAACAGTTTGCTTGTGGCATTAAATAAAGAGCCTTTATATCAAAACAACCAAAGGCCCAAAGTGTATTTCAGAGACTGATTTGAGGTTTTAAGGAAACAAAGGCTTTCACACTCTGCTTGATTCAGATGCTCACTGCATCACAATAGGCCATCATAAGATGTGGACACGTACCTGTTGAGAATGTACCATACTCCACTGAGGGCTCCGGCCAGCCACGAGTCACTGAGTAACCAGCTGGTGATAAAGAGTGCAATGACATACACTGTCTGCAAAGCAAACACTGTGTAGATGTAGAAATAAATTGGTTCCAAGTATGTCTAGAAAGGAATCCACAGTAAAAAAAAATGAGGATTTGTGTGAAGGTACAACATTAATACATACATCTTTCAACCAAAAGGGAACTTTTTCGACCTGGATGGGAAGTTGTCTGTACAAAATGCTAAGGAACACTTCCTGGTAGACATTCATACGCTGGAGGATGTTTACTGTTCTCTTGGATTCAGTAGTGTTGTCATGAATGAGCTCATACAGACCTGTGAACAGAAGAGAAAGGGAAATGTTTGGACATTTACAGAGATACACAGATAAGAGAAACCGTGAAACATTGGGCAACCCAAAAAAGCTAGTGTTATTTAATTACCACTCTACACGTATGAACTTAACTTACAAAAATGAAAATAAAAATTATCTGGAAAATTCCAGATGGCATGCTCTGTCCTGGATCATCTATTGAACCGGCAGAATAAAGGTCCAAAACACCCTTCTTCTTCTTCTTCTACTTTCGGCTGTTACCAGTTTAGGGGTCGCCACAGCAAATCATCTGTTTCCACCTAACTCTCTCCTCAGTATCCTCTACTCTAGCACTATCTAGCTTCATGTCCTCTTTCAGCACATCCATATCTTGTCTTTTCCACACTCCCCGTCACACTGGACTGTTGACCCTGTTGACGCTTTCTCGTGTATCTAATGTGTAAAAATTAGATAATTATTACTTAGACTGGAGTTTATCTGTGGCTTCTCAGGTGGAGCCATTCATTCTGAAAAGTTTGGAACATAAATGAATGCTTTCATGCATAATGAGTAGGTTTCCAGAAGGTTATTAGTTTTGTTTTTTTGTATTATATTGTATTGTATGGTTTTTGTATTATATTAATGGGTTTAAATGAACATTACAAGAGTTATGACACATAAGTTGCCAGGTAATTCAAAATAAAATTATATAAAATACACGGTCGTCTTTCAGTTTCATTTTACAAACTCCAAATCAGAGCCATCTAAGGGTGAAAAGAAAAGATAGCTCTTGGAAGTACAAGACCTGTGGTATGGCTTGTGTTTTTCAAAGTTCTGGCACAATTGTTTTTATAGAATTTTCTCATTGTTTTGACTTTTTCTATACTTTCTAGGGGGATTCATATAGGAAGGGATTTTTGGTATCACACTTTTGGTATCATAAAACATAGAAACAGTTCAGTCTCAAATCTTGCAGTAAAAGTGACAATATTTAATTCTAAGAATTTAATTTTTTTTACAATTTCAGGTTTGTTGTGGAATTATTGGGTGAAAAAAAGAAGCTGGAGTTGTACGAAAAAAAATTAGATAAAGCATGCCACATGCGACTGTTTAAAAAAGAATTTATTAGAGCAAACTCTAATGTAAAAGTTGAAAAAGACCTCTGACTTCTAAGGGTAAAAATATGCCTGTCTAAAACTGTATACACATATAAAGAAAAAAACAAGGACATGATCCTTAGTGCTGCAACCGAAAGATGACATGATGAGTTACTGTACATCAAACATGAATGTCTTATGAGTAGATCTCAGTACCTTGCTGAATAGAAGGGGCCTTCAGCATCTGTTTGTAGTAGGAGTAATAAAGGCCACATTCTGTCCGAAAGGAGATTTCACGCTCCACTTCCTTCAAACACAATAAAAGATAAGCCTCAGTTAAAATGAACTGAAGAAAAAAAACGAAGAATAAAATGAAGAAAAGAAGCCCAGCATGAGTCAAAGAGTGTAAAAAATAAACATGCCACACATCTGAAAAATAAATCAAAGCAGCTTTGAGAGTAGAATAAGCAATAAATGTCCAGATGAGGAGAAAAAAACCGAATGAGGTGTGGATTTTATAAAGGAAGAGGTTTTCACGACCAAACTAACAGGTCCACATACTTTGTAAAGATAATAATCTAATGAAATGTTGTACGAGCAGACGTGATTCACTTATTGCTCTTCATAAAAGATGCCTTATTCTTCAACAAAACTCAATTACACAATGTCAACAGCCAGTCGATGTTAAGAAATACGGCTTTAATAACAGAGGCGACTTTTAAGTGATTTTCAAAAATGACATATTCAGAAGCAGATGAAAAGCCATGATCAATACAGTTTTTCCCAGCATCCAACAATGTATCGTAGCAACAGAATGCAAATGAAGATAAATCATACCTTTAAGTGTGAAAACCACAGCAGGTTCTCGTGTATAGAATAAACACTCCATGCATGAAAAAGCCCAATAACCCCTGCCAACAGTAATCCTGCTGCCTTGACAACAGCCCACCAACTGTTTTGTCCTGGAATCTGAATCCATGAAAGCCTGACACACTCTTGAGTGCCCCTCTGTCCATTTTTATAATCCCTTGCATTGTCTTTTGCTCCAAGCTTTAGCATAGGTGGTCTACATAGGGTGGTATCCTCTTTGTCGTTCTTCCTGCAGCGACAAGCTCTCATTTTTGAGGATTATTGTCCTGTTTCTTCTCGTCTTTTCTTTTTGTTTATTGGTCTTTCCAGCGAGACTTGCCCAAATACTTCACAGTACATGTATTAAAAAATAAAACCGAACCTTGCGAGACCATTCAAAAGTTCCAGCCGGCACCAAAGCAGCAGACTGCTGGAGGAACATTTACATGTGATCAGAGACAGGAGCGCTGAGGGAGGAAGGAAGGCAAAGCATGTGGGCCGCAACTGCTGAACTCTTGTAAGTCAGTCAATAAATACTTTACAAGTCAGAATGGAAACGCTTGGAGTACACATTTGCTTAACAGTGACGTCACTTTGTTTGGTGCTTTAATAGATATGACTTCACACACAGAAAGATTTATGAGTATCCTAACAAAAGTTGTCCAGGGCGGCATGCATACTTATATTTCATCAAGCTCTTGGAAGACACGTGTTGAGAACATCTATAAACATTAGTGCTGTAACGTTACAAGTTTTAGGATTGAACTGAATAATGTGAGGCATGCGGTTCGGTACTGAACGGTAGAGCCTGAAACTATTATATTTAAAGATCACACAATAAAGAAGTGTCTAACACAGAGGGGTCAAACATAAAGGATCATTTTGAAAAGAGAGAGAATATTAATATTATTGACATTACTGTATTATTATTGCTATTATTATAATAATTAACGTTTGTCATTTCTGTATAATATATGTTGATTCGATTACTCATTTTATGTATTTTAATACATTTTACATTGATTATTAATATTGTTCAAATATTTGGCAATACCATGTTTTGAGGTCAATAAAGCTGGATTTTAATTTGAGAATGCACAAGAGAGCGCTAGAAAAAGAGAGAGTGCGAGATAGAGAGAGCATGTGAAAGAGAGAGAGTGCAAGTGAAACAGAGATTCCAAAAGATCGAGAACACGAGAATGAGGGTAAGAGAGACAGAGAGAGAGCAATAGAGAAATGAGAGAGAGAGAAAAAGAGCTAGAGAGAGGGTGTGCGAGAGAGTGAGTGAGAGAAAGAGAAGCGAGTGCGAGAGAGAGGGAGATGAGAGAGAATGCGAGAGAGCGAGTATGAGAGAGTGAGTGAGAAAGAGAGCAAGAGAGAGCGCGTGAGAGAGAGTGGCAAGAGAGAGCAAGTGAGAGACAAGAGATAGAGTGAAAGAGAGAGCAAGTGCTAGAGAAAGAGAGAGCGAGTGAGAGACAAGAGAGTGAGTGAGAACGTGACAGAGTGGGAGAGCGAGTATGAGAGAGTGAGTGAGAGAAAGAGAGCAAGAGAGAGAGAGTGAGAGTGGGAGAGAGGGCAAGTGTGAGAGAGTGGCAAGAGAGAGAGAAAGAGAGCGAGTGTGAGAGAGTGGCAGAGAGAGCGAGAGACAAGAGAGAGAGAAAGAGAGAGCGAGTGATAGACAAGAGAGTGAGTGAGAACGTGATAGAGTGAGAGAGAGGCAGAGAGTGCAAGGAAGCGAGATAAAGAGAGAGAGAGACCACAAGAGAAAGTGACAAAGAGCCAGAGACAGTGAGTGCAATAGAGAGTGTGTGTGTGTGTGTGTGTGTGTGAGAGAGAGAGAGAGAGAGAGAGAGAGGGAGAGAGAGAGAGAGAGAGAGAGACATCCATTGAAATGTACTGGTAGTCTCTAATGAAACAATGGAAAGAACTATAAAGTAAAATACAGAACGGATCTGGAAGATTGACTCTCATCTGTAACATTTGAACTGCTACACGACAGACATTCACTCAGTTAATCTGAATTAAAGCCAACAATTAATTAGATCAACAATAATCAGGTTCTTTCAAACACACTTTAGTACTTGAAGCATTCTTTAGCTGCAGACCAAAATAAACACCTGGGGCAAAAACTATGGCTTACAAATCCCTGCATACAAATCTTTCAGAAGCTTCCAGCCATCGGAAAAGCGAGAGTGCAGATGAAAGATGGATGACTCATATGCAACTCATAAAATACCAGTCAGTGAGCATGTGCTTCCTTTTTCCACTGCTGTCGCACTGACTTCATTTTAAACCAGAGATGACCTTTTGTCTTATGCATTCCACATGCTGCACAATAGAAACCAGACACAAAAACAGATTTTCATGTAAAAATTCAGCTAGTGTTTACTTTTAATAGCGTGACTTTAGAAAAATGTAAAATATAATAACAAGTGAAAGGAAAGTGTTCAGGTGTTTTAGTTTTGTATTACCAGTTTTATAATAAAGTTTGCATCACATAAATGCCATTAATCTCAAAGGAAACACAGGATAAATCTGCCTGAGCATGAATGCACAGAAAATGGGAGTTTTTGGAATGAATTTGGTGGAAAAGATTACAATATTGGCTTGAAATAAATAAAACAAACCTCTTCAACCAACTCTTTGTAACAAGTACATTCCACAAGAACATAGACATTTATGTTCAGATCTACTTTAGTTTCTTATGATATCTCCCACAAGATGATGGACAATTCCTCTGTTTTCAATAATTTGAATGGTACAGGCAACAAAAAAAACTTTAAAAAGTGAAAACAAAGTGGTATTTTTAAAAAAAAAAAGTCAAATACTAATTAAATTATAATTAATGTTTTTTTTTCCTTCATACCGTAATAGAAGAAATTATATAATCCTATTGTCTGATTGATTTCTGAGAAATACAACACAAACAGGAAGTTACATCGCAAACAGGAAGTTGCTGAAAGACATTTGTACCCTTATGCTTTGAACTCTTAAGGGTCTGGCTGCTCCTTTTCTCCCTTCCCCTTTCATTTCTTTCTTTCTGTTTCCAATCTTTCATAGCAGTGCTGTGTTTAGCTGACTTAAGTTTCAGCTAAATAAAGCCACAGTTTCTGTTAAATCTTGAACCTTGCTTTCAGAATCTTCTCACTTGATTTTGATTTAATTTTCTATAAAAATTTAGCCCTTAATCGGTATTGTGGAGACAAGATGGCTTACGGTATGACCAGAGATTTTATAATAAAAAAAAAAAACGAAATGTTATGTTTCATTTCCTGTCACATATTCATATATGGATCAATTTATTTAATAACTTTAAATTTACACAAAAAATTTGCCTATGCCACATCAAATTTTCATTTGATTATGTTTACAACTTTTTTACAAATTGTAAAAACTACCAGCGATGCATTTGCTGATGATGCAGCAAATGCTTTGTAAGGGTGTTCGTAGGGGTGTTCTGTACTTTTAGTCCATCCTCTTAGCCCTCGGTTTCAAGAGCTAAACTGTAGGTGTAAAGAAGGGCTAAAAATTTTACTAAATCAGAGCATTTAAAATCATGAAAATGCTAAATATATTCTCATGGATGGAATTTATTTAAATACACATCCCTATCATTTTGATGTTTGTTCAAAAAATATGGTCAGCAAAAAATTATTCTCAAACAGAGAATTTACTAAAGCAGTGGTGAACTGAGAAACGTTTAAAACATGTTCAGCACCACAAATAGTCCAGAACCTCCCCTTTGAGTTGATCTCCAGCTACAATGAGCATAAACTGCTCCAATCAATATAATCAGAGCGATTAGGACATACTTGAGTTAATTTAATTGAATATACAGAATATCAACATATAAAAAGTAGAGACCGTTTGAAACTGTCTTGAGATGATTCTAGTATGCTTTCTATATTTGAGGGAAAACCATTTCAATCCATCTCTTCTGATTCACAGTCACTGTTGCCGGCTGTAGTTTTGTCTCTTAACAGATAATCTCTGCTTAAGCTGACCTTGTGAACATTTGAAACTGTTGGCCAATCAAAACATTGCTAATGATTTAATAAACATGCTACTGAAACTAGCTAGGTTGAATACAGTCTTTAAAAAAAAAGAATCTTTGCCTCATTTGTTAAACTGATTTTCAATTTAAATGAAAACAAAAGAATGAAAATGAAAAGCAAAACAAATTACAAGCTCACGTTGCTTTTTTTCCTTGTTTTATCCTTTTGGGACGACTCAGTGTGTCACAGAAATTCTGCACTCATCCGCGCACAACAACTTCAAATCCACAAAAACTGGCTCTGTTATATACTGTGCATGGTTTAATTCTGTGGTCTGAAAAGAATCACAATAAGAGAGGCTGACTTTCCCAGAGTTTGACCTTATAACCATTTTTCAGACACCTCCAAATAAAGTGGCCAACGTTACTGAGAAATTATTCAAACTCTGCGAAACAGCTGTCATCCATGCATTTTAACACTCCCGCTCCTGCCAAATATCAAAAGACTTACAGTTCAAGCTGAGCCGTTCCAAAAGGAAAAAACAAAAATGAAAAGCAACGAAAACAATACGGGTTTTCATTTTTTTTATTTCATTATTAAATTGAAAATCAAATGAACGAATGATACACAAATTAAAAAGGTGTGTAATTCTCTCAGTTTAATAAAAAAAGAGTAAAATTTAAATAAATAGTAATATTATAATTTAATAATACCATAAAACCGTGGATATTGCTATTAGTAGACAGCAAATAGCAGAACAAATAAATAAAAAAAGCTTGTTCAGCATTCCTTTTTCTATAATTCTCACCCATTTGAAGCCAAATAAATAAAAAAGCAAAGGTAAAAGCATCATAAAGAAGCCTAATCCTTGTGAGACTTGGTTGAACTATTTCTGATCTGCTCTATGTACTGGTCTGAGTTACAGCGGTATTCTGATTTATCCATCTGAACATGACATAACTGTTTCTGGCATGGCAACTTCCATCATCTGTTTCAGGTCTGGAAATTATAACATGATCTGAGTTTAAAACTCTAGCTAACTGTTTATGTGACTTTAGACAGAGGAAGAGAGAAAATAGTATTTCAGCTGGAAAATAAATCACTTTTCAAAAGAAAATCCATGAAATATGTGACAGATGAGAACACCATGACTAAACACCCCACATACTAAGCATCTAATTCCCTTCAACTGGTCTTTATATTGAGCGGAAAACTAAAACATTAAAAAAGACAAAACTTGTGTTGAAAATGTCATGAAAATTTCAAAGAAAACTATCAATATTTATTTTATAATCAAAAGTTACCCAAATCACAAGCAAACGGATTCACAGCCACAAGAGCTTTGAAAGGAGGTCTTTTAATAGTGTGCAATTTGTTCTTATAAATTGCTATTAAAACATTTTTGGCAAAGCTTCACATTGTTTTTTTTGTACAATGACAGCTTCTTTTTTTTTTTACAAATAGTTTTTCCAACACATCTGAAATTGTACATAAAAAATACAATTCTGATAAATAAATCTTGTCTTTTTTTTGTAAATTTTTATCTCAGAAATTGAAAACTGTTTTATAACAACAACCAAAAGTGTTCAGACAAAATAATAAATCCCAAAAAAGCAAAAACAAGGTCAAAACAAAGAGAAATTTGTATTTAAAAAAAACTATCCTAAACCTTATACACTGTTGCAGGTACTTTCTGTGCCAGAACTTTGTAAAATACAAGCCATATACCAGGTCTTGTACTTCCATAGGTTAGCCCGTCTTTTCACCGCTAGATTTGTGCATTTTCTCCCATTTTCATTTGAATTACCTTGTAAATTATGAATCACAACTCTTGTTAAAAAATGTAAAATTTCAAAACTAATAACCTTTTTGAATTCAAATTTAACAATAGGAGTTCTCAACTACTAGGGCTGGGTGAGTAGAGCATAGCATCAGCAAGATTGAGGATTTGAATTATCAAAAAAAAGCATGAACTGATCAAAAGTGTTCAATCCTTAAAATGTTAAACGCATCTGCTAAATGCACGAATATAAATGCCATCTAAGGACGTTAGCTAAAAAAAGAGGATAGTCAGGTTGGTTCACAATTATTTACAAGATGCTGGAAAGTACCTTTATATTGGAGAACCACTGGTCGTTTTCATGCAGCGTAGCCACATAGATACAGCACAGCAAGCCCAGACTAACTCCCACGATTGAGCCAGTGAACAGACACAATATTTTCCACCATGAAAAGCCACCTAGAGAGAATGACAGAATGCCATTATATTTTACGTACAAAGCAAACTGTTACCTTCAAGAGGACATTCATCCATCCAGTTTTACTATGCAGGTCATCGCCGTATCTGTTACCATGAGTAATAAACACTGCTCAAGTCCACAATTAAACATAAAAAACGTTATATTATTGTCTTCTCTGCACCATCCAAAAGGTTGAGGTCAAAAATTTCTTGAAAAGACCATGTTTAATGTAATTAATGTCTTTTGAATCAGGAAGATAAATTCAATTGTACTATAAAAGCCCTTATTTGATTTTGATAGTTTTATTATTTGGTATTGACACAAATGCAAGGTCAACCAGCACTTTACTGGAATTTTACAATGACTCAATGACTCAAAAAGCCAACTGATAGTAAATAGGATGAGATATTGAAGCAATTGGCAGCTGTTTTAACAACAAAGCATAAAGAAGAGCCCATGAGTCCAATAAAACGAGCTCCTGAATATTACATATTTATTCAATTTTTTCTTTCTTTTCACACGTTTCATTTAGATTTTAAATAGAATTTGCAGCAATTTTGATGAATCTTTTTTAGATATATTTGTTTTATTAAATAGTTTATTATACTCTGAATTATTATATGGTCAGTCGAAAAAAAAACTTTAATACCTTCCAATCTGAACCAATGCACTTCCTTTGGACACCCCTAGTTTTAAGTTATATGAAGACTTCAAATTGTACATAAGCTCAGCTCCACTCGTTCCATCCTACTAGGATGGATAAGGGTGACGACACAGAAATCTATGGAGTATACAGTGCTATATTCCTACAAATACAGCCAGTTATGAATAAGAGTTCATCTAAAGGAAACCATCTAGGATGGCAGTGCCAAGTACTGAAAAAAAAATGAAGTTGCCCAACTTTAAATTTAAGTTCAACCATCACTTTTGCTAAAGGAAACTTACCATTTAGAAACCTTTCCCTGGGTTCAGTGGAACAATCTGGCTTCAGGTTCTGACTGCTGGGTCCAGGGTCTTTCCCTTTGCTGGCCTTCCTCTGCCTGACAGCAGTCATTCTGACTGCAAATCAGACTTCCTGGTGGAAAAATGCATGTCAGGCCAGTTAGAATGACATGAAATGAATGTCCAGGGTTTTCGAGTCTCACGCTTTGATACTTTTCTCACACGCTCATACAACACACATGTACACACATTTCTCACGCACAGAATTTCTGATATTGGCCCCTAAATTTAACTGCCATCTATTAGCAGCAGAAAGGCAGCTGTGAGAGTTTTGGAAGCACTGGTTGGACCAAGACGAGGGTCTTGGTCAAACCAGTGCTTCCAAAACTCTCACAGCAATCATAATAATGTAAGACTCTGAAGAAATTAAAGGTGCAGTATGAGATTTCTGAAAAGTTTGAAATAGCCAATCAGCAGTTCAAGGTGTGTTTATTCATGAAGCAGAGAAGGGCTCGGACTGAGAGTAAACAAACATGAGTTGTGATTACTAATGATTATTTTCTTGATACAAACCTGTTACTTACATATAAATCCAAATTTAAATTAATTTGCTTGCTATTTTGTGGTCACTCTGTTAAAAGAAAAAGGGCAGGCTGAGTTATTGTTTGGGTTATCTGAGGCCACAAACAATTGCAGTGATGCTTCCCGCAAATTCAGGGAAATAGAGAACCCTTTTGAAGGGGGCAGTTGAAGCACCTTTAGAAATGGGAGAGCTTTTGTAAAGTGTTGTGATGCAAGTGGTCTTGAAATCTGCACTTTGAAGAATGCAAAATTTGGACTGGAACACAGCTATTGTCTCCCAAAGACTACATACTGCATCTTTAACTCAATGGAAAGCATTCTCTTCTCATTGGAAGATGCTCAAGATCCAGCCAATCAGAGGCAGAGAAAGCCAGGACTTTAGCTGGAACTAGCCACAGTCTGCAAAACAGGTCCACCCTCTTGCTTTTCCTATCAATGCATAAAAGGAAGGGACTGAAATGCAGTTCCTCGACGAGCTGCTTGAGGCTGGTTCTAGAAGTGAACAGATTCTCATTCACTGTTAGTTTAAAATGTATTAAGCCTTAACGTCATGCCTAATTAAGGGTGCGGTATCTTGAGGGGCTGATGATTGAGTTCATCTTGTCACCTATTGTAAAACATGTGAAGGAGAATCTGTGGATCTTTTGCCCATTTACGATTACTGGGAGATAGGGCTGGGCCGAATGACAGTATAAATTGTGACAGTGAAATGAAATATGTAACGTAAAATAAGTCGACTCTTCGAGTTTAGCTCGAATCTTTAGCTCAAAACTGGGACACCACAATGTACTACTACCACATCCATTCCATCCACCCATTTTTTAAAGCTCATAACAAACATAACTACAGGTATCATTTCCACGTGAGAACCTACATATTGTCGAAGTGGCAAAACATTGAAGTAACTTGATATTTAAAATTTGTACCTTGGATTGGTTTCAACCTGTTATTGACTTCAATAAGCAAATAATGAACTTTTCGAATGATGATAAGGACTTTTTTTAGGTTTATCTTGCACAGAATTCACGCAAAAGTTGAGAACTCTGAAATGTTTGACGTGGTTAAAGAAATATTAGCAAATAATCTGGTGTATTAGTAAATTATATCCATTTAGGTTACAGGTGTGGCAGATACCACTGAGAGGATCAGTAACTAGAATCTGGATTGAACAAATTGAAATTTACTGAAAGAGTTTTGCAGCATGTCAGAATCTCATCAGCTCTAAACCATTAACCTCGTCTGACCAGAACATTCCACTGGCTTTACAACGCAAACAGAGGGGGAAACAATGTCAACACGGCTTCTATGCTTGAGCCTTCAGTTTCACGCACTGTATCCACAACTTATACGCCCGAAAACAGAAACAACACGTAAAACCCGTTGATACTTCCAACAGCACTTCCAGGGCTTGGATATGAAACAAGGAAGCATCGTTTCTCCAAGCATCCATTCATTCATTGACGCATTGGCAGGCCCGTGTTTCTCAGCGGCGTTTCCTGCTCGCAGCTCAGCAACAATGACAGCAGATCTCAGATCAGATCAGCCTTCAGCCGCTGATCTCTCCAGAACGAGACAGTCACGGAGCTGCCTGCTGCCTGACCTCCGACGCAGTCATTCCCTGTCACTCACTGTAAAACGCTAACCTACATTATCATAAGTAAAATGTCTCACCCGCTCAACGAATCTCGCAGTTCCTTATCGGATGTTCGGTGGCTCCTCCCCCCTCACGGTCGCTCGCCTCCGTTCTCCGAGCAGCGTACAAACGCAAGCCTTTTCTCCATACGGTTCACGTGAATGAATCAAAGAGCAAGCGCATTCGTATACGAGGAGCTCGCAATGTTTTCCTCTTTCATGGAATCCCAGCAAGTACACCACCTCCAGCGAGAGCGTGCACTCTCTCATCCAGCGCCTCTCTCCGGCTCCCGGAGTAACTCCCCATCCACCTCCCCTGTCCCTGTACCTGTTGAACACTTGCCCCGGGACGAATCTCACGTCCATGATCCAGCAAATGTTTCAATTTCCTCTCAATGAAGAAAAATGTTATTTTAAAAGTTCAATGTGTATAGTTTTATAATTTAATGTGTACAATGATTTGTTATTCTAAACAAAAATAGCATCTTGAAAATGCTGTTAGTTTAGTCACTTGATTTTTTTAATGCATTTTATATATATTTTTTAAATGTGACACATGTATGCACACACAGAATAAAGCATCTTGGTTTGCATTTGCAGAAGTTAGGCCATGTTCACACACACATTTTTCTCACGTCACAAAAAAAAATCACATCCAAAATATATAAAAAAAAAACTGTCCAGTTGAAAACTTAAAAACTCTGTCAAACGCCAGTAGGAGAAGATTCTTTTTAAAAAAATGTTCTTTGCTGGTTCTTTGCAGATTTGAAGGAGCATTTCAGCACTTTAAAAGACACAATAAACTCTTTTTAATTCTTCACTTGTTATTTGTGTCCACTCGTAAAAAAGGTTCTTCACTGGTTCTTTGTCGGTTTGAAGGTGCTATTTAGACCTTTGCTTTGGAGAACCCTTTTGGCCATTTTTGAATTCTCCCTGGTTCTTTGCAGGTTTAAAGGTGCTTTTTGGCACTTTTTCATTTGAAGAACACATTAAGCTCTCTTTGTGGCCTTTGGGTACATTCTTAAAAAAGGTTCTTTAGTGGTTTTTCACTGGTTCTTTGCTGGCTTGAGTGTGCTATACAGCACCTTTTTGCTCTAAAGAACCCTTAAGCTCTTTTTGGTTCTTCACCAGTTCTTCGCTGATTCTTTGAAGGTGTTATTTAGCTTGTTCACTTTCAACAATCCTTTAAAGTCCTTTTTTGTTCTTCACCAGTTCTTTGCTGGTTCTTTGCAGAGTTAAAGATGCCATATAGCACTTTTTTATAAAGAACCCCATAAGCTCTTTTTGGTTCTTCACCAGTTCTTCGCTGATTCTTTGAAGGTGTTATTTAGCTTGTTCACTTTCAACAATCCTTTAAAGTCCTTTTTTGTTTTTCACCAGTTCTTTACTGGTTCTTTGCAGAGCTAAAGATGCCATATAGCACTTTTTATAAAGAACCCCATAAGCTCTTTTTGGTTCTTCACCAGTTCTTCGCTGATTCTTTGAAGGTGTTATTTAGCACTTGTTCACTTTCAACAATCCTTTAAAGTCCTTTTTTGTTTTTCACCAGTTCTTTACTGGTTCTTTGCAGAGCTAAAGATGCCATATAGCACTTTTATAAAAAAAAAAAAAAGAACCCCATAAGCTCTTTTTGGTTCTTCACCAGTTCTTCGCTGATTCTTTGAAGGTGTTATTTAGCACTTTTATAAAGAACCCCATAAGCTCTTTTTGGTTCTTCACCAGTTCTTCGCTGATTCTTTGAAGGTGTTATTTAGCACTTGTTCACTTTCAACAATCCTTTAACCTCCTTTTTTGTTCTTCACCAGTTCTTTGCTGGTTCTTTGCAGATTTAAAGATGCCATATAGCACTATTTATAAAGAACCCCATAAGCTCTTTTTGGTTCTTCACTGGTTCTTTGTGGTTTTTTAGGTACTGTTAAGGCACTTCATCAATGTAAAGAAACTGTTATGGCCTTTTTGGTACTTGTGGTGCTAAAGTAGTTCTTTTGTTGTTTTTTAGTGTGCAATACAGATGCTGGTCATATATATCATGCCAAGGTTAATTTATTTTATATATTTGATAGTTGGTTTGAATAGTACCCTTGAAAGTAAGTGTTAAATGGCACCAAAAAGGTTCCCCTATGATTACGAGTTCAAGAACCAGATTTGGTTCTATATAGAACCTTTTAGAGTTTGCCTGCAGTGGCAGTTAAAGTGACAGGTAGTAAAATCTCACAGTAAATGAGAGAAGCGTAAGCGAAATGATTGTACAATTAAGAGGACAACACCGCCGGAGCATAAAAGCATTCCCAAAACTAATTATGAACAACTAATTCAGCTGCAGCTACCAGTAACCGGGTTCTACTTATTTAGTGACATCTGCCATTTATTTTGATCTACTAGGATCTACTACTTTCATGCACAACCATTAACAGAGAATGTTCAGAAAAAGAGAAAATATCCAGAGAGTAGCAGTTCCATGGGCAGTTCAGTTCCATTTTCTGGTCTGAAGAATCTCGAGTTCTGCTGCAACATTTGGATGGTAGGGTCAGAATTTGCCACCATAAAACCAGGGATCCATCTTGCCTTGTATGAATGGTTCAGGATGGTGGTGGTGTAATGGTGAGGAGTGTTTCTTGGCACACTTTGGGCCCATTAGTACCATTTGACCATTGTGTCAACACCACAACCTACATGAATATTGTTGCTTACCATGTCCATCCCTTTATGACCACAGTGTACCCATCTTCTGACGGCTACTTCAGCTAGATAATGCACCATGAATGAATCATCTCAGATTGGTTTCTTGAACATGAGAATGAGTTCACTGTACTCAAATGCCCTCCAAAGTCACCAGATCGTGGAATGGGAGATTCACATCTGTTCACAAGTGCATAAGCTATTGTGTCAATATGGACCAAACTCTCTGAGGAATGTTCCCAGTACCTTGTTGAACCTATGCCACAGAGGATTAAGTTAGTTTTGAAAGAAAAACGGAGGTCCAACATGGTACTGATAAGGTGTACCTAATAAAGTGGCCATTGATTGTGATCTAATGTGAACATTTTAATTAATCAAATTTGCAGTTTTGCTGACATTTTGGACTAGCTGGGGCAGAATAAATTCAATAATAAAGTCAATACAGATAAAAGTACAATTGTAAGAAGTCAAATAGTTTATAGGACTATATTGTTGCACATCTAAAATAAAACAAAAAATGGCAAATTCAGCTATTTTATGTGTAATATAATCATTGTTATAAGCATTGATTTTAATCCAAATAAATTTGATTTTATTCTTTAAGATACATATGACTATTTTAAAAGAAATAATAACACCAGTCACATGAAAGTAAAAATAAAGATCTTGTATAGTAATTGTCATTTGTTTAAAATGACCTGCAATATAAACAATGTGTCAGAACTATGGAGAGCAACAAAGGCAACCATGGTTAGTTCTGTTGGTGAGGGGGATGCCTCAGATATTTCATTTAACTCTAACAGCACGGGTCCTTTTACACACCAAGCCCTGTTTGGCTGCACCCTGACGACTGTTGCTATGGCTCCCGCAGCCTTCAAAACCAGCAAGACTGAATGCTCCTCTCTGCTGTGAAAGAAAATGTCTTTCTTCAGTGTGCAGACTTTAATTAAATGACTCCTTTGAAAGCATGTCTTCCTCGTCATCCTCCTCCAGCAAAAGCTACAGCAAAGCACCGTCAAAAGAAGAATTAAAAGGCAAGTGGCCCAGTTCTTCATAGAGAATTTGAAGAGGGGGGAAATGGGTCTCAAGCATTGCTTTTCTTCCATTTCATTATTATATTTGATAAACTCTGTCTCTCTTCAGCTTTTCTTTGCTCTTGCTTTCATCATTCGTTACAGTAGCATTTCCTGTATTAGCAAACAAATGTACGACTCCACATAATGATTTTCAATGGAACATCTTTTGTCATTATAAATGGGACTGATAACCCTGTTATCCTCCCTGTTGTTGTCTTTTTATTAGATATTCAAGGATCATATCCATTCATCAATGAAGACAGTGACATATTTCCAGTAAATGTGAAATGTAAAACAGCTTCAGGTAAGATAAAATGTTTAATGATCTGAAAATACACTACATTGTGTTGTTTATAAAGCGTCACCAGTTTAAATTAACTTTTAGACGTCTGCGGCCTTTTGGAGCATTTTTTACTACTTTACAATGATACATTCCTCTTTATTATTGATTATAATTATTTACTTTTTTTTACCTTGTCCTGTCCTGCTTAAAAGCCACCACATGGGGGTAGGTGCTTCGATTGAGCTGGACAGTTTTGTTATCTCCAGGAGAGTAAACATATGATGTGATGTTTCCTCCTCTGGATGGAAGCTGTGAGTTTATATAATTATTTATTTATTTATTTTTCCCATGGACCAGTTTACATTAATGACATCAGGACAGGAGGGTGTTAAAAGAAAAGGGGGAATGAATGAGAAATGTAGGTGGGGGGCGTGGAATTCGGGAGTGGGATTTTTAGTACAACCATTAAAGTTCACATAGTAATTCCACAAGATATCAGAAATTCTTTAAAAAAAATAATTCTGAGCAAATTGTATATGTTTTCTCAAGCAGGTTTGGATTGAATTAATTTGTACTCTAAATAGTTTGGGTCTCTCCAAAAGAAACACAGTGATTTGAATGTAACAGAAGGCATAACTTGTATAACTAGGAGGTGGTACACTTAAATGTCATGCAGCAAAGCCTCTGCCTTCTTAACAACATTTGGCCAAGACTCTGCTCCTCTTAATATTTAAGAGTCTCTGGTGAAATGACCCAGTAGCAAGCTCTGTGCACAACAATTATCTTCATTTATTATGTTACTATGTTTAATGCCAAACAGGTCAGACGTCTTCAGATGTGAGTGCCAGTGCAAACCACAGAGAGGGTCAGAACTGTTCAAACCCCAGAAGTACGACAGAAGCCGGTCACAGATACAAGACTCACACTGAACTGATTAAACAGAAGCTCGACCAGATCAAGGCTGATATGCAAGAGATCTATAACTTTCACCTAGGTCAACGGCCTCAGAGGTGAATGACGAACGCAGTATTTTTGAACCTACTAAAGTTAAAGTTGCCATCAATTTTACCTCACAAACAGCTTAGTTCAAATCTTCTCATTTTTGTTGATTCATCACTTCCCATCAAGCGGAGTTTGTCCACTACTACCCATACAGTCAACCCACTACCCACTAGCCCAATAATTCAGTCCAAAATAGTCTGTCCCTGATGTCTCCAGGCAGATGAATGTCTGGAATTCTGACTGGCTGTCTGTGTAAGGGTCCAGGAGAACTGGGGCAATGAAGGATGGAGTAAGCATGGGTAGCTTTTGAGAGAAAACACAGTTCACTTTGAATTTAAAAAATGGTTTGTCAGAACTAATGACCCCACATTAACTGAATCCACTGGTCGTCACAAATTTAGAACATTTTATTTGGATTTATAGCACAAATTTTACACTTACCGGCCACTTTATTAGGTACACATTCCCAATTCGCCACCTCAAGGTGTCAACGTGTTGTGTGTTCTGAGATGCTTTTCTGCGTAGCTCGATTCTAAGTGGTTATGTGAGTTACTGTTGCCTCTCTATTAAGCACAACGAGTCTGGCAATTTTCCTTTGACAAAAATCTCAGTAGATCAGCTATTTCTGAAATATTCAGACCAGGCAATCTAACACGAACAACTATGCCACATTCAGTCACTTTAATCTACTTTCTTCCCCATTTTGAAGCTCAGTTTGATCGTCTTGACCATGTCTTCATGCTTAAATGCTGCCATGTAATTAGCTGATTATAAAATTGCATTAAAGAGCAGTTGGACTGGTGTACCTAATAAAGTGGCCGGTAAACGTATTCTATATCGAACATTTTAAGTGAGATAAAATGAAGAAAAACTAGAGGAGGATGCCAGCGTTTTGATAATTTACACTAATATGTTCCATATTTAACTTGAAACCCTTGGAAATTCTCACAGAAAATATACGGTAGATGTTCAGCAAGGGTTTTATAGCAAGCAGTGTTTTTTTAGATCATTATCATATATTCCCAGGATTTTACTCAGCTTTGAAATATATCTGTGCAGGAAAGCGTATCATCCTTTTGTGTGGAACTCTCTGAGGCCATACAAAGACACCACTGAAATTGACCATATTCTCAAAATGGTAAGTCTTCTTTCTTTTTTTTTTAAATTAGGTTGAACCAACATGTTTATATACATGTAATCATATTCTACTGTTTGAGAATTGATCAGTAAATAATCAAAATAGTTTGCTTATTCAATAAAAACAGGTGTGTGTCCCACAAATCTAAAATTTAATTGAAATACCACTATAGGTGGAAACTATAGTCCTGGGGTTTAAGTGAACAAAAGCTAAAATGCTGTTCCAATTATAGATTATACAGTGCTGATAAAACTCTTATCTGTTTTGCAGAAACACCTGCTATTAAACTGACCTTCTATTAATCAATTGGTGTTACAAATAGCTTAAATGAAAAATTAACACCCTCATATAAGATGTTTAATGCACTGAAATCAATGATATTCATGTCTGGTGACTTGGCCGGCCAATCCTGGATCATCGTGATCTTCTTCGCCTAGATGAACTTCAATGTGGAGATGGAAATATGTGATGGAGCTCCATCCTGCTGCAGAATTTGGTTTGGCTGAGAATATAAGAGGTAGCTAAGATTTCTAGGTATTTTAGACCAATGATATTGCCTTCCACCCTGCAGATCTCTCGCACAACCCCACCCTATATGTACCCCCAGACCATGATGACCACCAAACTTAACGTTTTTCTGGGTGAATCTTCTTTAGTAGATCTCCTGCAATATTTGCGGTCATTGTGGTGTTCCTCAACAGAATCTGAAAAATACACCTTCTGCCACTTTTCCAGCGTCAATCCTTTTAGAGCCTCAGCAAATGACGGTTTTTCAATTGTCTTTTGTCTATCTGCCACATCAGAAGTAGATCAGGTCTTCAACCTCTTTATAATCCACACTGTGGGTGAATGCTAAGGATGTTTGCAGAGGTCTAGTACAATGGGGTTCTTTTTAAACATGCCTTTTACCTAATGGATCCTTTGATAGTCACAGGTAAAGCTCTTTTGGGCTCAGTATGCACTGAAACATTATTACAAAAGCTGGACGGGATTAAAATGACCAATTTCATGTAAAAATCTATTATAAAACATTGTAAGCTATTATATAATATACTTAAAACATCCAAATAACCAATTTGAAAGAAATGTGTTTTTTTTTTCCAGAAAGCAGGTTCAGACGGAAGAATTCAGCGTTCTTCAGTGAAGGCACAAACCACTTGTCTGTATAAATGACAATTTTCTTCAATTGTTATCTATGTTTCAAAACTTGGACCGAATAATTTCTCCTCACCATTTGCCTCCAGTGTTTTTCTGTCTCATAAGCACTGGCCCTAATCAGATGTATGAGATGGAGATCACATCAAAGACCAGATCCCCACACGAAGTCGAGTGAGAGATTGACTGATTCATTATTTATCATGTCCTTGCATCCATCATTTATATATTTGTGCTCAATTGTACCCCTCAGAATCTAAAGGGTTGAAAATCAAATTATGTTAACACTGGACCCGAAGCACTGTCCTTGTTGGGTTTGAGATATCATAATGAGCCGCTTATGTGGGACATCTCTTGTTATGAATTATCATAGAGATGCATGGAAATAAACTGGCAGACAGCTCATCTTGCAAGAAGGAGGAAAAGTGTAAATGTTTAATGGCTGCTTCGTTTCTCCTAGGAAGGCAATTGTTTAACTTGATCCATAAAAAGGTTCATTTTAAGAATAGCACAGAGAGCAGATTATATTTTACTTTCTATTTTTTTTGCAAGATTTCCTTTATGATGATGTGCAATTTAATACATGAAATAAAATAGCTTCATAAATATATTTTATTACATACTATTCTTATTGCAATAACATTTGAAATATTTATAAAATTCACACTGAAATATAATGATTAAGATCTTTTAAAAGAACTTTTCTTTTCCATTGATATGTAAATCCATATATAATGCTTATTTTATTTACAAAAACATCTATACTTTTTTCTCAAAAAAAAGGACGTTGCATAACTTGGATCTTTAGCAGGCCATAGGAAGAGCAACGGTAAGTTTCTTATTTACATATTTGATCATTTTGTGATAATATCTTGTAGTGTAATATAAAATATTTAAATTCCAGAGATTTTATTAGTTTAGTGTAAAAATGCACATATTTCGAAAATAACTAAATTTGCAGAATTTCCTGGTTCTATAATCATGTGCACCATGTGTCTATTTAGCATGTATTTGCTAATTCTTTGCAAAAACTCAGTCCTGTTACCTATACAAAGAATAACAAGAGGGTTAGTAACAAGGAAAAAACTAAATCTAAAAAAATTGTAAATAAGTTACTTAAGATCGACCAATACTTGTGTGTTTACTATTGGAGTGTGTTTTGAAATCAAGTAAAAAAACAAGCAAATGGCGCCCTTTTGGTTGAATGGCTCACATAAACATAGTCCTAATGCAAAAACATTCAGATGTTCTGGAGATTTAAATGTTTTGGGGAGATCCGCCTGGTCTTCAATTCCCAATCCCACTTGCTCCATGAAAGGGGTATATGGGGTTCACTGGTGAAAAGGCACCAAGAAGAGTATTTCCCCTTCTCTTTTGTGTTACCCCTGCACACAAGTAATCTGCTGAATATTCATTTTCCCAGAGACTTGTGAAAAGCTGATCTCATTCAGAAAATGACAGCATCAGTGGGCTTTTTAAAATCCATCAGGGATTCGTGTAACTTGAAGGGATTCTATAAAAAAGGAAAGGTACAGACTCATGCTTTCCGAGAAAACTGAAATTCATCCATGGCTTATCGGTGCTCCGGCAGCTTTCATTTGGAGTTAAAACCATAAGCCAATTTTACACAATGCTGTTTTTTAATTTGTTTCAGAATTCAATTAGCTGATTTAAAAGACTTCAAACATGTCCAGTTTTGTGGCCATTTCATACCAGAACTCTATTGAATTCATTCAAATCTGTGCTATGCTTTAAAAGCTAAGAACTCGCTCACCTACATCTTTTTTTTTTAGCTTAGCTGTTCCGTAAAGCATGACAACTAATCAGCCAGTATCAAATCTCCTCTAGATTAAGGAAACTAAATTCCAAAACAGTTGTCTCTGATTACCACAAAGCATTGAACTGGAATAAAAGGAGATTTGAGTTTGTACTGTTTGTGTATTTTTCTGAAACCACTAATCTGTAAGAACTGTTACCACTAAATTGCATCTTGCATTTATATGGTTTTGAATAACAATGGGACAGCACTGTGGCCTTTAGTTAGAAGGTTGCTGGTTCGAGGCTCTCCGGTGAGATGTTTGCATGTTCTCCCTGTGCTTGTGTGGGTTTCCTCCGGGTACTCTGATTTTCCCCACGATTCCAAAAACATGTGGTAGGTTCATTGAATAATCTAAATTCCCCTTAGGTGTAAATGTGTGAGTGAATGTTGCCCTGTGCTGTACCCCCGCCTGTCTCGCCCGCCTCTCTCGCCGCTGGCAGACCCCTGTGACCCAACAAAGGCAACAAAACAGATTGGAAAATGAATGAATAAATGACAATGTGTAGAAGTTGATAAGAAGTTAAAGTTGAGTGATTATTCGTTGAGATTAGCTGACAGATTACAATAAGTGACTGCACTTAGTGACCTAGGTTTGAAAACTCAGCTAATCAAAAGTTGATTATTGTATTTATGAAAAATATTTTACATTAAACTCCTTGTATTGGTGGATAACAAACATATCAAACCTTTAAAGTTTTTCTTTAAAGAAGTTTGGAACCTTTGTGAGCGTTCTTTACTTCATTTTTAAAAGTATACTTTAAAATTTTATGTAATAAATTACCTTTAAAACTGTTTTTTTTTTCGGCAATGCTTGATTTAATTTTTTAGTTACAGCCCCAAGTTTTGACAAAACTCATGACCACGCCACCAACATAAAATGCCAGGCAAACCTTTCCTAAACCTATATTCACTTTTGCGAGCACTTTTTGTGCCAGAACTGTGAAAAACACAAACCATATCACAGGTCTTGAATATACAACGGTTATCCTTTCTTTTGACCACTAGATGGTACTAAGTTGGGGGTGTGCAAAATTAAACTCATTCATCTTCTAACCCACTTATTCCCTTTCGGGGTCATGGGGGTCTGCTGGTGCCAGAGTGGGTGCGGGCCAGAGGGGGTGGGGTACACTGAATAGATCCCAGCCCATCACTTTATTCACTCCCACTTATACTTTTAGAAAGTATACACATATACTTTCTAGTTTCATCAATGCTTTTTGTAGATGTGGTCATGCTGATTTCATGCTGGTCAGACTAGGACCCCCAGTAACCTCCAAATCCGAGGCTATGTTTCTTAGACCCTTCCAAGTTGGTGAAGTTACCCCAAGTGAAGGAGTTCAAGAATCTTGGGTTCTTGTTCTCGAATAACAACAGATTGACAGTACTGTGGTCAATGTTCCAGTCCGTCATGGTGAAGAAGGAGCTGAGCATCAAGGCAATAAACTGGAGGAGGTGGTCAGGGAGAGTGATTTCTGGACATCCCTGCTTAGAGTGCTCCCTTTGCAACCCGGCCCCGGAAAATGCGGAAGAAGAATAAGAAAAAAAAAGGTTTTCCTCAACTATGCATGGAAATGTTCAAGAGGAGTTTTCGGGAGGGGAGGTGGAGTGGGGTAAGGAAGGCAAGAAGTGATGCAGCTATAGAGCAAGACTCTGAGGTTAGATACTGTTGAGTGTTATGCATGGAGAAAGCAGGATTTTAAAGAGGCAAAGGGTTTTTGATAGGCCTCCAGTACTGAAGGGCAGGGGTGATTCGATATGAAAGTCCAACCAACTGAAAAATAGCCTAAAGTTATGCAAAAATCATTAGTTTAGAAAACTAAAAACTAAACAAAACTAAATGAATTCCCACAGCTTTGTCTGTGCCTCCAAACTATTGTAGTAAGCTGCCTTGACATTTTGAGTTCTCTGTAGAGGGATTTACGTGGGCGACAGGCGAGCAACTGAGTTTGATGTATGTTTTATATTTTAAGAATAAAGCCAATGATGAAACACTGGAACCTTGTGAACAACGTCAACAACTCTTTCTACTCAGGGCTCTTGCTAAACACAACCAACAATTCTGAGACAGCAAAATAAAATTCTGATTGGTTTCCTTTTATTAGTATATGTGTTATATACTCATGTATACATGAGCACATAGTTATAGCTTTTTCTGGTGATTGCCTTAGATATCTACTGATAAGGGTTTGGGGGAACTGAAAATGTTACAGGGGCCATTGAAATAGCCAAGGGATACAATTAAAGCCAAAGAGGTAGAAAGTAATTTCATGTAATTGAATCATGGTAAGAAATGTCAGATGACACAGAAAAGACCATGCATTTTTGCCAGCTAAACAAATTTGTACACACACACAGCTCTCCATATTTCACAGGTGGGGGAATCATTTTGTTTTTAGAGAACAGCAATGCCATAAAACACATTTTTCAATACACTTTTGTTGCCCCAGAGAAAGAGCTGGGCAATGGAAACTCAATCAAAGTAGGCAGCTTCATTGCTTTAATTTACACAAATGATTTATCCAGGATTCATTTCGGAATATTACAATGTCATTTGATATAGTTTGTGATACTGGGCGCATTGTTCAAGAGCATAATTTATAATTTTATAGTTAAGAAAAAATATGAGAATGTATGAACACATATACCCCGTTTCAGCTAACATGAGCTGTGATGAGCAACCAATAGAACTTTGAGTAGCATCCAGCTGCATTGCTGGAGTACGGCAAACCACAGTTATGCCCTGAGGTTGTCAAACAGCATCCTCCAGTGCTGGAATATCCAACACAGAAACCTCAACTCGAACCATAAACGGTAATCCAATTCTATAAGACGGAGGGCACTGTTTGACAAATCTCAAGGCCTAGCCGTGCCATGCCTAACTCTGTAGTGCCTACTGCCTACCCATGTGACTTATGTACTGCAGCCGGATAACACTGAGAACTTTATTGCGACTGGTTTTAAATATAAACAAATGTTTTCCATTAACAAATTATAATATAACTGTATTTTACTTGTGATTGGTTGGTCTTGTCTTTGAAATGGTTGGATTTGGAGCCAACACTTCCAGTCAATCGAAAGTTTGAGTCCAAAAGGTGTAAAACAGTGAAAAATTTGTTAATTTACAATTGTTAATTTTCAACATATTTACTAAATTAATGACTAACATAATGTGTATTAAGTATAAATGATGGTACTTTTGCAATAAAATGGGCTATCAAAAATGTGGCTTTGGGATGGGGTGGGTTGGGGCATTTGGCAGATGCTTTTGTACAAAGAAACTTACATTTCAAGGAATGAACAGTTGCACTCTTCAGCCCAGATGCTGGGCATGGGACATTACAACACGACAATGAAACAAAACACAAGGCCAATTCACTCATCATTGGTTACACCAGAACAAAGTGAAGGTTCTGGAGTGACCATCTCACTCTCCCGACCTCAATATCCTTGAATCACTCTGGAGTTCATGCAAAACAGTCCAAGAATTTACAAATTGAAGGCTTTTTGCCAAGAAGAAAAGACTGCTTTACCAAAAAAGAAGATAAAGAACCCCATCGAGAACTTCCCCAAGAAACTTCAGTCTGTCACTGATGTGTAAACTTATGAGCGCAACTGTATGCTGATTTATTTTTAATCGTTTTAATGGTTTCCTGGCTGTTCTCAGAAAAATGTTTCAAGTTTAACTGTACGACAAGTTCAACATGTAACAACAACTCTAGTACAAAAGCGCTCATATTTCAATATAGGGATATCTTACTCCTACAAAAGGGCATGGCTAACTGTGGAGCCCAAGCATATGAAGACACGTTCAAGTCTGTTCAAATCTTTATTATCAAAATACACCAGCAAATATCAAGACATTACGTTTCCAGAATAACAAATAAATAAACGCAACACTGAAATCAAACTTGAGCTCTTTAGACCCATGTTCTTGAAGTTGTACTGAGAGGCTTTCCAATCGTTAAAACTCTGTTTTATTGTATCTCTCATTTGGCAGTTTGTAAAACAATGGTGTTTAGCAAGTCAAACATCTTTGATGCTTTTCCTCTTAATGTAGTGTTAATAGAAGTTTAAAAAAAAGTACAAAATCCCTTTAAAAACTGTACAGTTACATTAAAACCACACTACTGTACGGTGTCTAAATACATGACCTTCTTATGCAGACAAACCAACCCTAAACACTAAAAGATTCAGAACAGAGAGAGTAAGTACTTTACAAATGTCTGGAGCTCTTTGAGGATGAGGCTGCTGAAATGGAAGGCACACTTGTAGCTAAGTTGATTTTGATTTCCTAAAAAGCGGATACTGATAACTTGAAATGCAACATCTACCTTCACCCATTTGATAGGTGGAAATAAACCAAGAGCCAAGGCTACGACTCTTGAACAAAGAGAGATGATGAGGAAAGTATTAAACAGTTCAAGACTGTTCCTCACATACCGAGGAAAAATACGAAAAGAGGGATAATGCCCATAAATAGGTTCATGATCAATCTGTAGAACAAGAAATGATGAAAAGAAAAAAAAGCATTACTTTACAATAAGGAAGAATGCCAAAAAATGCATTAAAACAATTACATGGTTTTAATAATGGCATACATTTCTGATGCATATGGTTGTTTTAATATATGCTCACCGTATAGTTGAATCGAAGATTTGTGTATTCTGTATGTAAATTCCTATGTTTTATTTAGAAAGTGTACACTGGGCAGAGTGAAGCCTGCATGAATTATGGATGCCCTTTTAATCATGCTAATTTAGCATTTTAGGCTATTGATTTACAAACATTAAGTGTATGCAAATGAGCCTTGTAAAATATGCAGCATATCAAGACAGAGAGACAAAGTCAAAAGAACAGGGGACAAAGTTGCAAAGTTGAGGTAGCAATTAAAAAGAACCTCCTCTAGTTGTGTTGATCCGTGCACCAGGACAACTGCAGGAGCACAACGGCAGTGTTTTTGCACAGTATTTGACTGTCTTGTGGTCACCCTGAGCTCCCATACTCATCACAGGCATTTTTTTGGTGCCTGCTACAGAAGAAATGAAATAAAAAGCAAGAGAAACCTTTTAAGGATTTAAGCAAATGTGCAGAAAAAAAAGTATTAAAAACACGTTATTTTGAGACTAGAGAGATAATCAGGGTTCATGCTTTTCCAGCAAATTACAACTGCGCTAAGTTTATGCATTCTGTATGCTTTTTCACATTTAAATCCATTGTCCTATTAAAAAAATATTTTGAAATTTGTATTTATCAATCGGGTGATTTTTTTTGATAGTTAAATTGTAATTGTTTGTTAGTACAATAATTGTTTTACTAAACTCTTTGATTGAATACGAGCATTGAAACAGAAACCTCTTGGCATGTTTTCATGCAGTTAATTTTATTTTGTGCCAATTCTTTAGCTAAAAATAATGCATGATTAGGAAAGCAATGCAATTTTCAAGCATTTTTAGGAGCCTGAAAACACTATAAAAAAAAATTCTAAGATTTCCAGCAACCGTATTGTACGAACCCTGGATAACGCAAAAAGTAAAAAAAAAAAAAAAATATATATATATATATATATATATATATAAATAATAATATATAGTAGACTTCCTCTTGTGAGTGATACCACTCAGTAGGATTGGGGCAAGGTTAATGCTCTCTACATATACAGTTGTGCACATTTTTCATAAAATAAGGATGATAACGAAAAAGACATTCCACACCACTACAATTCAAAACACAAGGCCAAGTCCAATTGTTATGTTCAAACCAGAACAAAGTGAAGATTCTCGAGAGGCTACAAAAGAAATAGCAAGAGCTGGAGGCTTTTGCCAAGAGGAATGGGCTGCTTTACCAACAGAAAAAATAAAGAACCTTCAGGGACTTCAGGCTGTCAATGACATTAAAGGGGGGAATATTAAATATTAATAAACTTTTGATCATTTGGAAGGTTTCTGTTGTTGTTATGTTGTTATATATAAAGAGTAAACACAGTTGTTGGACAATAAATGGCATCACCCAACCACTAACAATGAGTGGGAATAAAGTGGTGTTATTCATATTTTCTGGGGGAAAAAAATGGCCAAGAAACCAAAAACTTTACCAGGGTATGTCAACTTTACACAACTGTATCATCATGTTCATATTAGTAACTCGATTATATTAATGAACCAAACAAAACTGGAGAGAATTTGCCAACTTCTGATATGTTATATATTGTTCCCAGACACACAGTTACGCCACTTGTTCTCTTCAGCAATGTCTTTTCTATGTCTCCTTGAGCATCTTGAATAACAAACTGCTCGTTAAGGCAAAGGTGAGAATACTCATACTCACACCAACATCATTGATCCTCGATCAAACTCTTCACGGATGTCATTCCATTATTGATTGGTTGATATGCACTTTATATGAAATGCCTAATTAAGACAATGAGAGAAAATGAAAAGCTTTGATAACATTATAAAAAAGGAGCAGTTTCTTACTTAAAATATCCTTAAAAAGGTCAAACTGCAGACACCCTTATGCTCGGATTTTTGAGCATTTGAGGTTGAGAATGTAAACAATGATGTTACTGTACAACTAAACACTAGCCTTTCGAAACCGAAGAGAATTTCAAATAAAAGTTTGTTTGTTTCTTTTTCTGGTTCCCTTGTCGTCCAATCAGGTACAGTGACACCGCAAATATGCAATTAAGAATGTTGGGATTAGGAATGTCCCGTGTGAAACGTCTGTTAATGAAAACCCAGAATTAACCTTTAACCCCAGGTTTAGTATAAACAGTGTGAAATGCGGTAACATAACCCAGGATTCCATTAATCCGAAGCATGAAACTTTGGACCAGAAATTCAGATTGGTGTATAGAGACCTTTTCTACTTTTTAGTAGTTTGTTAGTTCAGGGCAGCCGCGTGCGATTCCTCAACACCTGTCTACGACTCAAAATTGGGACTAAAATCGTGCAGTATAAACCTGGCTTTAGCTGTTGCTATGACAACCCAGTCAACTGTAAAGTAATGGAAATAATAAAACGATCATTAAAACAAATCTACTAAAACAAAATAAAAATGTATTTGAAAAGTATCTGGATTTTATAATACTTTTTCTTTTTAAAAACGGATAAATTCTGCATGTTTGTTGGCTTTCAATGACAAATGTGTAAATTCAATGCATATAAAATATTAAGATACATTCCTATAGATAATGTCTCTTTTGCGGGAGCAATAGCACCAAAAAGGAGACCAAAACCCAAAAAATAAAAACAAAAATTACAGTAATTTGTGAACATAACGGAGGGAAGATACACATAAAAAATAAATTAGTTTGATAAATATCGATACAAACACTAGCACTCAAATTGCTTTCCGTTAAACCACGGCAAGCTCTGCCTTAACGGAAAATGCACGTAAGAAATATAGATAAATAACTTTACTGTGAACAAAAAGCTGCCACGTTTTCTCAATGTGACTCCAAAACATGTTTCCTGTACAGATGAGGTATGCAATGCACTTTTGAATAGCTTCTGGTCTTAACTGAAATGGAAACAACTGCAAATGTAATATAAAGACAGAAAGATTCAGAAAACCGTGTTTATTGTCCAATAGGTCTGAGAATGATTTAATCACTGTGCTTTTTTGCTTTCTATGGCCTGGTTTCCCTGCTGCTCTTTGCTCAGAATGATGCTGATCAGATCAACCTCATGTTGCTTCATGTGCTCCATTAGCTGCTCTTTACTAGTGGACTCAAATCCACAGATACAGCAGCAAAACAGCAGCACACAGTACTCCATACCTGGCCGAGAGTGCCCAGGGCCGATCCGCAAGGCAACAGCTGTGCCACCCTGATCTCTGTAGGGCACTTCCCTCACAGGGCTGCCGTCTGGTCCAGCTGAATGCCCATGAGCAGACAGTGTGTCTTTTCTGTTCAGCAC
Organism: Danionella cerebrum; assembly: GCA_007224835.1. NCBI lineage: Eukaryota > Metazoa > Chordata > Actinopteri > Cypriniformes > Danionidae > Danionella > Danionella cerebrum. The sequence continues at coordinate 58,700 of SRMA01026653.1, forward strand.
AATATAAGGGCGCTCCACCCCAGAATCTTGTGTTGTTTTCAAAGATGGAGATCTAGACGAAAACACATGAAGCTTCTTAACAGCATGCCATTTGAGGGCAAAAAAAATCCTAATTAGACTAAAAATGTATAAAAAAGAAAAAGCAACCACACCAAAAACTAAAAAGAAAGGTTTGCTCACCGGCTGCTCTGAGAAATGGCTTCATTGATGGCCTTATTGACTTGCTCGTAGTTGTAGTTCTGATCTCCTGCATGTTTCCACATGTGGGATTTGAGGGATGGTGGATGACTGCACACGTAACCACACAGCGAGCACCTGCGGCACACAAAAAGAATTAGGGTTGAAGTCAAGCACCGCAGCCTGTGCCCAGCGCCGGCTTCGCACCTGTACTGCTCCAGCAACTTCATGGCCTGGTGTTCCTGTGGATGCCTCTTCATGTGGCTCTTCAGGCTGTTCATGTTGGTAGTGGCGAAGTCACAGCTGCAGCACCTAGAGGGTTCATGCCCCACGGCACAAAAAAAACAAAGCAGCATCTGCACAAGGTTATGGTTTCAAATAAAGACCTTGAGGATCTGCTGCCAAGAGGGGTTAGCCTTGTTTGCGTTCACGCTAACTTGTGTTTGAATGTTTGGAGGACTACGTTTGAAGAGCAATGAAAGGCCTTTTGTAAAGAGGTAGAATTCAAAGCGCTGCTTGCAACCAATGCAATACATTAAAGGCCTTGAATGGATCTTAAGACCGTTTTAAAAGGAGCCTCATTCTCTGAAGCTCTTTATAAAACGATCATGGGTGAGCAGAACAGAAACGAAATGCTGCAGCACACACAGAGACCATAATGGGACCTTGAGGTGTTTATGTGAGCTTGTGTGTGATCAGTTTTGTTTATTATGTGTGCGTAATGAGAACAATCTGTAGTGCATTTATCGAATAACTTCTGCACATAAAGAGACAAGGCAAGACAGATTCACGCTGGTCAACACTGCTGCCTTGTGGCGATCAGAGGTAATGCACCCAATCAAGCAGACTCGGAAATGGTGTGATTTACTATATTTTCCAACATATAAAAAGCTTTTCAAACCTGTATGGTTTGTCAGAGCTGTGGATTCTCCGGTGGTTTCGAACCCCAACATATGTGGAGCTGGTGTAGTCGCACACATCACATTTGAAAACTTCCTCACCAACTGTTCCTAAAAAGAAAGGATTGAAAGAAACAGTGATTATTATAGGTTTGCGTTCTTCTTTGTATTTCAATTTTGGTTTTACAAACGGAATCAAAATTTATCTTTCGAATTTTTTTCACATTTGTTCATCAAAAAAAGAAAAACGCAAACCTACAAAAATAAAAATTTTTTTTTGATATTTTATCATTTGTGAGAACACGGAAGTTGTTGAGTGACGTGTGTCTTCCCGATTCACCTGCAGACTCTTGCTTCAGACAGTGAAGTTATGGCTTTAGGTGCTAAAAAAAGTGTTAGAAATGTTTGCAACCAACGCTACATGATTACAAAAGCTATCTATAAAATTATTTTTACATGGGTGGTTGACAAATAACACAAATCTGATTGTCTGTGTCTCACATAGTGTTGTAAAAAGTAATATTTCTAATGAAATATATGTAAATGTTGTTCTTCTGACAAGATAAAGTATAATCCCAGGAAATATGTAGTATGCATATTAGGAAGTCTACTTGATCCAAGCATTAAAAAATGTCATATGACTTGACACTCATGTCATTGGGTGTGGCGTTCAAATTGTGACAAAACTGCTTTATTAGTGGTAATTCATGTAAATATAAATAGAACACAAGGTAATTAGAATCAAGTAGTTTTGTATCGCGTCTTAAGGTTTAAAAGAATTTATTGAACAGTTTCGAAAGATTTAAAGAGCGATTCGCTCCTATTTAGAAAAATAAATATCAAAGAAGTCATGATTAAAATGTTTGAGGAAGTGATTTCACCATATGACATTTCAAGATATTAGTGGAGCATATTATTGATAGAAAAATGCATATTATCAACACATCTAATAGAAAATACATATACTTCGAAATTTAAGAAATTTACGTCAAATGAGAACCAAACAAAAAAAGATTTCAGGCATGATATGGAGAAAAAAAAAAACATTCCGGCTTATATTTGAACCACCCATGTACAATATTGGGCTGCCAATATTGCCTAGCTTTGAAAACAAAACAAACTATAACTTTGATATTGCTATAAAAAATATCAATAATATTATTGTAATTATTTTGACATTCTATTATTCTGTCACACAAATATCTTTGATCAACTCTCTTTAAAACAGCTGATTTATTGATTTCTGTTAAGTTTAAGTGGTAATGTTCAACTCGTACCACTCACCGCCACTGTTTTGTATCTTGAATGTGGCAAATGCAAGGGGAGGAGTGTGAGGAATGAAGAGGGTATTCTGTTAAAGATGTATTTCTACAGAAGCTTTACTGTTAGTCATACTCAAGCAGAAGTGACTACTACTGAATATGCTTTAGGTGTGCAGTGGAATTATTCTCCAGCCTTGGATGTACACTGAAATAGAGCACATACTGGCATAATTGTAAGGTGAAGAGTCAATGGGAGGCCTTCAACACAGCTGTGCTGCCTAGGACTTGGCTAATACAGTGGTAGGTGGAACTGTGGGGTTGACAGTGTCAGTGGGTGCAAACTTCCAATTGTGTAATGTAAAAATTCTCACAAATCTTAAGTCAAATTTACTTGAAAATGTCAATTAAGTAGTAATTGCACTAAAACTCTGTTAGAAAGCATTTAGCTTTTAAATCAACCATTAAATCATTTATGAGGCATTATTTTTTTTATCTTATATTCATCAGTGAAATAAAAGTAGGAAAACATGTCTTTGATTGGAGAGGACTGTTAAATCACATAATCGTAATTTAGAGTTATGATCATTCCAGCTAGCCCTAATTGTTCTGTAAACTGTTGCAAAACAGCCCAAGAGTTTAGGATCACTTTCATTTAAAAATTATTCATATATTGGTTTCATGGCTCGCAAAACCGTTAACCATTCCACACAAATACAAACCTATAAAAACTTCAAAATTACCCCTAATATTCTCTGAAATCTCAAAAGCCAATAAAATTCTAAACAAACTGTAAAACTCACATATGGCTTCACAAAGCAGGTATTTGTTATCACAAATATGGCATATGGCTTAAGACACTCATCCTCACCTTTATTCGTCATCTTGACCATTTCCTCCATAATTGGTGGGCTGTCAGTAGTGCACCTCACTGTACTGGTGATGTCATCTATCCCATGGCCCTCTCTCTCGTGGTTCCTCAGCTGACTCTGTTTGAGGTATTAATAAATTCATCACCAGGGCTTCATAAGGAAGAAGTTTATTAATGTGCAGTGCAGACCAATATTAGAAACACCAGTGAATGTGTTACAAGATCCAAAAATTCAAGACCTACAATGTCCGGTGAGGAAAAGGTGAATAATTTTATAAATATATCCTGTGAAATAAATAATTGATAATATACAAATTAAATAATACCCTTTTGAAATGCACACAATTCAAATTATGGAGCAGCCCCCCCACCCCCCTCCAACCAAAGGTTTTAAATGCATCAACACTGAGTTTTATAAATGCGGGTTTAGTGCTTTTAAATTGTTGCTTAGGAATGCATGTTTCATAATATGGGCTGCTTAAATTATGATAGGATGAAAAGTTTGACAAATAAATGTGGAAAACACTAAAAACCCCATTCATTAGTAAGCAAGAGGTAACCTCCATATTTTTCTTCAAAAGTGACCAAAACTGCAATTCATCCCCTGACCACTTGAGGCTTTTTTCAGAATGGTCATCAACAGCAAATGTTAAAAATGCTCAACTTTATTGCAAAAACAGGGCTAGAGTGCGACCAATTTGGTCGCATATGCGACCTAATTTCTCAATGGTGCGACTAAAAAAAATCAAAGGTTGCACCGGTGCGACCGGTCGTTTGAGGGGGAAAAAAAAACGAAACTCCGTCTATGGCCGGTCCGCCTCCTGCGCGCGGCTCACAACACGAGTATCACCCATTCATGCGGCTCAATACGCGCCTATCGCGGCAAGCGCGCCGCTCAATTCACGTTTACCGCGCCGCTGAAGCCTCAGACCGCGCGAACCGCGTTCGATGTGAACGTACCTTTACAGCGGCAGGCAGCTGCAAACAGATCAGACGAGGCCGAGATGATAATTAAGTTTTATGTTGCCTACAATATTGCAAAAGAAGAACTCCCCTTCACTAAATTCAAGTCCGAAATAATTCTTATGAAGAAAAATGGCTTGAACGTAAACCCGATGATGTCGCGCGCACCCAATTTATAGGAGTCATCGCAGATACATTGAAAAATAAAAGACGTCTGTGCAAATTGTGAACAGTGCGTACATGGAATTCCTGATCGACGGAGACACATATATCGCCACAAAAGAATGCATCATTGTGTACAGTCGTAAAGGAAGACCGATGAATATATTATTGAACACATTGAGGTCGAGCATGCTCATGCCCAAGGTAAGCCATGTCATGTCATGGAGCCTATGTCAATAATATGCCTACCGTCTCGTTACTGCATTAACCATAATATTCTGACACTTAAAAATGAAAAAATAAATAAATAGGCTGCATTATAAACTCTTGATCTGGGTAGTAAATGGTATTATCGTTTTTATTTGTATTTGCTGCTCTTGGGGACCAAAATCAGTTAAAGTTTAAATTTCAGCTCAGTAAAGCACTTTAAACACCTTTTCAGTAAGTTTTAGTTACCTTTCTTGTGGAATTGTGCTTCAAATAAAGAACTTTATATTGACCAGGTTGTTAGTTAATCATTTACAAGTCAATATTGTCTATGGACAGTGATTTAAAAATAAATAAATAAATAGATAACTAAAAAAAGTGAACTTGTGAAAATGCGGTGTTAAATGTGATGCAGTTGAAAATTTGGGTGCACCTAACTTTTGTGCTGGTGCACCTAAGAAAAAAATTTAGGCGCACCAGTGCAACCAGTGCAAAAAGTTAGTCTAGAGCCCTGAAAAAAATACACAATTAATGCATGGCATAGAGAGGTCCAGCTTCAGAAACTCATTTACTTTGAGTCTCTAAACTCTTCATCAGAAACCTATAGGCAGCATCACAAACTCCACAGCCATAGTTTTAAACAGTGAGTTACACAAATACTGAGATCAATCAAAGTTCAATTTTCAATGTTTTTTTTTTTATATTTTTTGAAAATCAGATCATACATTATTTTAAAATGTGAAAAACACAAAAGCAAGTGACATTATTTAGCCCTAGGTCAAATGGTTCAAATTTAATTTTGTTAAATCCATACCATTTGTCATTTTAACCAAATAAAATGTTTTCATATTTCCTCTATAAAGGTTTGTTTGTCTTCTCACCTTGTAATGGAACCTCTCAGAGCACTGCTTGCAGCTATACAGACGAGGCTTGAAGTGCTGGATCATGTGGTGTTCCAGGTCCTTGCTGTCGCTAGCTACAAGTTCACAGATGGGGCACTGGTAGGGTTGTCGCTGTCTATGTACCCGCAAATGCTGCTTAATGTAGCCCTTATTTCCACTGCTGTAAAGGCACAATCGACAGCGGTAGGGTCTCTCGTTTCCAGCAACATGCTCGATCAGACTATCCACAGTGGAAACATCACCAAGCACCGGTGCACCTCCATGAGCTCCACTGTTTTGGCTTTGAGCATTGTCCTGCAGTTCTTTTAGAATATCCTCATCTGAAGTGTTTTGGTCAGAACGTTCTTGGAGCCGCTCGATGACTGTTAAAAGAGACATGCTGATACCGGCTTTAGAGGGTCCCTCCGTGAGCATTTCTTGAGAATCTTTAGAACTCTGGAGGCCATCATCTGGAAGATCTTCCAAGGATGAATTGGGGTTGGCAGGATCCGTGACCTCTAAAAGTCCCTGTCCTGTGTCAGGGCTCTGTGTACTTAGATCATGGATACCTTTTGAAGGTTTGCTAAGTTCCTGCGCCCTCATAGGCATTGCCACCAGTGCCTCAGCGGCCAAGGAATGCAGCCGGAGAGACTCAGAGTAAGTCCTCCTTCGAACTGGTGGTGGCAGATTTTCATCGGTGGGAGATCCAGAAGATAATGTTTCTTCATCCTGTTGGAGATCTTCTCCATTCCAGGTGATCACAATGGCAGTGTTTTGTTTGTAATACATAGAATGTGGTTGGCTCTCTAGCTCTGGCTCTTTGGAGGCAAGGAGGGTTTTGTCTCCTTCTACATCCGGGCTTAGAAGTAGAGGTTTGCTTGATACGGATTCCTCGGCACAAGGAAGCCGTTCAACAATGACATTTACATGACCAACACTGTTACCACTGCAGCTGATAATCTTCTGTGCTGAGGAGAGGAGGCTATCCGAACCTGGCAGTTGGCTATCTGCCTCCAACTCCAGCTCCATTTCTGCTTCTGGTGTTACCTGATCCTCCACTAAGGGCTCTCTAGTTTCTTCTTTAAAAGAAAGAATGTGGCTAAGTACTGGGATTTTGGTTTCCTCTACTGGACACTCCCCTTTATACATTCTTCCTGGTGATTGGCACAGCTCTATTTCAGTGTTGGCAGAGCCAGGAATATTCTGTTGTTTGCCTTCAAGGACTACTATAGTCTCTTCGTTACTTGCTGAAACAAAAGAGGGACTGGAACTTTGCAAGGCCTCCTGACTCTCCGTCTCATCTTCAAATATAGGGTAAGAGCAGTCAACAAGTCCAGCATGTTTCCACGCATGAGTCTTCAGATTACGCTGCTGTCTGCATTCATAGTTGCAGATGAGACATCGGTATTTGCCCTGCTCAAAGTTATACCACTTCTTTGGTGTAGATATTTCGTCTAAGTTGCTCTCCATCAGAACTGCTGTTGTAGAGTTCCAGATTCTTGCTGTTCCCATTTCTTGCTCATCAGTGACACATGTGGCATTGTCACCCTCCTCCACATGGAGTCTAACATGTGCAACCAACTCCTCTTGGTGCTTTGAAGTGAATTGGCATTCTGAGCACATTAGGATAAGGTCACTGTGCTGCTCATCATGATCAAGCAGATGCTCTTTTAACAGCTCTAAAGTAGGGGACATGTACTGACATACACTGCACTGGTAGCATGTTACCAGTCGAGTCCCAAGACTTGGAGGTGAATGGACCTGTCTGAACACATACTCATCAGTTTGCCCTCTTTGTTTTTTACAAGACGTAGTGCCTTCACTGACATCTCTACTCTCTGGAACACGAACAGAATTGCATGTCACAGAAGATCTCTTTTTCCCAGAGATGGTGGATCTTCGAGGTTGCTTCTCCACAATTTTGGTAAGTTTCTCAATGACCTGAATAAGAGAGTCAGCAGCCTGCATTTTTTGTTGCCGTTGCTGGTCCTCGCCACCATGAAGATGCTCATCAGGAATAAAGACCATACCTTGCTGGCCCCTAGAATGAGGCACAAGGACAGCAACACCACTGCTATCTTCCATTCCTGAAACAGAAACATGCAATGACAACCATGCTGAATTCAATAGACAAATTATAGATTAGCGAATGGTTTGAACATCATTGTATGTCTCAAAGCCTGCAAAGTTTCAAGCACCTAATGCACTTAGAATAACTTAAAAAACATGTACTGGCTTACAAGAAACAAAAACAAATGTAGGCTCTAAAACAGTAATGTTAAAAAAGATTACATTTATACAAACGTGTATGGCAGTATAGTCTTTAATACTAAAGAGTTAACTCTGAGACGAATCTTTAGCTCAATGGTGTTAACGTCACACCACTGAGAGGAATCCTGCTCCAGTCGCTTTTAATTTAGAGCTTTATAAGCACCTAAGCCCTCGTCCTCCTCAGACACAAGATAACTGATAAGGTAGTATCATGGTATTGTTCACATTTAATGCACTTTTCACAGTATCGTACCATTGATTCATTAATGACCAAGTCATTAAATATCCCAAAATAATAAACGTGAATTTAAAGACAATTAAAGTGTTTTTGTTTTTAATCCTTGGATGTGTTTCAACCTGTTGAACCTGTTTTTTCAAAATGATGATATGGGCTCTTCAAACTACTTTATTTTAAACACTGAATTTGGTTAAGAATATATGCACACATGCTGCTACTTACCAAAATTATGTGATTATCTTATCGAAACTAAACTAATGTGACAATTTGATCTTTTTTTTCTGATAATTTTATCTAAACTTAAAGGAATAACAACATATAGGATTTGCCACTTTTAATTTGTAAAGTCGAAACAGGACATTGAACGAGGATGATTTAAGAATTTTTTTTGTTATCAATAGATGTACAGTTAATTAAATGAACATTGATAGATTTCATTAATTCCTCACTTAGGGCTGACTAATAACAATGGATTTTCACTAAGTCCATTTTAAGGAACATTTCTACTGAACACTTCTGCATTTTGATTCTGGACCAAAACAAAAGCACGTGGAGGATTGTCACATGTATAAATAGAGGAATTACAAATACAACTGATGACAAAACAAAGTGTGAGCAAACAGTAGCATTAGAATTATGTTTACAAAAATGGTTGACAACTGTCAATATGACCCACACATATTTTAATTACATAAAATTAAGAAAAAAATTGTTTTCAAAAAAGAAGTGTACATTTTTGTAAAAACAAGTAACATTGATCTAACTATGTCATGGTGTGACTATTATTTTATAGATAAACGTTTTGGTTGGTTCGAACGATCTAGGTGGAATATTTACACTCTACAAAATTGTAACAAAGAGTAAAATATATGTTGGACGCTGTTAAAAGCATGATAGCTTTAACGCTACGTGTAAACGTCAGGTGTTTTCTGCGACTTGTGTGATAATTTAAAAACTAACCCTATGTGAAAAACACGTCGACATTTCAAACTGATAAAAATTATTTTAGTGAGAAAGATGAACATAACTTTAGCAGTGATAGTGTTTGAGAACACAGTGTCCACAATAACCGTGGAGATGCAACGTGAGAAAGGGGCAGGACGTTTCTGACAACACAGGCACACGCATGCAGCAGACTCTACTTCACCATGAGCTGAAAAACAACTCTGTTATTTAATAAACAGCCCAGAATCACGAGACTCACATAACCATCCGAGTGCTACTTACTGGCGCAGCAGTTGAGACTGATCTTTGGCCTCTGTGCTCGTGATTCTCTGCTTTTATTTCTGGGGAGAAAAGTGCTGTGGATTCAAAATGGCGAGAATGGAGGGTAGATCACGTGACTCGATATGGGTCATGTGACCAGGAAAGCGACGTCAAGCACGTTTTTAAGTGAAGGCCAAAACGTTGTGCCAAGTATTGAGCATTTTACGTTTGAGCTTTATAAATATTTAAATATTAATTATGCAGTATAGGAAACTGTGGAAATTTTATCCCTTTAAGGACCCACATTTTAAATATTTAGTTGCAAAAACAGATAACAACGTTTCCTCTCAACATGCCTCTATCTTTGTGAAGAAAAAAAAAACACTGTAACTCTTTATTTTGGAAGGTTGTACTTGTGTACTTATTCATTTCCTCAATTCATTTGGTTAACCACTAACATCTCTTTCATTTTAAAGCCTGAAATGGCTATTTTATGTATTGTTTTACATAGTCACGAAAGACAAGGGCTTTGTATGTCTATTTTGCCCCATAATGGCATTATGTTTCCATAATTGTGTGTCTTTTTCCCTGGGAAGAATTTCTGATTCTTTAAGAAAAGCATCTTAACAACCATGTGACAAAATAATAGATTTATTGCCTTATTACTATAATCTTCTGAATCACAGTGGGTAGCACTGTAGCCTTTCAATAAGAGGGCCACTGGTTTGAGGCCTACTGGTGACCTTCCTGAGAGGAGTACATATTCTTACTGTGTCTGTGTGTTTTTGTCCTAGTACTCTGGTTTCCCCCACAAAACTAAGACATGCGTCAGGTGAATTTAATTCTCAGGTCCTCTTTTAAATAAATGTGTGTGCTGCCCTGTGTTGGATTAGCAACCTGTCCAAGGTGTACCCTGCCCTTACTCCCGAGTGTGTGGAAGTCACCAGAACCCCATGACCCTGAGAAGGAAGAAGTGGGTAAAGAAAATGAATAAATAAAAACCCACATTCACCTTTTAACAAATTTTACAGAAGTGATCATTTAGGAATTATTTGCGTATTCTGCCTAGCAACTAGGGTCTTGCTAAAAAGACTGTAGGAGAGGGAGGAGGATCTTTATGGAAACACTGTCCTGTTGATTGGATCATAAAGAACCACTGGTGCCACAGTTGAGGGAAGATCTGTTGATGAAGTGAGACATGTATAAAAAGAGAGTGAAACGGGTCATACATTCCTTGACAGCAAACAGTTGTATGTAAAAGTTTGGGCATATATTTGATTATTGGAAAATGTGCAAGAATTATTAAAATAAAAATAGGTGTCAGCATACATTTCTACCCTCATGTCATTTTATTGATTTCATTTTATTGATTTTATTAGAACTCACAATTGGCTTGGTAACCTCAGTGACCTTGACCTCCATATGCAGGTGAATCCAACCATGAAAAAGTAATTAAATAAGGCCGATTGGAAGTTTTCTGTAAGAGTAAGAGTGGGAGCCTCAAAACAACTCTCAGATGACCCCAAAACAATGGTTGTTGAACATTATGGTTTAGAGCAGGGGTGTCAAACTCAGTTCCTGGAGGGCCACAGCCCTGCAGAGTTTAGCTCCAACCCCAATTAAACACACCTGATGCAGCTCCTTAGGTCCTTCAGGCTGTTTGTAAGCTTCAGGTGTGGATCTCTATGAGCAGGGTTGGAAGTAAACTGTGCTGGGCTGCGGCCCTCCAGGAATTGAGTTTCACACCTGTGGTTTAGAGGAAGGATACAGAAAGGTGTCTCACAGATTTCAACCTTGAGGAACATTGTGAGGAATTGGAAGACCAGAGGCATAGTTCTAGAAGAAAAATATCAGATATTAAGAGGCGCAGGATGGTGAGGACTGTCACAGTCAACCCACAGACCAACTCTAAAGGCCTACAGCATCGTCTTGCTTCAGATGGTGTTACTGTGCATCGTTCAACTATTCAGGGAACTTTACACTAAAAGAGGCAGTTTAACTGAATTTTCGTATCCAGACAAGGATTTATAAAGGAAAGTCATGAAAGTTTACAGTGGTGGCTAAACTTTTGCATACCATTATTATAGCTGTGTTGACTCAGATTATTTTTGTCTCTTGAACTTCCTTTCACCACGGTGGTTATTGATGATGCCTTTTCAGTGTTCACGTACCTGGATGTACTCACCTCACTTCATGCCACTGGACATTAAGCAGAAGCATCTGAGAAGGAAGACACACAGGAGCACCATAGAGACACCAAGAGTTGTTCAATATCACTTGTATTATCAATAAATACCCACTCTAAAGTTCTCTCTGTTGTCTGTGTCTCCTTCAGCCCACTTTAATTGGTAGGATAAATGGTATTTCTCAGTTTTATATCCAAATGATAATAACAGGTATGGCACCTTTACAATGTCTCCCAGTACAATGTCATCTACATTGTCACTTTGCTGGTTGCAGTTGTTGCCCCACTTTCGATATTTAAACATTTTATTAGCAAAACCATAGTGAATAAGTAAGATTATGCATCCTTTTAGGCAATCCAAAGGCTTTTCATAATGCTTAGCCAAATGGATAAAAAATAAGTGTCCTGCATCTTAAGAGAATTTGGTTTGCTTTCAAGTAAGCAAACCTTTGTTCTTTTGTGTGTGATTAGCCATATCCCTTGTGTTACAAGTGAAATATGAATTAAATTATCTCAGTGAAAGAGAGAGAGAGAGAGAAAGAGAGAGCAATAAGAACACATTTGTGACATTATTTCAGGGCACATGAAATAGGATTCGGTCTCCAGACTCACCCGGCCATGGTGATGCACGGCAAGCTTCCGGAATGGACACTGCTGAGGTCAGTGAAGCGAGAGGAGGGGGCCACTAATGCACATTTTGGATTTATTGTTTTAATTAAGTGCTTCGACATTTCATCATAAACTGTTTATGGTCATAAGTCCACCGCTGCAAGCTATTGTACGGGGAGAGGAAACACGGGGGTGCAGACAGCTTGCTTTGTTTGAACAGCAGTTTGTTCTTTGTATCAGCTGTCAAAGTTTTCATTTCTTTGATACATTAAGATTGTTGACATGATGACTAACACACGTATTTCCGCAGGTCAAACATGACAATACGGAGCCCCTCCACCTTCACTTTAATGCCCATTTATCTGACTTGCTGTGGAGAGCATTGACAGCAGCCTAAATGTGACAGCTCTGTTCTCAACAAGCAAGGGAATGCTAGAAAAGGCTCTAGAGCACGGCTTTGCGGCTTTTGTTGCATTTTGGGGGGCTTAAATGTGCTCAAAAAGGCACATAATTTCACACCCGTGTCAGAACTGTTGAAAATTTACATGAGATTGTGGTTTGGAATGTGGCAAAATATAAACACTTAATGCGTTTCAGCTTATTTTCTCAGTTTATCATGTGTGGAACTCCCCAGGGCAAATTCGGAATCATCGGTTCTTATTCTGCTTTGCCTCTCTGCAGCCTTTGACACAGTCAGGCATCAGATCCACCTCAGGCCTTCACTGGCAACAAATGATATCTCCAGCACTAGACTGGCTCAAGTTATACCTCACTGCCAGATCCTACTTGGGTCGCAGCAGCTGCTCAAGGAGTCCAACAGTGATCAGTTCTCGGTCCTCTGCTGTTCTCAACCTACATCACCTCCATCATCTGCAGACATGGCTTCTCCTACCATTGTTATGCCTGATGATACTCAACTCCACCTTTCATTCCTTCCTGATCCCGCATAACAAACTGAACAACATTTTAACATGGTTGAAGGACCATCACCAACAGCATGACTTCACCAAACAGTTAAAGACTTCACCATACAATTAAAGACCTCGACAATCAATCGATCGTGCACATTAGCTCTGTTTAACATCAGAAAGATCAGACACTTCCTTACAGAGCATTCAACTCAAGTTCTACTACAAGCACTGGTCATATCAAGGCTCGACTACTGCAATGCGCTTCTTGCTGGACTTCTTTCCTGTGCAGTCAGACCTCTTTGAATGAAACAGATCTTGATGAAACCAAGACGAGCCAATGTCACCCCTCTCTTCATCTCTCTCCACTGCTGCTCATATCAAGTTCAAAACACTGATGCTTGCATACAGGACAGTCACAGATTCCACTCCATCATACCTCCACAAACTCCTGCAGTACTACATCCCCTCCAGATGCCTTTGTTCAGGAAATTAACATCCCGTCTCAGAAATCTCTTACCAAGAACCTTCTCCTTCACAGTTTGTGGCTGGTGGAATTCTCCTGGTGTCCCAATCTGGAAAGCAGAGTTTGTCAGAACCTTTAAGAAGCAACTAAAAACTCTTTTGAGAGCAGCTAGAGAGAGAAAAAAAAAAAAAAACTTCTGAAACACTGAATTTTGTCTGTATCAGCTCGAATGTCATCTAACATCTTCTAACAAACTGCTTGTTGGGTTTACTACCAAACTATAAGTCACTTAGGATTAAAGCGTCTGCTAAGTATGAAAATATAAATTGTAACCCAAGACTTCAACCTAAGTAATATGGATTGCGTTTCCAAAAAAACTCTAAAAATACTTCTGCTTTTGTTGTACTTTAACAAACTCCTTCTAGATATTTTAGTTTATCATCTCCAAACTCCATCAGTCTTATCTTTACATGGGATGATAATTTGCAAAGCTTTTTTGACTTTGTTAAACTATGTGTCGACGGCAGGCGCCAAAATTCGAAATTTTGACATAAACAGAAAATTTCTAGTAACTCAGCCATACAATGTTCTCAGCCATACATGGACTCAAATTTGCCATGCGTGGTAAGAGTCCTTGTCTCAAAACATCTATAATGCACACTTTTAATAAAAGCGCCTCCAAGTTGCCACAGGAAATAAATTTAAAATCGATAAAGTACTTTTTTTATAACAATTTTGACATATATACCAAGAATATTAGCCAAAACAATAACATAATAACATATTCAGACTCATTCACAGCGCCACCTGGGGTCATGCCATTATTTTCATTTGCCAGTTTGGTTTAGTAGTTTTAACAAGTCCTTTTTGATTACATCTGCAAAATAAAGATTGGTTGTAGTGCACTGTACAACCAGGGGTGTGAGAGCCCTTTGATTGCTGCTTGCAGCTTTAATGTTTTACAAAAGAGCTGTTACAGAGAAAAAAAGCAGCAATTATGAATGATTAATGGTTTGACATGCAGGTGACTGGCCGAATCAAATATGTGAGACATGGCCAAGAATCTGAACCTAGGTACAGAAAATAGACACTCATTCACTGTGAACAATGGATTTAAATAGACCACATGGCTTGCTATCACTGCACGAGTCCTCTTGTCTAAATGTAACCCCCCCCCCCCCACACACACACACACACACTATGTGCATTGCAGCACTTGGTCAAATAATCTGTCTTATTCTTTGCGATTTCATTAGCTCCTATATACACACTTCCTATTACTCCAGCTGCCTCTCATTCAAAGGCACACAGACTCGCTCCTCTAATGTAGAGTGACAAGCGATATACTTTCTTACACACATTACACGTTAGCCTCGAGCAAGGCCGTCCGCTCCTTTGAAAATGTTGGAATTAGGTTATTTCTATTGAAGTATTAAAGCAATTTGTCAGTTTACACTATTATTTCATAACTTTCACTCTCCCTCTCTCTTTCTGAGGCTGTGATTGAGAAGAAAATGGTGCTTAGGGTTCCCATAACCTCCTTATTACCTTCTCCGCTGAAGCAGAGCTCTGAGACAGATGTACTGAGAGCATGACATGATTACTAGACAACAATTTGTTTCATTTCTTTAATATTTCAACAATGTCAGTGGAGGAAAGAGGTTTTGTGAAGGTGATAGACTGATCAGTTTATGAAACGTACAAATATCTGGGTGTACTTTGGCATATATTGGGATTTATTGATTAATGCAACATTTCCACATTGTATTATTTTAAAAGCATTTACATACAGACACTTCATTTGTACATTTTGATTATCTACAATCAAATATGCAACAATCGAATCATAAAAGACAGGGCAGATGTAGAGAGTCATGTGAGAATCAAATAAATGACTTTTGATAAAGATAAATTACTTTTGTGTCTAAAAATTTGGACTTTTAAAAAAAAACTTTTTTGTACAAATTTTGAGGGTTATCTCAATTTTTTTTTCTTTTGAATTTTGCCTTTAAACCATTTTTTAACCTATTGGAAACAGGCTTCCATATTCTACTGACTGACCAACAGAAAAAAATGTTCAACTAAAGTATAGCTCCTCTTTAATTTATATACCGATACAAAGCAATAGCTGCAAGAGTGTAATTTGAGATCTCAAATCACGTTTCACCAATGTGTTCCTAAATTATGTGAATATTTTTAAGAACATTACCTTAATTAAGTTAATACCTAAAAATGAGAAATAAACTGGCCGTGCCTGGCCTAAAAAGCTTGGGACTGTACGGATAATTATGAGGTGAGATCTATTGTTAAAATACATCTTGGGGATTAACATATCTGTCTTTTTATGTGTAAAACAAAAAAGACAAGAAAAATGTTTTTGATATGCCCCAAGGAGCCAAACTCTGCTTCATGGTATCGCTCACTCAATGCCAACTGACAAAACTCGGCATCACCCAGCTTCTGCTCTTGTCATGTCAAAAACTATGAGAACAGTTGTGACTGTCTCCTTTCTGTCTCCCTGCCACCATCATCACATCTCCACAAATCCACTCTGGCACCGTCATCTTGCTGAAGGCTCCGTCCTCTGCAAACTCACTGCCTCCATTCATTCCACCTGAATCCCTGTTATCTATGAAAAAACCAAGGTCAAGATTTTTGGTTTAATAAACATATCTTTTTACATTTAACAAAATGTTAAATTTTTTATCTCTACTTTGAAGAATGTTCAGTGTGAAATCAGTTTGTGTTTTCAGAGTAGATTTTTTCTTCTTTTGTATTCGAAAGAAATTATAGCACTTTATTTGAATGTAAAGTGCCCTATGCCTGTGTACCATGACTCTCGGTTAATGAAAACACAAGTTTAAAACGTTGATACGTTGAATTTTAATATATTCCCTCAAAACACTTGTAGATTTCAGTACAATCATGTCATGAAGACGCTGTGTTTTGCACTGTAAAGCCACTGATGTGCACTCAGAAGCCACTGATTCCATGCTATCTTTTCATTACCAGTAAAATCACTTTCAATTATGATGAACTGGTGTAATGGACATTGATGATAAGAGATTTATGCTTGAAAAGTCAACCATTTTCATTAAAAAGTCAAAATTTTGGAGAATATAAAAAAATCTACTTTTTCATAAAAAAAGTTAGTTAAATAAAAGCTTAAATTTTTGTGATAAAAATGCAGATAAAAAGTGCAGATAAAAAAATCAAAAAGTTTCTTTCAAAAGTCCAATTTTGTAGATGAAAAAAAAAATCAATTTTGAAAGATAAAAATTTCTAATTTTGACTGAGAAAGTAAACATTTCGAGATTCAAGTAAAAATGTTGTAAAAGTTTAAATAATAAGATTTTGACCTCTATGATCAACTGTTTTCAAATGTCCGGAGCCAAAAGTTAACAAATAAATGAATTTAATTCGCTGCTCTGTGTTTAGGTTTGTGCCAAATTCTTACTGACAGGTGAGGGCTGGTCAGCCGGGTGGCATGACTGTGTGAGGAAACGGAGTTAACAGCACATTTTGGGGAGGTCAAAAATACACAGCGATTCACAGATGATTATTAACAGTGTTAATAAAATTCTAAACGCTTTAAAAATGGCACAATACGGCACCTTTAACAAATTGGCATTTCATTTTATAGCAAATACAGCTGATCCCAGTTATTTTTGTTAAATGGCACTATTTGAGCATGTTCAACCACAAATTTAGCTTTTTGAACATATTTTAAAAGCACTCTTAATAATGTATTCTAATAATGATGTTAAAATACCAATAATGGTAGATTATCTGCCAAAAGTCTCCTAGCACTTTATGGCATAAAGTAACTGAGTCTTAATAGTTTTTAATAAGCTTTTTCGTTCAGCAACAACAATGTCCTAAGTGGATGTCCAAAAAAAGCCTGTATACCTAGCAGGGATTCAGCTGAAAGTTCTCAGTTCACTGTCTGAGCTGAAATTTTTAAAGAGCCCAGTGGATGGCGATATAGGTCTATTTGTACAATTTGATTTCCCGTTTTTTCCAGTCAAGCCTGCATGATGAGGATTCGTACATCTTCAGTGTTGGATCAAACACAAGGCACACCTCTGCATTTATCCTTGTGTTCCTTGCACAAAACAAAGCATTGGAGAGCCACAAAAGGTCAAAACAAGATGCCATTTTATTTTCTTTCTTTTCTGTTTTCTAATTTTCTATTTGTCCTGTTGCAAATTGATGTGATCCATCTGACCATGTGACTCCCGGATCATACTCCCAGAGTGACCGCTGAGGGCTAAAATTACATTCAGGGTCTTTAGGCAATAACGGACAATGTATGCCTTCCATTTTGCCTTGGAGAACAAAGAAAACATCCAACTTTTTCATTTTTATTATTCTTTTTTTCCCTTTTCCGTACCTGCATGCTTTCTAAAATATGCCCACTTCTATATGAGAAAATGTCAGTTTGGGTCTTTAGTTAAAAGAACATTTTCAGCTTGGCACTGGTCTTTCTGACTATCAATAATGTACGATTTCCTTTTCAACAGCAGCTATAACTGTGTTTCGATTCCCCTTTTCTCTCTAAAATTGCAGACCTACACAGCGCTTGCTAGTATATGCTTTGTATAATAGATATCAACTTCTAAAAACAATGTCTTGAGTTATCTATTACACATTTTAGGATAGCTATTGTGATGTTATTTGGTTTAACAGTGGTATATTCACAGTGTACAAAGTATTGTACATACTTCATTTTAAGTAGTTGGATTGTATGAAATTATGAACAGTCATATTTGTAGATTATTAACTGCAATTTAAAATGTGACTATTGATAACAGAAAACAATGTAAAGCATATGTTAAAAATAGTTTATTAAGTTCAAATTACAGTAAGATTATGGTAGGTTTATCATTTAGTGGTTTTACTTAATATACTTTTTTGTATATCACCCCAGCTTTTTTTTTACAAATATTTTGTAATAACATTACACAATTATTCCAACAAAGTTGGAATAAAAAATATATGTACAAAAAATATATGTACAATTTTGACTTTTTTTTTCTGTGCAAAATTGAGAATGATCTGATGTTTAGTATTTTAGTATAGAGTATAGAGACAAAATAAAATATATATAAATCAACAAAAAAAAAAACAAAAACAAAGACAGGGTCAAGGTCAAAACAATGTTAAAATTGTGTCAAAAAAGTCAAACCTTTCCTTAACCTTATACTCTGCTCCAAGCATTTTTTTGTGCTGGCTCATTATGTTTTGTCCTGGAAAACACAAGCTTTATCACAGGTCTTGTGCTTGTTCTTTTCGCCACTAGATGGCACTTATGGCACCGATTTGGGGTCTTCTAATTTGGGGTCTCTCGCAATTTCTCACTTGAATTACCTTGAAAATTATGTGTCAGAACTCTTGTAAAGTTTGTTTGAAACCAAAATTATCAAAGCATATAACCTTTTTGAAATCTACAAATTATATTTGAAAAATTAAAATTAACCAATAGGTGGGTCATGTCAATACTTAATTTATTCAAAAAGTCATAACAGACGCTGTGATTGGCACACGCACCGATGCGTGCAGAGACTTCTAAGGGTTGATAAAAATTTTTATGCAAATAAAATAATGCTTCTGTTTTCTATTCAATTTCTACCCAAGTGCTTAATTCATACACTTAACTTATCCATGTTCCAGCTTGATTTGATCATCCAGGTATGAAACACCACATATTTCTTTAGGTGGTAAATTAATTACTTATTGATTGTTTCTGTGTTGGTGAAATGAAATGAATAAATGAAAGAACAAATAGCGCTCAGTCCCTGTGCAGGTGCCTGCAATAATACTGGGGTTTGTGGCATTATGCTTAGCACTTTCTTTTGTTCTGCGGTCATTAATATGGAGCTTGGGGGAGTGTGTAGCCAGCGGGTTTGCTGGCTGACCCCAGCCTGGGTTCAAATGAAAGCATGTAAGTGACAAATTGTAACCATATGCCATACATCTACTGGGCTCTACCACAGTTGGCCTACATGGCAGATCTTGAACCAGGTTTTGGTGTGGGCACTCTTGTAATCTTAATCAATATTTAAAAAAAGCACTGATCTGGGATCCAGAACACATGAAGAACAAGTGCTTTGTCAGTACCCAATTGACTTGGGATGTTGACCCCCCCTTTAAAACCCAGGTCTTATTTCTACTACACCTTTTTGCAATCCAGAAATGACATAGATTGGTCCTGACAATGTAAAGATCATTAGAAGATAATAGAAGTCTCAACATCATGCCGAGATCCAAAGAAATTCAAAAACAGTTGAGAATTTTTTTTTTATTGAGATGTATCAATCTGGAAAAGGTTATAAAGCCATTTCTAAAGCTTTGGGACAGCAGTGGCCCAGAGTGAGAGGAATTATCTACAAATGGCAAAAACATGGAACAGTGGAAAACCGTCCCAGGAGCACTGGTGTACAGAGTATTGAAAAATACTCAAGTAAAAGTACCATTACTTGCCATTTACATTTACTTTAGTAGAGTAAAAGTATCTAAGTACGAGTAAACATAGCATATTTAAAACTACTCGAGAGTATTACACTGATACATTATTTCTCCTTATAACCTACAAATTAAAAATGTAGCTCACATCAGAGCCATTTTTTAAGAGTGTTTCTAAGCAAGATAGAAATAGAGGAGATGTAAAGAGAGAGAGAGAGAGAGGGAGGAGGGAGAGAAAGAAGAAATAAACAGATAGAAAGAGCAGGAAGGAGAGAGAAGGATGAAGAGAGAGTGAAGGAGAAAATGGAGAGCATTAAAGAAAATAGACAGATGGATAGGATGATGATAGCATGGATTACTAACTAATAAAAAAAACTCTGAAGCACTGAATTTATTTTCTGTATCAACCTAAACGTCTTCTATGTGTATGTCTTATGAGTAATCCGACCTTGTAACAAACTGCTTATGTTTACTCCCGAACTGTAAGTCGCTTTGGATAAAAGTGTCTGGTAAATACATAAATGTAAATAAAGAGAGAGAGAGAGAGCTACAGGAAAAAGAGAAGAGATAAAAAAGAAAAGGAAGAGAAAAGTGAAATAGAAGAGAGATATAGATTGAAAACAGAGAAAAAGTGAGAGAGACAGAAAGAGAGAGACATACAGGTGAATGAGATGGAGAGCGAAAGTAAAGAAAGAGGGAGAGAAAAAAGATCATATCACTAAAGATATAGTTACAGAGAGAGGGAGAAAGAAGAGAGGAGCATGAGCGGAATAGAGAGAACGAGTGATATACAGTAGAAAGACAGAATAACTGAATAATTAATGCTATCTAATTAAACATTCAACTATTTTTCTGGCAATTGAAAAGATAAAAGTAAATAAACAAGCTATTTTTATATTTTAAGTATACCACTCACAAAACCACATTATCAGAGAAAAACTATTCAATTACATTCATTTAAGTATTTGTAATTAGCAACTTTACACCACTGCACAGGAGTGGCCAGCCATCCAAAATTAACTCAAGAGTGCAGCGATGACTCCTCCAAGAGGCTAAAAAGACCCCACAACATCCAAAGAACAACAGGTCTCTCTTAAGGTCAATGTTCATGAGTCCAGCATAAGAAAGAGACGGGGCAAAAATGAGTTCCAAGACAAAAACCCCTGCTGAGCAAAAAAAGAATATTAAGGGTCGTCTCTCTTAATATTCTTAATTAAGTAATATTGCGTTTCATAAAAAGAGCATCATACTGACAGTTAGGAATGGTGGTGGTGGTAGTGTGATGGTCTGGGGCTATTTTGTTGCTTCTGGAAGACTTGCTGTTGTAAATGGAACCATTTATTCTGCTGTGTACCAAAATGTCCGGGCATCCATTCATGACCTCAAGCTTAAGCCAACTTCTGTTCTGCAGCAGGACAATGATCCAAAGCACACCAGCAAGTCCACTTCAGAAGAGCCGACAAAAACAAAATGAAAACCTTGGAGTGGTCTGACCTGAATTTAATTGAGAATCCAGTTCACGCTCAAAAACTCTCTAATCTGGATGAATTACAACAATTGTGCAAAGATGAGTGGGGTGGAATTCCGCTGCATTGTTACGTTTGATTGCAGTTGTTGCTGCTATGTGTGGCCCAATCAGTTTTTAAGTTTAGCGGAAAACACTTTATCTCACAGTGCAGTTTTGGAAGCTGTGTTTTCTCTTAATAATACAAACCTTCATTGAAAAAAGTCACGATTTGCTGACTTGTGTTGCCTTTGACTGTTATTTACATTTGTTTGATGATTTGAAACATTTAAATGAGACAAACGTGCTAAAACAGAAGGGGGGAAACACCTTTTCACGCCAGTGTACAAGCTCATTTTCATGTATTTAATGCAGGTTTGTACTGACCAGTACAATGCTGAAGAAAGTTGTGTGCTAATTGAGCATTTCTTGTGAATCTCCTTAAATACACATCATTAACACATCTAAACAAGTCTGGCCAGCTAATAAACATTTATTTATAGCAAATTATGGGCTAATGCATCAAGCTAACAACCTGCAGCAGCCAAGATTTATTCACAACATCCTCGACATTTATTACATTTACTTAAGCTCAGCTCTTTTTGTATAAACTTGATCTTTTTTATAGATTACTTTATGGTAAAATATGTTGCATTAACAACATTCTGTGTGTTTTCGTATTTTGTGATTTATAGTCTCTATAAAATGTGTTTATTAGACTGGTGGATGTAATTAAATGGTGGAGTTTTAAGTGCAATATTCACCTAATGTAACGAAATAATGTGTGAAGATATGGGCTTGTAAAATGGGAGTTATGACACAAGTCAAGGTGTCAGTGTTTTCTGTGTGATAAATCTGCCACTTAAATAAATGCGCAGACATCCAAAACGACACAGCCTTTGTTCTCCGTAACAGATATGAAATCATTAATTGCCTTCTTGTTCTTTATGATCAACATCACAAAGATCTGAAGAACCTTAAATTCTGTTTTAAATGCTTTTAATGTTTACAGAAGTGAACTTTTCACACTTGTTTGTTCTGGGGACTTTGTTGAAAAGTTTCAGCTAAATATTGTGGATTCAGGGGGATTGAGTGTCTATCCTACAGAAAGATTTAGTAATCCTGGTGTGTTGCATGTTAAAGGAACATTAATAGAACATTACCTTTATTAGAACACATTTGTTGTGTTAAACATAATTGAAACATTTATGCCAAAAGTGCATTACAAAATTGCAAAATGTACAAAAAGTACATTAAAAAAGCTAAACTTTCAATGAATAAGGTCTCAATGTTTTGGGGTTTCCACAGATTTCAGGGCAAAAATAGCTGATTTACATGAATCTAGAAATGATTATGTTATTTCAAAAACTTGAATAGAGCCTCATCCTGTTCACAGAATACGACAGAGTTAAAAACGGTTTAAATCATTTAAGTCTCTGCACACACCTGCATGTACCAATCACACGAGCTGTTTTGAATTAAACAGGAAAGACCCGACCCGCTGATTGTTTAATTTTGATTTTTCAAATTTAATGCGTAGGTTTTATGCTCACAGTATTGTTTTTAAACTAACATTGCTAGAGTTATCACACATAATTTGCAAGGTACCGGTAATTTAAAAGAAATGTGAGATTTTACAGACTCCACATTGGTGGCATCAGTGCCATCTTGTGGTGAAAAGAAGGGACACGTCTTGGAAGTACAAGACCTGTGGCTTGTGTTTTTCAAAGTTCTGGCACTAAAAGTACAATGGAACAAAAAGAGCTTGGAACAGTATAAGGTTTAGACGAGGTTCCCTGTTTTTTTTTTTTTTAAATACAATTTTCACATTGTTTTGACCTTGTGTTTGCTTTTATGTGGGACATGTGAATTTTTATTTTGTCTCAACACTTTTGAGTCTTGTTATAAAAGTTGATTTTTGTTCGTTTTCAATTTCTGCTGTAAGAAAATGACAAAATGCAATTCTCTGAAAAGCACTTCATGTTGCAAATTCAGGAGTGTTGTGCAATTACTGTGTATTTGTAAAAAAAAAATGTAAAAAAAAAAAACGAAGCTGGGGTTGTACAAATAATTATATGCTGAAAATGCCTCAAAAACTGTTAAAAAGGTAATTTATAAAAGCAAATTGTAAAGTTGTAAAAAAACAAAAACAAAAAGGCCCCAGATTTCTTATTATTCAATCATTAGTTATTGATGTCACTATACAAAAACGTTTCTACTCAGTACAGTTCATCTCTACAGCTCTACAGTATTTTTTCAAAATCTATTGTACAGATTCAGGTCCTAAAGTGTATCTTTCAAGAACTATTCTATTTTTCAACTTTAAAAAGGCTCTACTTTTTACGAAATGAGGGCAGTACGTCTCAGGCCCACTCAAATAGATGTTTACTCTGTAAAACCTCAAAGCCAATCGTGCAGTTGTCAAAGCCAGACGTATTTATGGACAATGTCGAAACACAATCTTAAAGCCTTTGTACACAGTGAAGAAAATATGGTTTCAGTTTGTGCTTTCTGGCACCTTCCGAAAGTAATGATTGATTATAAGGAACAAACACTCTGTACTAATTTCATCATATCTGGCAAAATATATAAATAACAGAAAAAAGTGACATAAAATGTTGTTTTGCGGTGTCTATCTTGTTGGGTTATTTTCTCTATTTCTTTATTTTGTGTGTGTGTCAGGGAAAATTAATGTAATTAACTCACCCTGAGGCAGAGTGTTGCTCTTGAAGTTTGTCACCCTGAAATTCTGTTATCTGGGAACGAAAGAGAAAAACACAATCACCCTCTCTGCTGTTATTTTTTTCCCTCTCATATTGAATTTATGCCGGCTGCTTGAATGTCTTGAGGAGCCATGGATGTCGCTGTCAGAGCTTCTGCTCTCATTTAGGTTGGAGAAGGCGATGTGCACATCAGCTCAGAGGAACTCATAGCTAATACGTCTTAATGAGTAACACTGTCTGTCTCTCAACATTTGCTCTAAATATTTTCAGTCCTTTGCTTTACATCTCTCTGGCGGAAGGAATTAAACAAACCATAAGTATCGTCACCACATGAACCAAAGTTATTTTGGGTTTCCTGCAGAGAACAGTTTCATCAGCAAGCAAAGTTTTCTATTTGTCAAATGATCAGGAAGCCATCGTCAAGTCTACATCTCATCTTTCCTCATAGACCTCTGCAGAGGAAAGCTCTGATCTGACAAAACAATGCGCTGAACGTACCTGTGTTGTCTGTAAATATTTAAACTTTACAAAGCTGCTGTAAATCCCGGGTGCATAACTTTATGACAAATGATTACACACTGCATGACATATCGGTAGTGTAGAGCCGGAATCAAACTCAGTCACGGTGAGTGCTGTATAAAAGTTGCATACAGGATTGGAACATGTAGGAATGAATGTGTTCAGGTTTATTAAACAAAGTGACCTGTATGAACATGTTAAAGACCAACTTGAATTAATTACGAGCTGAACCGAGAAAACATGAACCCTAGTTAAACCGGAGATCTAGAGATGTTGTGATTAGATCAAAATTGCATTACTTCCTGAAATGGCTAGAAGTACACCCAAGACTTGAAAAAAAGGGACAGCCTATGAATGACTTTAACCCTTAGAAGTCTGGAGTCTTTTTGAGCATTTTCACTACTTTAGTTGTACATTTAAATAACAGATGAGGTCAGACAGGAATCTCCATGGACAATGATGTTTGCAGATGACATTGTGATCTGTAGTGAGAGAAGAGAGCAGATGGAAAGTTGGAGGTCAGCTCTAGAAAGAAGAGGAATGAAAGTCGGTTGCAGTAAGACAGAAAAAATGAGTTTGAACTAGAGGGAAGTAGAACAGTGAGGTTACAGGGGGCTGAGGACAAGAAGGTGCAAGAGGTATTTGGGGTCAACAGTGCTGTGCGATGGGGAGTGTGGAAAAAAGGTGAAGAGGCGAGTGCAGGCAGGTTGGAGTGGATGAAGAAAAGTGTCAGGGGTGTTTTGTGACAGAAGAGTGTCAGCAAGAATCAAAGGAAAGGTGTACAGAACAGTAGTGAGAGCAGCTATGATGTATGGGTTGGAGACTGTCGCAGTGAGGAAGAGACAAGAGGCAGAGATGAGGATGTTGAGGTTGAGTTTAGGAGTGACGAGGATGGACAAGATTAGGAACGAGCACATCAGAGGGACAGCTCAGGTTGGTTGTTTTGGAGACAAAGTCAGAGAGGCCAGGTTGAGATGGTTTGGACATGTGCAGAGGATGTGGTTATATTGGTAGAAGGATGTTGGAGATGGAGATTCCAGGCAAGAGGTCAAGTGAAAGGCCAAAGACGAGATATATGGATGTACTGAATGAGGACATGAAGCTAGATGGTGCTAGAGTAGAGGATACCGAGGACAGAGTTAGGTGGACCTCTAATCAGCCAAAAGTAGAAGAGGAACGTTGTACATTTAAAACAGATTTGTGCGGCAATGCTTGGTATAATTTTTTTAGCACAGTACTTTTTGTCAACACTTTTGATTTTGTTATAAAACTTGATATTTGTTTGTTCTCCATTTTAATAATAGTCCTTTTTTAGTGTAAAAAATCTACCAAAAAAAAGCAAAGACAAGGTCAAAACGATGTACAAATATTATAGAAAAAAAAACAGGCAAACATTTTTAACAGGATCAGAGCACAAACTTTGTAGCATCAGAGACTGAGGACAAGCAATGAATGCTATTTTTTATTGTGTATCTGGATTTTATCAATATTTCAAATGTTATAGCTTAACTTTGTAAAAGAATAGTATGTAGTGCACTTTGCTTAGTAGTAAATGGTACCCATTTGGTGCAATTGCTGATTTATTAAAAAAGACCCCTTACAACCATTTTTATTATTATTTAAATAAATAAATAAAAACAGGTATGGTGTAAAATACGGTCACAGTATAGCAAACACGGCAAACCTTTTTTTTTAGGATTGGAATCCTTCACACAAGCTTTAGTGTAAATTCTATAGGTCAAGGTGTGTCTTGGGACATGGTTTAAACTGGTAATCTACTATGTTCCATAACACAGCTTGAGTTGGTCACATAGAAGTTTCCGTCTGCAATAGACCTACTGACACTTATTTTCATTTATTATCAAATCATTTCATGTGAAGGAATGCATCAAACATTCTTTATCTTTGTACATAGCAATGTTTGTGTGTGATTTAAATGATCACGTTCAAGTGTGACAAAACACTTACAGAGAGCAGAAGATCACGGCAAGAGATGAATCTGTGCAGTGCCTTCAAGGATTATAAACCTTGGAGGCTTATTTGGGGGGCAACCTTTTTCTAACCTTTGACTCCTGAGACAGCAATGCTGACCACACAACCTGACCCTCCAGTCCTACTGCCCATGTGTATAGCATTTTACTCAGTCCCCAGCGGCCTTCAAAATAGAACTGTGTGTGATTACACCATTGCAAAGGCAATATGTGGGGCATGGCCTAACTACAGGCTTTAAGTTTAATTAGCACTTCATTACCGGGATTGCTTAACTGGTTATCCAGCAGAACTAGCAAGCATAGCAGTGCAGAGATAGGAAGATATGGAGAAAATATAATGACAGTAGGTTTATACTTGATGGCATGCTGTAGAACCGGTTAAATGCTACATATGAATAAGTAGGAGTGAGGTTTATTATATTAATTTATTTGAAAATGTTTAATTGCTGTTTCACATGTATATATGATTCATTTGCTGAGGAAATGGTGTCTTAGAGCAGCATATGAGAACTGTATGTCTGTGTGCATCATATGCTTGTGGAGGCTGAATGAATATGAGTATGTGGGTGTGAGAGACAAAAGAAAGACAAAAAGGGGTACCAAACTAAATGTCATCCTGAAAATAATATAAATTAATTGGGTAGAGAAAATCACGTAGGAAAATCTACCCTGCTTGTAATTAGGTTTCAGATTAGTAATGACTGGAATCGTAGAAAAAGGCAGTTTCACCATTTACTTAAAAAGATCTTTTTGGTGAGACTTAATTTGTCATGAACGAACGCATGTTTAAAGGGCATCCAAACCTTGGTTTTAATTGGGGTGAGTGGACAGACTATAAAGCAATGTTGGATTCATAATGATGATGTGATTTTTTTTTTTTTTAGAAGAATGTGAAACCTAATTTATTTAAATTAACAGTACAATAAAATATTTTCTGGCAAGATGACACGATGATAGATTTTATATATTCCTAAACATGTTTGTTTGTTGACAAATATTTACATAAAATATTTTAATTTATTATTCATTTCCATATTTTAACAGTTTTGTATATGCGCATGTATAAAATAAATATGACACATATTCACACAGATATTAAAATATAAATACATTCAGTAGAAATACAGCAGTAACAAAAAAAAAAAAAAAAAAATATATATATATATATATATATATATATATATACTCTCTTTCATATATATATATATATATATATATATATATATATATATATATATATATATATATATATATATATATATATATATATATATATTGCCCCATAAAAGTTTTTACACTAATTCATTAATTTTTGTTGCGTATGTAAATGGTTTAGTATTGTTTGATACAAAACTATATTCACATTTAAGCAGCTTTTTGCAGACTGTTCCACAAAGGACCAGCAGATGGCGCCCTCAATTTTTGCTTTACCTCTTCTGCTCTACCTCAGAGCCCTAGCTAATCTCGCAAATGTTTTTTCCTAAAAGTTAGATTTTATTTTAACGAATTTCCTCATATTTTTAGGCAAAATCTTTACAGACGACAACAGTATCTGAATTAAACCTTAGAATTTAAACATTTCTATTTGTTAGAATGGCTGTAAATGAGATTAGCATCACGAAGCAAGACTTTTAACTTTTATATTTTCATCGCTTTTACAACAAAATGTATTTTAACACAGATTTTTGGGGGTTTTAAAAACCAGTAGATCTCTAATGGGACTTTGGAGAGGCCTGTGATCGTGAAACTATTTAATTTTGAGTGAGACACTCAGTTTAAGTTATATTTAACTGAAAAATATATTGCTGGTGCATATAAATCAGTGGTACATTCGCTCAATATCTGTACTAGGACGTTTTGAAAAGATTTAAGATATCCCAAAAGACCCCTTCATAGTTTAAAGTCTGAAATTAAGATAAATAGATGCTCCCACAGCTGAAATTACCCACAATACTCCATAAAATGAATGTTGACTTAAATTTGAAGACAAATCTTCATTGCAAGCCTTTTTATTATATCTGATTGTCATCGTTGTTGGTGTGAAAATACTCTTAAGTTGGATTGGGGATTATGTTTCATAACAAAAATATGAACATTACAAAAGAGTAAATTTCTTCTTTTGCGATTTTTTAACAACACATTTTCACGCTAGATTTGAATTGCCTTAAAGTGAATGATCAAAATTGTATATTTATACCAAAGAACAGATAACAGATATATTGAGTATCTGAAAAGACGACTGAGAAGCTTGCAACTAGTTTAGGATGAAGTAGTGGGTCGCAAAATGTGCAATATCAATACTATATAAAATTTTTCTATGCAATATATCTACTTTCCCTCAAGAACAGAAAAATGATCACATTTTATTCTTATACTTTAAATCGAGACCACAGCGAAGAGACGCTAACGTGATTTTAGTAAATAAAATTTCAAGTTTGTTGTTATAATTCTGCTAAAAACACAAAAAGTTGGGGCAACTTGGTTTGCGACTAAACGCTACTAACAAAGATTGAGCTACAAAGAAAATATTTTGCTACACATTTGCTCGCAAACTTTTAAAATGATCATTATAGCACACAATATCAACATTCTCAAATGAGGTCAACTGTTGTGTCAGCTTTGCTGCAGTCGTAGACTATATTATAGACTCTCATCAACAGTAGATTTCTCTATTTTTATGTAGACAAACATATTATAATTGAATCCCAGTCTCAAAAAATTCACCTATTTGTAATTTTTACATCTTACAATAAAACTTCTAGCTGCCTGTCCTGCTCAGGTTATGAAATGGAAATGGAGTGATGCTGAATCTGTTATGCCTCACTTGAGAGTCTCAGGTCATCCATTTTCACAGATGAAAGAGCCAACAGATAAGCTGAGTGCATCCTCCACATTAATTGGGAATGATAGAGAAAGGGGGAGAAGAATGAAGCAGGAAAGGCAGAGAATGACAACCTGGACCGTGCATTCATTGAGAGAATTAGAGACAGACTGGGAAGAGGACAGTATGGCAAGAATGAAACAGCCTTGTTGCAAATGGTGCTTATTTCGATAAGCCACTAACTTTGATTAACTGCCTTATTTTCATCTGGCGCTGCTAAGATCTCCTCCTGATTTTTTAGGTTAAAACACATAAGCAAATAATCATTGCCTCAAATCCTTATAGAATTGCAAATAAATTGATGCTGGATCATATTTTGACCAATTTCCTATAATTGAGCCTTTTTTTAATTTTTAATAATAATATATATATTTAATGGCACTTGGTCCGTAGCCTCTCTATTGTCATTCAGTTAGTTTTTTTTCTGTTTGGGGGCTCTCTTTCTATCTTTTGCTGATCACAGAAGATTGATGTCTCTGTTTGTGTCTTCAGCTCTTTCTTTATAACAGCCTTATGAGTCGGCTGGCCAGCCGATAGTGGAGACCCATTTGAGTTATGTGCCCAGATGGCTGAAGCCGGTCGACCCGATAGGTTTTCTCCCACCTTTAGTCTCAGCTGAAAACAAAGAAATCAAAACATAAATGTTCAAAAAATGAAATATTGGCTGAAAAATGGCTGGCAGCATTCCTTATCAAAAGTTGTAGTTAACAGATCGTTGATTTGAAGTTTAATAAATGTTGAAGAGCAGCTTTCACATAAAAACTGACATGTTTTACCCAACATGTGATGGATTAAGTTTAGATATTGTAGTATTGTACAATGTTATGTCTGGACAAACCTTGAGTACTTTTTGTAACAGATACAGTTTCTTTCCAGAAAACATCGTCCTGACGTTGTCGGGGATTCGACTTCGAAATTTGGTCAGAATCTGACGATTCACAGGTGTCCAAATCAGACAAAAGATGTGCTCGTACAGAAAATGCATTAATATGCAATAATACAAACAAATAGATGTCTGGGAAGTATGTTGAATTAAAGTCAACAATTCTCGTAATCTACATGTGTAAAAATAGTTTACAAAACAATATGTTTTTATTAAAACATCACAAGGCACATAAATTAATAAAAAAAGATAATAATCGGTTGTGAAAAGACACTATGTAAGTAAAGAAGCGCAAGTCATCCGTCTTCCTATTTGTAATGTGGGTGTGGCAATGATTGTGGGAAAAATCTTTACATTATGATTTAATCACGGATTACAAGGTTTGTGGTTTATGGAAAATAATTGAAAGCCTCGTTTCACGACAGAAATTATTTATTTTGTGAAAAAAAATGTATCACCCTTTTAGAAAAGTATGTTATCCAAAGTGGCATCCCGTGTTGCGAGCGGTATTATATTTCATTTAAAACAATTGTTCTATTCACACACATGAGGCTTCGTTGATACTTCAAATCTTTTTGTAGTGTGTACTCTCCCACACATAAGATATGACATCCGATCATAAAATCAGTGAAAAAGTCAAAATATATTTATATTAATTATATTTTATTGATGCTTACAATTATAAAAGGGTTAGACATTCAATTTCTAAAGCAAAACCTACATGCACGTCCAGAACCGGATTCGTTTCTAAAGCATTACCTATATGCACGCCCAGAAACGATTTAATAAGGACGTTGAAAGTACGTCATCTGGATTCCCAATCTGTAGGATTCCTTGCACCTGGACTGCACGTGTGGAAATCACATAAAAAAAAAAAAAACATTCGACATCAAAATGTTTGCTGGGTTTGGTTTAAATGGTCATGAAACCCCTTAGGCAAACATTAATTTTTACAGTTTTTTATAGATTTTCGTTTCCAGGCAGCTACCATTTTAGTGGCGTATATAAAACTCAGTTGAAATGAAAAAAGATGAGCATCGGAAGCCATTTTGAAGGAAACTCGTTTTGAAGTTTGTCTCTTAAAACTATCCAGATATATGGCATTGGGGTGATGTATTGCTATTTGAAAGACTGCCAATATTGATAGCAAAAGCATGTCTCAGGTAATGCTGGCCGATATTATCGATTAACTCGACTCTGTGATGTACATATAATATATATTTTACTTTTAATAACGTCAAATGGCTTCATTCCTTCTTCTCTCTGAAATATAGACCCAATGAGAAGTGAAAACTTTGTTTTGGGTGGCATAGATCACACAATCTATTCTGAGTTGCCAAATAATTAGGGAAGACTGTGTGACCTGTTTTTTCTTCCCTGTTGGTGGCTTCTTTCTACATTGGATATCTGCCCTCCTTTATGGTGTTTGTGTCTCCATGTAGAGTTGGAAACATGTTCATCTCGTTCATCGCTCAAAGGATGACATACCTGCCCTGCATCTGTACCAGTTTCTGTACAGGAAGTGCACTTTTTGTGTGGCCATATTTGTGTTATGCGGTAAAGCGCAATGGGCTCTTCAGCCCTTGCATGCCCATGCATCTATGTGAGTGTGTTTGCTGTGCTCTGTGTATCTCTCTGTCTCAGAGATGCCATTGTTTAGCCTCTGGAGGTTTCATTAAGGCCTTGGTGTTCTGAGGTAAAAAGTCATTCATCTCTCCTGCTACAATGTGCCAGCGCTACTCTTTGTCCCTCTTCCTCTCTCTGTCTCTCTCTTTTACTCTCTGTTCTCTTTCCACTCCTTCCCAGCATCCACCACTCTAAGATTGGAAATAAAAAGAGGGATCAGACAGACCACTATGGCCTGTTTGATGTGTGGCAGACTGACTTGTCTAATGAACCCAACGTCTTGCCTCCACGTTTTTCCCAAACGCTCATTAATTAGCCCTGTCAAAACTCCCATCCTCTTTTTTTTCATTGGGATGGGGGGGTGGCATCAAGAGCTTGAGTGGGATACCGTTAATTAAAAATATATCAGATAAAGACCCACGAGTGTTAATCGTGATGCATTAACCCTTGCTTACTGACAGCGCGAGTTGAACCAAGACGTCCAAAGCTAGCTGATCCCTTTTGTCCTAAAGTTCCAACGCATTGAAGTTTCCAAGGCCGGCAAAAAGAGAAACAGCTTTGATTTAATTGCATATGTCCCATTATCCAAGCCCTAATGAGAAGACTTGACATTGCTTTCAATTTTTTTTTGTGTGTGTGTGAGTGGAGGGTGTAGTTTATGAAAAGAAGTACACATCTTCACTGACAGAAGAAAAAAGGAAAAGCACAGTCAGCTTCTGCACTGGTTCAGTAAGGCCAGTCCAGGTTGTATCTTGCTTTCATCTTTTAATCTTTTGTTCTGCTGATGGAATGAATTTTAATAACTGGCTGCTCCTTGTTTCAGTTTGCTGGGCAATTCCAGTTGAACTCTCCATTTTTGGCACTTCAAGAAATGTCACAATCATATATTGGGGGCTGCACTGACCACTAGAAAGATGGGTGGCATCAGAACTTTCAGCATGTTCTTTCGCTCTCTAAAGTAGAGAGAGTGGCGCATAGAGACAAATGAGGACCGAGGGGCCAGAAGCTGGTCCAGGCCTTCCCATGCAGAACTCTAATTAATTTTCTGCTGTGTTTGAGAATGGATTGTGGTCATCGCTGTTTGTAATTTGTCATCCGCTTCATTCAGCGCCCTCCCTCAGCCCTTCTCTTAAGAGTAATGGTCATGCATGTGCAGTACACATGTGTTAGCACGGATGAGATAGATACCCTTTTGTGTTGCGGACACATTTTGCATGTTGTTTTTATCATCAACTCTGGTTTAAATGTTGCATGAAATAGCCGTTCTTTAAATAGTTTCATAGAAAAGTATGACAAATGCTCTCTTTAAGTTGTGTTATTTCTATGCCTACCTGCTGTTTTTGTGCATGAATGAGGCTAATGTCACTTTAAGAAAGCTTGTCAGGCTACGAATGAGCAAAATTAATGAATTTGATTATAGCTTTGTCTAATAGCTTGTGTATAAGGCTTTCCTGTTTTTAATCACTACTGCTAAAGCTTACAGCCCTGGGGCACATTTTTAATTCTTCCCCTCTTCTCAAGACCAACTAATGAAGAGAAAGAAAAATAATAATTGTTTCGCTTGGATTTAATAACAACCAATAAAACCAACCAACCGCATTTTATCATTTTTCAATGTCTTTGCCCTGTTAGTATTTGTTTTTTTATTCTCTTTGATTCGTCCTTTGTCTTTGAAGATTCTGCACATGAAATATGATTGTAATATGTGTTTTGTTATTGTTTTAATGGGTGGTGGACAAATAACAAATCTGGTTTGTGTGTCAAACAAGATAAAAAAAGGTATATTTTTAATGAAATATATTAAAATATTGTGTCTCTCACAATATATAGTAAAATATGATACTAACACCATTTCTCTTCATTCCGATGCTCTGTTTGAACTGCAGTAGATCGTCTTGACTACGTCTACATGCCTAACTGCATTGAGTTGCTGCCATGTGATTGGCTAATTAGAAATGTGCATTAAACTTAAGAAGTGTCTGTACACACCGGTGTGTTTGCCAATTACAGTGGCTGTTTTGGTTTAATGAAAAATGACGCGACCAAGCCATTGTTTGATTTAGATTTAAAAATTTAATGTGTAGGTTTCAAAAAGGTTATTAGTTTGTATAATATTGTTGGTTTTAAACTAACAATACAAGAGTTACATAATTTGCTAGGTAGTTCAAATTATAATGTAAAAAAATGTATGACCATATTTCAGTTTAATTTTACAGACCCCAAATCGGTGCCATCTAGTGTTGAAAAGAAGAGATGACCCTTGGAAGTACAATAGCTGTTATACGGCATGTGTTTCTAAATGTTCTGGAACAAAAAGTGCATGAAACAGTGCATAAGGTTTAGTAGATGTTTGCCTGTTTTTTGGAGGATTTTTCCTTGCTTTTTTGGAGGATTAATGCATTTTTTTTCTCAAAATCTCAAGTCAGTTTTGTCATAAAAACTGTTCATTGTCATGTTTTCAGATCTTTGCAGTGAAAAAAAGGACAAATTAAATCTTGGATTGTATTTTTGTGCAGGGTAAATATATTTGGTCATTAGAGCAAATAGTAAAGTAGAAAAAAAAGATCCAAAAGGCTCTGGACTTCTAAGGGTTAACAAGCAGTTGGTAAGGTGTACCTAATAAAGTGGCTAGTGAGTGCACATTACACGTTAATATAAGGTTTAAAGGTTTAAAGTCCAGGAAAAAAAAAACACTTTAAGAAACCAATTATGACTTGAAGTGGTGAAGTGGTTTAAGTGGTTTGATAAAATTGCCATTTACACCGAATTCTGCTCAGACCCCCCCCCCCTTGTTTGCACAGATACTTTTTTATTTTAGCACATTCTGTATTATTGTTGAGCTTTTTTTATAGACAATGCCTCCCATATGGACCTCTCCAGTTTAGCTCAATCGCTGGGTCAGCGTGGTACTCACTGTGTGTGAGAGCCTTCGAGAATGTGGGAAGATGGGATTGCGTGTAGGAATAATGTCAGAGGTGACATCATGAAAAAGAGAGCTTGAGTGGAAGTAGGTGCCTGTGTAAGGTGATGTGCTTGTGTGCGCACGTGCATGTGTGGGTCTCAGTAAGAGCGCATACATCACTGACACTCACCATCCCACAAAAATGCCATCTGACATCTCTCTGTCTGATTATGTGGGCACTTTACGGGCATTAATATTAATAGTACTCTATTTTATTCAGGAGGGTGGCATTTCAATGTGATGGGATGCTGTGTGCTATTTTAAATGCTGTGTTTGTGTGAAGGTGTTTCTGTAATAGGTTACAGGAGAGCGAAAATTTAATCGTTTATGGTGTATAAAATCAGTATTTCCAAAAAAGCCGATACAAATACACATGATCTTGTTTTAAAACTTTCAATATGTCTCTAAGAAATAAGGGGAAGAGCATTATTTAGATAGATTCAAACAAATATCAACCTCCACTTTGATAGGGTTTCAAAGGTTAGTAAATCTCTGGAGCACAAGTGCACCCAAGTGTTGCATAAAATAAAATGTATTTAAAATCATTGAATTAGATCATTAAACAATAGTAGCAAGAGAAAGTTTAGATCATAAAACATTACAAAATCACCTAGCAACACAAAGACAAATTTAAAGGTCCATGATACACAAGATGAAAAGAATATGATATTTTCAGATATTTACATGCATTTAACATTATTTAGAACAATGTTATTGTCTGTTACATTTAATTGTGGGTGAATTTTTTTTATTCTCTATCTCTTCTGATTCCTGTTAGAAAAGAAATTTTGCATGAAGTGACACGTATTTGTCCTATATGGCATCTATGACTCATCTGTATTTTTAATTATTCAATAGTCTGACCTCTATTATCCTATGAAAAGGCACGACATGTTAATTATTAATGAGTAATAATTTTTAACTAGTGGTCAAGTTGTAACACAGTGCAGTAGTTTATTGTTCAGAATATTGTTTCTGAGGTTTAAAGGTGTTGAGGTTATACATAGCTTTCCCTGTGATGAAGTCAGAGCTAAACTTTGAGCCAAACTTGGCAGCAACCATCTAAAAATCGAAACTCGGATTTCATAACAAGCCTTTTTCGTACGAGTACTGGAGGATGATGGAGTTGGGTATTGCAAGTTAATGCATGTTTCTCCCAATATTAAGTGGGAGATATCATAATTTTCTGTAGTGATAATTTATCTGTAATCCGGATTCATTTTTTAGGAATGGAAATGTTTTTGTTTTTTATAAAAAAAAAAACAAAAACATTTTGACTCGAGAAAGATTTTTTAACTCATCGTGTGGCACATCAGTTTCAAAAAGTGGTGAATCTCTACTCGATTTTGTAGGGCACAAAAATCATTGCCAAACTAAGTATCTGACTTTGACTTCTGGCAATTTAGAGACCCATTAATACAGCAATGTAATGAAGACACTTCTGTGCTGAAAAAAGTATCACCTGAAGCCAGTGTGGGTAAGTTTTACCTTTGAACTGACATGAAAGGAACAGCAAATGACTAATGCTTAAATAACTGCGTTTTTAAAGAAAGACCACCTCTGTGACAAAAGTGTTTTGACCACCTCTGACCCAAACTCTCCCCTGCGGCAGAAATGCAGCCTTCTCTGCAGGTCACCCCTCCTCTGAAGACCATCTGTGAAGCATCTCCCTCCATTCATTACAGCTGTCCTGGGAGGATTCTGCTTATTGGGGCTGCTTCTCCTTGTCTTGTTTCCTATCCCTATTGTCTGAATGGGTCCATGGGACACAACAGATCGGAGGTCCAAGGCTGTCTTCATGGTGCCGTTCCCATATATCTTCACCTACAAGATGCTGCCATCTTTGAGAGAGATGGAATGACCCTGACACCATTGCAGAACAAAGTGAGCGGAAAGCAGATCGATTCAGTCTTGTTTTCCCGCCATACCAAAGCATGGAATTTGTTTTGTAAGTCATAAAGGGATATAGGAGAGAGCGTCTCGAGAGCGAGACACAACAGAATTGAGTATACTTCTCTGGAATGCCCTGGGTTATCAGACTCATTAATCTACATGTCATGGGCAGTGGATGAATAATTGTTTGTGGAATTTATCTGCCAACATGATGCGGTGTTGCTCATCGTCTTCCCCCTGCGCCTGCATCCCATGCTTTGTGCTTGGCCCTTTAATTATTGTATGCTTTGTCTTTGCTGTCTTTGGTCTTCCGGGGAAACGAGGTCTGAAATATGCTTTTCCTGCATTTAGAAGGACACTCTATCCTTAGTGTGACACTGATGTTTTGCTAAAACAAGGAGAATTGGAACTTCCAGAGGCCATAATAAGCTAACTAATAACTTTTAAAGGGATCTTGAACTGTTTAAACATAGCAGTTTTAATGAAAATATCAAAATTAAGGGGCATTTTAAACCTTCTTCAAAATGATTGGTTTAAGTGGGTATGTTGACTGAATCTACAGAATGAGTTGTTTAAATTAGCCAAATGTTTTGAATTTTCAAAATAAGTCTGATCAAGTGGAAGCATTAGTTCTATCGTAAATTTCTAGATATGATGGCTTTAACCAGACCACTGCAGGGCAGCACTCACAACTAAGGAGAGTTTAGATTATTCAATTAACCCGAGGCATGCTTTGGATTGTGGGAGAAACCGAAGTACCCGGTGGAAACCCGGAGGAGTACCCGTGCAAAAACCTTCTAGGAAGGTCACCAGCGAGTCTCAATTCACGAAAAGCAACATTAGCACTATTGTATTTTGGTCTTGGCCTTGACTTGGTCTTAGTTTAGCAAGCCTTGGTCTTGGACTTGGTCTTGTCTTGGTTTGGGTACTCTCTGAGCATGGCTGGGTGATCATGGCTTGATACTCTCCGGCCTCGGCTGGGTCTTAGTTTAGGTCAAGGTGGTCTTGACTACAAGTCTAGTTGTGACTATTGTACTTTGGCCGGATGTGGCTTTTTAGGGTGTTAAAATCTCTTGGGCAAGAATGGCTCAAGTATACCGACTTTTGACTACTGCTGCTCTATTTGTAACCTGTTAGTTTGTTTTCCAGGTTGTGATCTATGATCAACTTGTCAAGAATCTTCAAATTTCAGCAGTCCACATGGAAACACCTGAACACTCCCTTTATGAAGTGACTTCTGCAAAGGACACATCCACAAGAAAAACTCAGGGTGAACTTTGATGTAGCTCCCCATTTTTATTAGAACTGTGAGTATGTTTTTTCTCCTCTGTCTAAAACACATACTCTAAGTTAATTAATTAAATAAATTGCAAAGTTTGACCAAAATTGTTAATTCAATATAGCCTCTACCAAATAACTGAACTCATAACATAAGCTAAGTCAAAACTAGGCTGTGTAGCTGCTTTTAAGGATCTAGTTGTCATATTTATCTTATACTATTATTAGACTAATTAAAGTATAAAATTAGGCTGTGCCAAAATCTTCAAGCTATATAAAGTTGTATCTAAAGTTCTTTCTCTCAATTGTTCTCACAGAAATACAAATGTCAGTCTTACCTTTCAGCCGATAAACTTGTTCTTATTACCAATGTCTTTCAGATTGATCATGGAACAACTCCCTCAACATTGTAACTGCCGCCATCTCTGTGATAGTTCATCTTTGTTTCCAGACTTTCCGTTTTTGGAAGATGAAGGGAGATGAGGCAACATCAAAATGCAAACAACAAATTTGTTGATAAAAAAAGGAGGGGGTAGACATAACAAACGCATTGTTGGTCTTTTGTCTCTTGAAACTAAGGAGGAAACTGTTGAAAGAGAGAAGGAGAATCAGTCAAGCTTTGCTTTGTGTTTTCTCAGAAGTGAGTAGAACAAAGACCTACTCTTTGGAGATGCACCTCTCCATTATACAGAGGCGATAGCTTGGGGATAATGACTGCTCTGTCATTCATGCCAGCAGCTGATGTGTTCATAAGAAAAAAAATTTAGTAAGTAATGAAGCATACTTGTTTTATTACACCACTTGGGTGTCTGATGCTTTTTGAAACGGGACTCTTTAAGCTGATTCATCTGCTTTTGCCTTTAATTCTAGCTGCATTTACTCATTTCACCTCTAATGTCAACCATGTCAGTTTCAAAAACACATAGTGCTCAGCGTTGTATTTATGCCTTAGTGCAGCTGAAAACCGGAGAAGTGGGAGCAGTGGCAACCAGGTCAGCCTTCAGATTCAGCACTACTTTCCATCTCAGCCTCTCTCTCTCTCATAGACAAAGAGAAAGAAGCTTGGGGCTGATGTATTTTAAAAAGATTCCCTGACCTTTGAGGCCATGGTTGAGTCTATAGTTAATGGACAAGCCATAGTTTTAGAATGTGCTTTGTGTAGCAGATTTTTACCAATGCACTATTACAACCACATATTCACCTGCTCTTCTGGAGGCAAAAGAGGGCATCGGTGTCAGTCCAAGGTTTTGGCCAAGGTGTTGGAGGTAATTCCTGTTCACCTTGGAGAGCCTGTGAGTGAAATGCAATGAAGTTTTGAAGGTCAGATAATGCAGGTGTCTTATTGTGTACATGTCTACGTGTAAGTCCTATGAATAAAGTAAAGAAACATATGTCTTTAGATATATATGATATATTTGAGATTTGCACAAATCTACTGATGGCTTCTCACAGAAGGTTGCTCTTTGTCTGGGTCGAGGATGATGCAATGATGCCCAACAACAGATGCACTCCGTGCCTCATAGGGAAACAGGAAAAAGGGAAGACGATGACAGAGAAGAAATGCACTATTTCTTTCTTGTTTCTTGTCTGAAGTCGCTATGAAAATGTGGGATGAGTGCCACTGAGTGGCTCTTTTATGCCCTACTCCTCAAAATCATCAAAAAGAACCTTTCATTGGTCACACTCTTTGTGAAAAACGGATTTAATATGGCAATCCGAAACTCTTTTATTAACACCAATCACTTGAACAGATGTGTGATCTGCCATTAGCGCCCATGGTTGTCGATCGAGGTGCATTTTCACACAAAACTTTAGTTGGAAAATTTGGATGGGTGTGTAGAGGCCTTTAGTCATGTGCAAATAAGTGCATATCAGATCTTTTCCAATGTTTTGATTATCCCTCCACCATATTACGGTTGGTACAACCCTACTATTAAATGTACAGACAGACATTTCCTTGTCTCTGGGCAAATTTTCAAATACGGAACAAAAACGTCTTTCCCTCAATGCAAATAAAATGTTGAGCTTTTTCAGGACAATCATTATTTAGACGCATGTGAAACCAAAATTACAAACACTGATTATCGTAACCCAGATTCGAAAATTAAAAATAAATTAAATGTTTTTAATGTCTTTTAACATCAGATACCCACTCGTGGATAGTCTCTCTTGGTTCCTCAGAATATGCGGGAGTCTGGAGACCATTTAGGGTCAGGGAGGGGTGATAGCAGGGCCCTTCCAAGCCCCCGGGTGTGTCACCGCTGTTTATGATGTGCTCATAATTAAGCGTGTTCCTGGCTGGCATTGAAGTGGACACAGAGGAACTGTAAGGGCTGCAGGAAGATAAATGAGGCCAGCAGATGTAATATCTCTGGACTTATGGGACTGCCCCAGTGCTGAGGACTGTCAGGAGTGATTATTAATGTATGATATCCCCACCACTGTAATGAGCACGTAAAAGCAAAGAGCTTCAATGTACACACATGCATTCAAACACGTCACACAGATACACACACATATGTTGTTTATTAGATTGAGCCGACTGATGTGGACATAGAGCCTTGAACATTTCATACCAGAAAAAAACCCAGTTTCTACAATCACAAGGTAACCTAAACTCATGATGCAAAACGTTTAGCACCTTATCTTTGCCATAGTTTTTGTTACAATTCATTGGATATATCCAAATAAATAATACTGTCAACATAGCGCTGCATATCAAAATATGAGGAGTTTCCAAAACATTATAATAACAAAACACTCCATTTTGTTGAGTTTGAGTAAAAATAGGTTTTCTTTAGTACAGAAGTGGTTCAACAAAAACTTACATTTTCTGTTCCAAACATCCATAATGCATTCCAAAGTCAAATACCATCAATGGCACATATTTCACAGAACCTAGTGCAAAACACCAGGTAGCCAAGATGGAGGTGCTAAAATGAAGTCTGCTTCTAGCGGTTCCTAGCTAGTAACAGGTGGGTTGAAATGAGATTTTTGGCATTCTGAGGTTATCAACCTAAATTATACAAACCATGAAGGGTTGGGAGCCCATTACTGTTAGTGGGGGCAGTGATACACAGTAAAATCCTAAGAGTTAAATTAACTCTACTCGGAGTATATTTGGTCCCACTCTATATAGAGTTAAACCGACTCTGAGAAAGAGTAATTTAATAATCTATTTTCTTCATGTTTTTCCAAATCTGCATGGAAAATGCAAACTAAATATTAACTATTTAGAGAGGGACCAAGTCCACTCCAGAAAGAGTAAAAACAGACAAAAATAGACTGTTTAGTTCAAATAGACTTATTTTAATAACTCTCCTTCAGAGTTGGTTTAACACTATATAGAGTGGGACCAAATACACTCTGAGTAGAGTTAATTTAACTCTTAGGATTTTACTGTGTACCCAAATTTTTTCAGAAGCAAGTTGGTGTTGCATTAATAATCAAGCTGTAGGTTGTGCTTGCCGATTCTGGTGCCAAATACATCCCTGGAGCATACTCTTCAGGCCATAGCACTTTTAATATCGCTCACAAGTTTGGTCCACATGCTCGACGCCCGCTACAGGTTTCAAAGGAGAGATTAACTGTTTTACTTGTTGCTTGTGCTTCCCTGGGATTCCTCTCCTTGTGACATGGGCTATGGTCCTGAGGGAGTTGACCTTTTCCTTTATAGCCAAAAGTGCATTTGAGCCATTCCCTCCAGCGATATAGAAGAGGGTTTAATTTTCCTAATTTTCTTATTGCCAAGATGAATGGTGGGTTTTTACCAATCCTGGACCTTAAAAGCTTACTTCTCCAAGTTTACATTCAAGATGCTCATGGTCCAGCTTGTTTAAGGCATTCATCGCTAGCATCTGTGTGTGATTTTTAACCTGAAGGGCACAGAACATGGCTCTCTATACTACTGGTTCGAAAGGTAAGCAACAGTTCCTGCTTTGTCTTGAGACTAGTTGATTGGACATTGGATAGGGTGTTGTTCTTCAGCCATTTAAAGATTGAAGGTCAAATAGGTCAAATTATTTGTTGAAGTTCTGTAGAACTTTTTTTCTCGGTCTTGAGCTGTATTCATTGGTCATGTGAAATTATCTGTTATGAGAGTGAGCTTGAGGTATTAGGTGTTGTGGTTGAATCTGTTTACTCAGTTGTTCTGGGTATTGGCAGCAACTGAGAATGAGGCAAACTGGTTGGAGGCTGTCCACACCATTCCTTTAAAATGTGTGGGCATTGGTCCCACCAACTGGCACCTTAGTGCTCTGTCAAGACTTCCCAACTTCACGTGGCCCTTATATTAGCTAAACCCATACTCAGAAGGATTCTTTGAAGGAGCCTTTTTGCATCAGGTGATAGACAAAATTCTAGATATGTTGTTGTAAAGCACATCACAATTGGACACTAGAGCAGTGGAGATACATCCTAAGGCTGTCACTTAATAGCTCAGAAATCTGAGGAGTAGTTTCTCAGGAGCTGGGCTTGGTCTTGTAGTGTCAGTGAAAGAAATTCTTTAGTCAATCCCTGCCAATCCAGTGTTGGCTGCATAAATACGCACAAAGTATGCAATGATTTCACTACATCTATGGACACACACACGTACAGATCTAGACTTACCAGTAACAGCTTTGACTGTATTAAAGGGGAATTACATGACACGGTCACAACATGAGGGCTTTATCTACCGACTCCTGCTTCTCCACTAAACACATATAGAAACACACCTCCAGGCACCCTACGGGTCACACTCACTCAAATGTCACTCTGCCAGTGCTGTCCAAACAGGAACGATAAAACAGAACAGATTAGAGTAAGGGAAGGACAGATGAATGGCAGAATGCAGGGGAGAGAATCACAGTATTAACATTAAGATGGATTAATTGATAAATATTGAGACTATTATATCCAAGCTTCTACTTCAGTCACACAGCACAGGAGAGAAGGGCTGGAATTTTGGAATTGCTTCCATTTTATCTTCCTTCACACAGAGAGACAAGGCAGTGTGTTTACTGTTTCACCCCACAGTCACCAACAGATGGTGATGCTATGGGCAATCGCACAGCTTTACGAGGAAAGAGAGAAAGAAAATGTCTCTCCTCTATCATCAATAGACAGTTAGTCTGACACCTCATCCTCTACTGCATCTCTCTCTGATCCGTCTATCTGCCTTCATATTTGTGACAAACCACAGTCTTAAAGTACAACAGGACAACCCACTGAGATAAAGAGGGCTTTCTGATTCCACAGTTCATTCTTGGGGGAGAATAACTGGAGAAAAAAATGCCTCTCTATCCTCCACTGCTCTCTGATGAAATGCAACGATGTTCAATCATGTGAATATGGAAACAACAATGAATGGGGTGTCTAGGCTGTGTGATGAGCTCTAAAATATCAGTTGAAATTATTAGTCACAGAAAGGAGATTGGTAATTTTTTGTTTAAGATATTTTTGAACATTTAGTTTATTATGGCAGATTTTGGTTCAGCCTCTTTTTTTTGTTAGGAGCGAAGTAAGCATGGAGGACCCAAATGCAAGATATTTAGATTTAGACAATATTTAGAGAAAAACAGTGGCCGGGCGGCTCAAATAACTTAAGGTCGGTATTCTGTAACACTCTTGAAGGGTAGCTATCAGGGCTGTGGAGAGCCTCCCAGTTCCCGACAACCACTGTCTCCAGAAATAATATAGAGAATAACTCTCAGCTTAGGGTGGGGGGTCACACACAGATCCACGCACTCCAGACAGGACAAGATTCAAACTGAAGAGAAATGATCGATCAGGTAAGGATGCAACAATTTCTCAGAGTTGGTGAGAACGTCTAGGTTATTTGCATAACCAACTGGTCCCTGAAGGAGGTCATCAGACTTATGTCAAAGTTATCGGCTGAAGGTGAACAGTTTTGACACAAGGAGTGACCATTGAATAAGAAGGGCATTTGATTAGAAATCAATGCTTGGCCACTGGCTTCCAATCAAACAGTCAAAAGCTGTAAGAATGAGTCTGCACACACAAAGAAAAACTGGGTAACATAACAAAGAGACAAATACAGCTACGGACCTAACGTTTTTATAGAACTGGCCATTAGTTGAGTTGTTTTCTTCAATTTTATTTATGTTTTGACCACTTTGTGGCTTGCTCAGTGTACCCTGCCTTTCTTCCAAAAAGAATAAATGGATGGAGGTTTTGTTCATTGAGGTCCACTAATAGGAATTCCGAAATTGTCTCGGATAGAAAGACATTGTCAGCCTTCAGGCATGTTGACGGAATCATCACAATGAGTTGTTCAGTTTTCTGATTGGGCAAGAATGATTTGGAAAATATTATTGAGGAGAGTCTGACCCGTTTGAAAGAAAGTGACAGCCCCCTGAAAGGCTAATAAAAATGTATTATTATTATTATTATTATTATTTATATTTATGTTGCAGTGGTTGACATAACCAGCACATAATCATGTTTCTGCCAAGCTGAGTTCACAAACTGAAATTCATTAAAAAATCACCTCTATTTATAATTCAATTAAATTAAACTTACCCATATAGCCATGTATTATTGTTATTAAGGGTTTAACTTGAGTTATGTGAATTTTTTTTTATAGAATTTCATAAATCCCTTAAATCTTAAACTATGAGTACCAAATTGTTGCCAGGTTGATGGATGCCAAAAGTACCAATGAC
Organism: Danionella cerebrum; assembly: GCA_007224835.1. NCBI lineage: Eukaryota > Metazoa > Chordata > Actinopteri > Cypriniformes > Danionidae > Danionella > Danionella cerebrum. Next base: position 103,392 of record SRMA01026653.1, read on the forward strand.
AACACAGCTATATTTGAGAGTAACACACATTTGATCTGAAGCAATGATTAAAGATCTCTTGATTTTAGGTTTACTGGGAATATGTTGGACCGGGAAAGGTTTGACTTCTGTGGTTCTCCACCACGAGTGCTTTTTTAATTCCTAAGGGGATGCAGTTCACTTTCCTTGTTAACCGTCAACCCCAAACTTTCTCTTTTGAAACTTTTCCTCTGGTTTCTTTCTTGCCAAACCTGTGACTTGAAGTCTCTGATTGGTATGCATTGTTTGGTTTCTTTCATTAATGCCGTGTGCCAGTCCGGCTCCTCAGATGAACAATAGCAGGCCTGCTGCAGTGGATCAATAGCAGATTGCTGATAGTGCCCCATCCATTCGCTCTCCAGATTACATGATAAATGGTCTAGTCCATGTGTTTTGACACTCTTTCGTTCTTGTAGGGCCCAGGCCCCAGCACCACCACCTCCTGTGAGCCCCCTGATAGTACTCAGGCTTGAGAGGTGAACAATGAGTAAAAGAAAAAGTGACGAGAATTTAACCAACAAATTGGCAATCTATAGTAAGGGCCAAATTGTGGAGGGGCCTGGTGTCTATGTGCTGCTGCTAAATGCTGTTAAGAATAACAGGAGAATTTTTTTGAAAGGTGTTGGGGAATTTGATGAGAAGATGTGCAGGAGATATGTGGGTTTGTTTCACAAGGTGTCTCCTCACAAAACTTGAGTTGCAATGGAAACAGTGAAAATTGGTTTTGCTATTTTCACCTTTGATTGTTTCTTTATCTGTTGGTCTTTGTATATATAATTAAAACTACATACAAAATGTAAATTTCATTTGAGCAGCTCTTAGTTTCACAGGTGTTTAAATACAAGGTCTGACTGAGCCATGGGAAAGCTCAACACTTTTGAAAGTATGAAATGCTATTTTAATTTTAAAGTTAAATCTGTGACAACATAAAATGACACCAATGTGTTGGACAAATGCATGTGTTGGTGATCTAAAAATAGCAAAATTCATTGTATTGACTTGTGGTGCCAGTGTTGTCTTTGGCCAGGCTGCTTGATCAGAAACTGCAATGGTGGTTTGCGGCCAGATTTGGGTCAGTCTAGAAACTGTCACACTCTTTACCACTGGAAGATAAATGCACATTTTAGGATCATACCAACAAAAAGAACTCATCCCTCTTATTAATGACCACAGAACAAACACACACACTCAAGCCTGAGAGTCTGCAGGCAAAAGTGAAGCATGGCGGTGGTTCCTTGAATATTAGTGGATGCATTTCTGCAAATGTAGTTGGAGATTTGGACAGGATCAATGGTATCTTCATAGTCAGAAATACAAGCCTGTACTATTTACCTGTATGTATGATATGTTTCTGCAACCCAAAGACAGAAGATATCACTAACACTTTTCATGGTTTGCCATTGTTTCCATCAGGAGAGGAAGATTTATGATTGAGATCATGGCCCTCAATAACAATGTGAATAATTCACCTCAGTCATCTGCTGAGAGATGTAGCTCAGATCCAACCTCCTGTCTGACCTGTCTCAGCTGTTATGCCACAGCTTCAGGCTCTTTGACATATGGACATCTGTAGCTCCGACTGTCAAGCTGCCAATGGGATGGTGGATCTTCAAAGACAGGGATCTGAATGACTAGAGGCAAATTCTCTCACTCTATTCAATCAGTGAAGATTTTAGAAAGCATTTATATTTCATAACATTTTTTTTTAGCCAGTTCTTTATTTATAAGAACTATACTTGCTTGACTGGATTGTGACTTTTTTAAATCATATACTAGTATGGATGTCAAAAAGGCATTGTTCTATTTGGTTATGGAATTTGGCTATTGTAGAAAGTATAAATGACACAAAAAAAAATTTTCCCACTCATAGTTGTTGGGTGAAGCCATTTATTGTCAAACGATGGAACAACACAAACTTTCCAAATGACCCTGATCAAAAGTTTACTAATCCCAGTTCCTAATATTTGTATTCCTTCTTTTAAAATCAATGACAGCGTGTCGTCTCCTGGGGTAGTTGTCGATGAGGTTCTTTATCTTCTCTGTTGGTAAACAGCACCTTCTTCTTGGCCGAAAGCCTCACTTTGTTTCGGGTTACAATGTCCAGTAACATCCCATTTGCAGCTTCTGGGCTGTTGAGTGCAAATTTTCCTCCAGTATCCTTTGAGAACATGCTGCTTTCATCTTCGCATTAATTGTCACAAAGTTTTCTGTACCTTTGAACTTCACACATCCCCAAAGCGTCTGTGACCTGCCTCAATGTTTTACGGTGGGGAAGGTTGCAGCCAAAAAGTTCAATTTTGGTATCACCGCTCCAAATACCTTTGTTCCAGAAGTTTCTGAGCTGTTTGGTATATTATTAGTGACCTACTTTGAGGGATTTGCGTTGTAATGGCTTTGAAATTCAGAAAATAATAGTCTCACTCATATGTAAGGATTCAAAATTGAAGATTCATTGCATGTCAGGTTCAGTATATGTTAATAAAGCCTGAATGTCATCGCAAACAAAGAACAGAAAAAGCTGGTCTCCAGCAAAAAGTGTGTTAAACAACTATATATTTTTTAAAAAGTGAGTTCAGTTTGTACAAACTGGTTTCAAACAGAAGGTTATTAAGTACATAGTTGTCAAAGACAGCAATATTTAGCTCCAGTGGGATCAACCCCTCTGTAATTTCTTTGAACGGGGCGTGTAAGCTCTATTGAGCACGTTTTCTTCTGGTTTTTCCATGGTGAAAAGACCTTGACAGTGAATGTTTATTTCCCAGCATGTAGCTCAAGGCAATGCTTAGAGGAATCTTGGTTTTTGAACACATACACACATGCACATTAAACACATACACAGTACACGGCATTAATCTTCTCACTTTGTCACAGCGAGTGGCAATTCCATCATCTCTATCAAAGACAGACACATCTCATCTCCTGTTGCTCAGTTTCTAAACTGAACTCCTTAAACTGTTCCCTGTTTCTCTCCCTGTCTGTCAGTCAAGCAGACTGTGGTTCTGGGTAGTTTTACCTGTCATTCTGGAAACTCCTGATGCTCCGTTTATCCTGCCAGTGTGTCATTTCACTCAGAAATCCCAACAGCTGACAGGATGGAATTTAGTGTTTTAACCTTATCCTAAAGTGTTAGGGTATGTCAAGAGACGTTCATGCTTATTTCAACTTCTGAGATCACCAGTAGTTGTAGTTCACCGAAAGAAAATTCCTATTTAAAAGCTGAAGTACAGCCTACCAATAATTGTTATGCTGAAATTTTGTGTTTTGGATCTTTTCTCTAATCACAAAACCTCGCATTTCCTCATCCTGGTTACCACTTCACACTCAGCCATAAAATCTAACATTATAGTTTAACAAGTTTACGTAATCTGGACCTGCCTTGTGTTTATAAGTGGCGGGGTACAAATATACATGCAATCTGTTAGGCTAGTACACCCCACTAGAGTGACGAAGGGGAAGGATGGTGGGTCGAGTTAGAGGTTCAGACTGAGTCGGTTTAAAGAAGGGTTGGGTCTGCTTATAAAGACGTGGGATAATTGAAAGGGCAGCACATCCAATCAACATAACTTGAAACACATCCTTAAAAAAACATGTGGTTATTTTCTAACTTTTCTTAATTTATGGACTTAATTTTAATATTAACAATACAGAGAGATCAAAGTAATACAACCAGATAATCAAAATTAATGACTTTTCAATATCTTCTCTAAATATTATTCTACACAATGCATATTCTAGCTGAACGAAAGTTAGAACACCCTCAAATATTTGCCCACTTCCAATGGCTCAAATCCCATTGTATCAAATCAGGTGCACTAGATCAGTACTAAGTATTTTCATTGAGGTTTGCCCTGTTTAAACCTCAGACATTTGATGAGTGAACACTAAGGGTCAGTGAGCACCATGGTGAGAGCAAAAGAGCTCCTAAATATTACAGACTATAACTCTGGGAAGGGATTAAAAAGACCTCCAATGATTTTAAAATTGGTCATTGCACAGTATTGAAAAGTATCTACAAATGGAAGGTTTTTAAGACAACATGCCCAGTTCTGGACGTCTCCCCCAAGAGCAGGCTGCAGGATCTAAAAAAAGGTCACAAAAATTAACCTTAAAAAATTAGCAAGGGACTAACCGTATTTTTCGGCTCATAAGCCGCACTTTTTCTTCCCCAAAACTGAGGGGAAAAAGTTGGTGCGTCTTATCGAGCGAATGCAGAGCGCCGTGAATTCCGGTAACAGCCATATGAAAGGCGTAAGAGCTCCGGAGCTAGGCCGAAGCCGCGGCCATATTTGTACACCCAGCGCTGCGCGCTGACGTCATCGCCCATCTCTGCCATAGCGCGGTCGTAACGAAAACGGGGGGAAATACTACATTTCCCATAATGCCTTGGCTACGGTAGCCGCAGCGGTGCTTCCGCATCCATACTCACGAGCGAAAGCATTTGAGTGATCTCTCACGCTACAAACCCGATTTCTCACGCTAAAATACATTTTAAGATGTGAATCGGGCACAGCTAATAGTTTATCTGCTATGTTTTTGAGCCTGATGATAAGATGATGATCGATCTGCATCGTCTTCAGTCTGTGAGGGTTTTTTTCCGCATGTGTTTTGACGTCAGGTGCACAGATGAGCGCGCGCGCTCTCTCTCGCTCTCGCTCTTGCTCGCGTGAGGAAAACAAAACGCTCTCAATGACTGAAACTCTTCTTTAATAATCTCAAACTCAAATCAACTCTCAACGGTACATCTCACACATGTAAGTAACGTGCTCTGCAATTGGGTAGTGTTCCTAACCAGGTAAGAGCGCATAAGGATCATATCTTAACACCATGCAACCGAATTGTCACTTAAATAAGTTATAAATAATGAGTTATTTAACATTAAGGAGTAGTTACATTTATTTTACATTAAAATAGTTATTAATTAATTATTAAATAATTATTATTTTACATGTGGGGGTGCCAAGATTCTTTTAAAGGTTTAAAGGGGGGCTCGACTAAAAAAGTTTGAGAACCACTGTATTATTACTAATGTGAGGGCAATCTTACTAGCTATTATTAGTAATGTAGTGACAATGTTACTAGCTATTATTAGTAATGTAGTGACAATGTTACTAGCTATTATTACTAATGTGGGGGGCAATGTTACTGGCTATTATTAGTAATGTAGTGACAATGTTACTGGC
>SRMA01026654.1:0-277888 GCA_007224835.1 Danionella cerebrum
TGCTGTTGATGGTACATTTGTATTGCTGTGAAACTCAATCTGATAAAGTTGTCCTAAAGAGCGTCTCACTGCATCTTTGGTCAGATGAAGGGATTGATCCACTATTTAATGTTAGTGGATAGATTGTTAAACAATCCAAAAGCATTTTGCATTCCTGCCACAAGGCCCATCCCAAATTGTATTCATTGTCAACCTGAACAGAAAATAAAACACCACACATTCTTTCATTTACTACAAATATCAAAAAAACAAGTTTGTTGCTCCACTTGAACAAAATGAGCATTATTATGATAAACGGAACCTCTTTATAAATGAAGGCATTATTCCTGATGCTTTCTTGGGAGCTTCTTTCTTGGGAATTACTCTAAAATCCAAGGGTTTTTATTTTTATTTTTTGCTTTAAATTTCAGTTCCTTACTTTATTGCCCAATTCTCTGCATTATATTTAACCATTCCATTCCTTTCTGATTAAGATATTCTGTATTGCTTTAGGTCTGGCATATACCTTGCAGTTGTACCGCACAGAATCTCAAATTAAACTCAAAACTGTGTCATTGCTCTATTGCACGTTCCTACAGTACACTGTATCAGCAAAACACACGAGATCTTCCCTTTAAATCAACAGAAGCAACACCTTCAGGAAACAGTTTGATAAGTACATTGTAATGCATTTCATAATGAGAAAAAAAACATGATAAATGATAAGGTTGTAAAAGGGTTAGCTTTTTCATTTTAACTTACAAAGACAATTTAGTGCAGTAAAAAAACATTAAAAAAGAAAAAAAATGTGCCTTTTTAAAATAATGTGTAAAACAAACTCCCAACTGGACTACTTCCCTGAGTCCCCATGACGCACTTACTTTCTGAAATTGCCCTTGTCGCCTATTTCCTGTCCCACTGCAATCACTGTTTACTCACTCCAAATAAGTCTTAAATTGTGGAAAATGTTATTAAAACACCAACAGGGGACCGCTTTTAACTAGTTTTGTGTATTTTAACAAAATATTGTGTTTGAGAATATACATATTTTCATATTTAGAGCCACTGTACATTTTAAAGTATGTTTTAACACATTTTCGGCATTCAAACACGTAATTGTTTCTGTAAATGTGTGCATTTTCTAATAGCAAATATTTAAGTAGTGTAAACCTTTTTAAATTCATGATAGAAAGCAAAGTTTTCATCCGGCACAACACCACTGCAGCGCCTGTGCGTGACAAGAAGCGATGGAGCATGAAAGGTTTCAGCATAGTGTTGGATTGCAGTTTTGCTGGCTCAGAGGATGTTTGATTTTACAGAGTAAGTTTGCAGCAACTACATGAATGTTGGGCCGCACACCTTTAAACTAAGCTTAATTGTGTTGCCCCAGTAACAGTACACATATATCGATGGGCCTAATTAAAACAACGGAACTGCCATAACTGTCGGCACAGTTTTAAAATCTCCCGGGGATAGGGTTGTGCAATATGAACCAAATAATCATATTGCAATTTTTTGAACGAATATTGTGATTGAGATATTTGCAAACAAAATAAAATTGTAAATTCGCAAACAATTCAAAAACTGGAAAAATGGCATAACAATAACATTTTACATATTAACGTCATGCACACAATAACTTTCGGAATAATCTAAATAAATTGACTGTTAAAATTGCAGCCTTTAGAAATTAAATGTGTTTAAAATGCATTTTTTTTGCATTTGCATTTGCATTTGCAATTAATTGCACAGCCCTACCAGGGGAAACTCTTGCCTTTTTAAGCATAAATGATGTACATTGTTCACTATAACTTTCGAAATTCCAGAAAAGTGACAAATGCAGTCAATGCTATAGCAAAAATAGCTGAGGCATAATCCGTAGAACCCCGAAGCAGTTGTGCAAGAAGTCCATTAAATTAACAGTAATGGCTTATAATCTCTAACAAATCTCTTTTTCTACCTTTTCTATCTTTTTCTAATTAAATCCAGGATTTTTACCCTTTAACTGCCAAGATCTTAAATAATTTAAAAAAACAGACAAAATGACTTATTTTAAAAATGTAAAATAATTGTACCTTGGATTTTTATTTATTTATTTTTTAATTTAACACAGTCTTGAACTTGACGGACATTAGTAACAACATTGGTGTTGCATTGTTTTTGTGTAACACAAGATTTTCATTGTTTGGAAGTAATAAGTAATTTTTACATAAATCAGTGACATCATTTAAGATTTTCGGCCATTAACTGGAAATGCACAGGGTTAAGAAATAAAACCATACACTAACGGTTAAACTGGTTAAACAATAACTGCTGAAAACAATGATCTGTTAACACAAGTATTGTGTTTGGAGTTTCGAGGGAACAGGAAAGCAACAAGGTGGGGATCTGTTAGTTCAGATAATATTTGTTATTTTCCAGATGTTCTGAGATTTCCGGTGACTTCATGACATCCTCTGACACACTACAATCCTGTACAGACACACCAGCGGCTAGAGACGAAATCACTTTGATGAGGCTTGTCGGTCTGATTTCACCGGCTTCTATCGCTCAGTGATTAACAGTCGTGCGATAAGTGAAACATGATGGAATGGCATTAAACAAATTTGAACAGCATTAAGCAATCGTTCTTGATTTGAGCTCCAGTGCTCACCAGTAACTGATCTAAACTAAGGTAATAGATTTAATGAAGGAGATTTTGAGGGAGTTGAGAGATCATCTGAAACAGTGGCTGTAAGCACAGAGTGGGTAAAAGTACTTATGTTTATACTCAGACACACAAGGCTTTACAAAAGAAGAAGGTAATGTCAGGTGAACCAGGGAGTCTAACAGCGGCCCAAAGATGTGTTCACAGACGAAGAGGTGAGTAGCAGATATATCAGGAGTAACAGGAGTTGCAACGGAGAAGCCTAGGATAGACAAGCAAGAGAGCACAGGAGATCCAAGATGGCACAAATTGATCATGGAGAGCCAGGGGGTGTGAACCGTAGAACTGACAGAGACGAAAGAAGTGAAGGAATATAAAAGGAAGTGCAGATTATGTTAGAAAACTGATAAGTGGGGAAATAACAAGTAGATAAGAAACAGGTGGAGGAGATAATTATCTGTGTGCAACAGAGAGAAAAAAGAATCTCTGCAAGCACCGGTGCGTGCGCCAATCACAACAGCTGTTTTGAATAAAGAAGGAATGATGCAACCCAGCTATTGTTCCATTTTGATTCCAAATATAATGTGTAGGTTTCAAAAACGTTATTAGTTTTAATATTTTGGTCTTAAACAAATATTACACGAGTAATCACACATAATTCGTTATGTAATTCAAATAAAAATGTGAAAAAAGCGAGATTTCAGTTTCATTTTACAGACCCTAAATTGGAACCATCAGTACCATCTAGTGGTTAAAAGAAGGGATAAAACTTGAAAGTACAATATGTGTGATATGGCTTGTGTTTTTCATGGTCATGCAAAAAAACTGATAAAAGGTAATTTATTAGAGCAGTAAAAAAAATTAAAATAAAGGTTAAAATAGAACTTTGAATATGTTTTTTATTCTTATCACTTGGAAAGGTGCATTTAGGTACATTCCCATCCATCTTGTGTGTGCACGAACACAATAAACAGGCATTTAATTGATCCCAGGTATTGCATGTGCATATTGCATGTCCCCTTGTGACCAGAGCAGGTGGATCAAGTGACCCCGCTCACCTTTGAAATCTAAGAAGAGCCCCAAAAGCTTCATCGCATGAGCACAAAGAGCCTTGCGGATCAGGACATCCTCCCCCAGGCAATGCCTCAGCTCATTCAGTGGAAGAGGATGTGGACTTCAAGGATTTAAATATTAAACTGGCACAAAACAATATTTTTGTGTCATTTGTTTCGCTAATGACATTTATGAGTTTATCTGCCATTGGTTTGCTGCTGCAACTACATTTGCATAAGATTTAGAGAGAACTTGTTTTCGAAACTGGACATCTTTAGTTTAACAAGGCATTTTATGACCGCTAAAACAGCTGTTTCCGAGACACTGCATCTCTCAGATTACAGCCACTGATATAAAACCAGTCCAAATCCAGCCCCATCTTGCAATAACTCTAAACCAATTAAAATAGCAGCAGATTTCCATATATTACCACATTTGGAGCTAAATGAATTTAGAGATGTCTCACTAACATCTCCTTATCTAAAACTTGGTATATAATGTGAGTTACTGTCCACCAGAAATGGACTGGTGACTGCTACAATGTGATTCCCTGCACTTTTCCACAAATTGAACAAGGGAGTGCTCATGCCGAGAACAGAATCTAATTTTTTTGTTTATAAAGATCAAGATCTTACGATAACCAGATTTCAGAGTTGAATCAATACATCAGTCAGTTATTGCACTGATAACTAGGGACCAAACAGTGAAGCTGTGCAGGCCACTTTTGTTTTTGTTCCTTTTCTTCTTCCGCTATTGAAGTCAATGGGCACTCTATGTACCACTCGCAGGAAATTTGGCACACTGATACAGCAGGCTATTATTTGATAGTAATTTGACCAAATCTAACTGAAAATCTATAGCACCACAAAGAGATCACAGATACACTTTAAGCTAAAAATTTGTTTGATGGTTTGTCTGATGCAGTGCTTAATTTGTAAACAGGACTGGGGTGACGGACAGGGGGGCTGGCCCAAATCAGTTGCTGGAACACAAACAGAACGCAATGGTTCAGTGTCTAACATGCCTATTTTTAAGCAGCAGGACTTACATACATCATTTACAACATAATTTAAGACATATAAACACAAAAAACCTTTAGAATACTTTCAACACAATTTATCTTAATCTTCAATATCATGTTAAATGGCCGTTTAACATGATAGACTTGAGTCTTCGTTTCTTTTAAAAACGAAAGCAAACTTGATTGTCTTTTAGACATGTTAGCACGAAGGAGTCAGGACAGTTTTTGTTTAGGCCAAATGCCGCCTAAAAATAAGTTACGTACAGGACGTAAATTACCCAGCAGCAGCCTTTTCAGACTTGCTAGTAGTGCATTTTATTTATTATTATTATTTTTTTTTTTTTTACATTATACAATGCACAATAAAGAAAACACACTAACACAATAATTATTAATTATTTTATTTTATAATATTTTTATCTAATCGCTAATTTCCACATAATACGGGCCGGAATGCCGACTGCAGGGGACAGCACCAGCCTACGACGAAGGCAGCCTGGCACACCATAGGCGAGTGCTCTGTATATTCTTGAGTCGGGGGAATGCATTGTAGTACAGTAGAGTGAAAAAGGTGGGCAGGAATTGGGCAGATAAAGACAAATGGGGTCAGATAATTACCGGATCCCAGAATAAAATTTTCCGGATCCTTGGAAGCCAGAAATTGAGAGAAAACGGATTGCGTTCCGGCAAACGGCGGAACAAATTAAGCACTGGTCTGATGCCATTATGCTAATTAGCCACCATTTTTAATTACCTTTAAAACCTACTTTTGCAAACTTATTCCGGACCAACTATTCAATTTTCACAAAGTTTGTTCCAGACTTTCCTCTGATCATGTTGAATAAAAGTTGAAAATGGTGCATGAACAAATATGACAGAACGCTAGCCTAAATGGTCATAAGGCTATATCTCAGAAACACTTAGGTGTATCAAGACCAAACTTGGTGGATGTAATAGTAACGATGATCTGAGGTTGCCTGCCGAGTGTCAGTGTATTGCCTCCTAGTGGTCAGGAGATATACAAAAAATGGCTTTTTGCCTTATATTTCCATTTGGGTTTATCATATGACAATTCAACAAGTTTTGTTGCCGTGCCACCTAATAGACACACCATGATGAGTTCTGTAGCTTTGAGCCAAGTCTAATTTAAAGATCTCTAAACCCAAACATAGAGTGAGCCGGTAATTAAGGTTGCCCTTAACAAGCTGGCAACAGCACCACCTTCAGGTAAAAGTTAATGAATCATTTAATAGAGCTAAAACACTTGTTGTTATCTGTTTTATTTAGCTTTGCCTCAAATGGAAATGTGTTCGTTTGTCAGACTAATTGACTTGCTTAAGTTTCAGCTTCTTAAAGTTCGGCCTCGAAAAATACCAGTTGTTGAGAAAAACACCAGTTAAAATTTGTATCGAGTTTTATCAACATTCTAGGCAGATGTGGAAAAATGTGGTAAACAAACTAACCTTAAAAAATAAAATGTAATTTTATTTCATTATTTAACAAAATTCAATGTAAATGAACAAAAACACAGATTTCGAAAGGATCTTCTGCGAATGTAGCTGTCTGACATCGTCCGTCTCTTTGTGTAATCCCAGATAGACCCGATAACGCCTGACAAAACCTTGATTGTAGAAATACAAAAAAATACCAGTCTTTTTTCTGCACCCAAGTTCCTATGTTTTCATGCATATGTGAGTCTCTTGGCTTTCCATAAAGACCTCTTCCAGCCACACAGCAGGATGGTGTGTCTGGGTCCCACTGGTTTCTGCCAGTTCTGAACTGATGGCACTGTTGGAAATTTTCGGTTTTCAAAGAGTAATAAGCTTGACATGTCTTGACAAGTCAAATATTGATATTATTTATTTTTCTCAAAACATTGTTTTTACACCTTTTCTAAAAAAAATAATAAAAGCAATACTGTAAACAACTGCTCAACTTTGAATACATTGTACTGCATTTAGTTCTGCATCCCTCTGTTTTACCTCCCACTGTCATCGACACTCCTCTGTCCATCTGTCCATCCGGCCGCCTCTCCACTGTTCATTGTTCTCCATCTCTGGGGAAAAGGAGGGAAAATTCCTCTGAAATTAATCTTACAAGATGAGATGGGGATTCTGAGGCAAAACAAGGCTTAGCTAGATAAATTAGAAATACAATGAAGAAATTGGTATAACATGTTTTGTTTTAAGAGACTTATTCATCAATTAAATATTGAAAACATTACATATATTTGTTTGAAATATTACAATAACATTTGTTATTGACAGATTTCAAATACATTAAAACAATGCTAGTGGAGATTAGCAAATTATTTCCTACAGTTTTAACATCGACATAGATTCATAAATACATTTGTAAACAAAAACTTATTTCTACCAGGCTGCCAGACTTCTGCAAATTATGCGAATCTGTGGTTTTACATATGTGCTGCCGCCTTGTGGTGCTATTTGTCAATTGACTTAAAAACCAACAGACCTCAATAGATAATATCCTGGTTGTTGGCTTAGAGCTTATCTAAGAATAAATGTTAGCTATAAACCTAAAGGAAAGTTTCTCCTTCACATGGTTTTTCAACTTGTTTTCATCGGAGTTAATTCGTACCACTAAAATGCCGTGCTCCGTTCCAACACAAGAGGGCGCTGCCACATCTCCTCATCCCAGTGTTTACGTCACAACAGTCGTGAACTATTTAGCGCCTCTCGTTTAATTATCCAGCTGTATTTGACACACTTTACAGAGATGGTTCTTCATGTATCTTGTTTTTATAGTCCTCTCCAAAGGGAGCAGATTTGTCCCAGCGCCGGTGGCTTGTTAGCACGGAGTAAATGAATTCTCACCGGAGACTCACAGCTGACGAGCTCCACAACAGATGCTGCAACCGGAAGCTGCGTGTTTCGATTAATTAGTTCATTTGGCTTCACTTTCTCTTGCATCTCATCTCTATCTCTGTGAATAAGGAAAATAGGTTACATCCACGTCCACCTTACAGCTAACATTTTGATTGTGTTCCATGTTTATTAGTAGGGTATTGTCTAAAAATGAAATGACACTGACGATAAATAAAATCTGTAATTTATAATAAAGTAAAAAAAATATTAGAAAACGAATTATTAAATGCAATTAGGGTATGTTTGTTGTTTTATGTTTTGTTTTTGCCCTCAAACAGCCAATGAGCAAGTCTGCACATTTATTAATAATCAATGGGTTGCCTGTAAAACTGAAACACCTGGTTTTACATCACAGATGTTTGTATTTTGGATTATGGCATCCATTTGTCTATGTTATTGCATACGGACTGACAATGTTGGAGCATTACTGAGCCTTATGTACGCTAAGTTCCATTTCAATCCCCTCCAGTTTTTGGGTTCACTTGAGGTGAAGGGGTGTCCCAAAACTTTTTTTTTGAATGAAATTAAAAGTAGCAATACTGACCTTATTTACACTGAACTCCATTTTTACCCCTTAGCCCTCCCCTCTGCTTTCTGGGTTCATCTGAGATGAACGTGTGTCCCAAACGTTGTTTTGAATGAAATAAAAAAGAGAAATACTGACCTTTTTTATGCTGAATTCCATTTCTACCCCTTAGCCCTCCCGTCCACTTTGTGTGTTCATCTGAGATGAATGTGTGTCCCAAATCTTTTTAGAATGAAGTCAAAGGGAGCCTGTATTACTCTGAGTTCCATTTCAATCCCCTTGGCCCTTCCCTTCAGCTTTGTTTGTTCATCTGAGGTGAAGGGGTGTCCGAAACCTTTTTTGAATGAAGTTAATGGGCTAAGACGAAGGACTGTGCGGCCCTCCATTTGAGGGGTCTCTGGACTGACAAATGAAACGGAGGGCAATTACATTGGGACCAAATGAGTCACAAATGTAGTTATTTATGAGCATTTAAGCCATACATCTATGTTCAGGTCAGTAATTTTACAAGAATAATGCACAATACCATTATACAATAGACTTCGTTTGATTTTGTTTTAGGAATGCTCCGTTTGCTGAGCTTTCAGAACCATTTGGTTGATAAAAATGGTTTTGTGTATTTTTTCCTGTGTACCACTGACTGGATGTATAGCTCTGGATTTTAGAACTTTTCTGAATTTTTTTTAATGTAAATTGGTCTTAAATTTAAATCAGGGTCATTTTAAAGCCCATATTAAAAAGGTCTTAGATGCCTGCAGAAACCATGTGAAAGTGTCATGAAAATTAATCACTCATCAAAATTTCAGCAGCATGTGTCACATTACTTTTGAGAGGAGAGGGATAAGAACCATAAGAACCTTAGACTCTAGTGTAGACGTCCATGCACCTTTGTTTAAAGTGATTGGTGAAAGTCCCTTTTTTCCACACTCTGTTTTCATTTTTAGGAGTAATTTTGATAACACTCTGTATAAAAACATTGCGAAATAGTCCAAATTGCAGTATAAAGATTTTAAAATGCAATAAACACCCACCGGCCACTTTATTAGGTACCCCTTTTAATTCTAGTTTGGACCCTCTTTTGGCCTTCAGAACATCCTTCATAGTCAAAGATTTGTACACTGTGGTCATAAATGGATAAACATGGTCAGCAACAATACTCAATAATCGTTGACACGATGCTCAGTTGGTACAAATGAGCCTAAAGTGTGACAGAAAAAAAACCCCAACACCATTACACCACCACCACCAGCCTAAACCGTTGATACAAGGAAGGATCGATCTGTACTTTCATGTTTCTGACACAAGAGGGTTCAGAGATGCTCTTCTGCAGAACTCAGTAGTGACGAGTGGCTATTTGGGTTACTTCTATCAGCTCAAGAGAGAGCTGGCATCTACAAGAAAGAACTGCACTGGATATTTTCTCTGTTTCGCACCAAACCTAGAGATGATTGTACGTGAAAATCCCAGTAGATCAGCAGTTTTCTGGAATTCTCAAACCAGCACCAACAACCATGCCACGTCCAGTCACTTAAATCTCCTTTTTTCCTCAGTCTGATGCTTGGTTTGAACTGCAACTGATCGTCTTGACCATACATTGAGTTGCTGATTGGCTGATTGGAAATGTGCGTTGACAGGTGTACCTAATAAAGTGGCCGGTGAGTGTATTTTACAATGCAATAACTGTTTTTAACTAGAATCAATACCCAACTGGTCACCGAAGGACGATGCTTCTAATTTTTTACATCATATTCTGTTTACTAATGACAAATAAAAACCCGTTTAACGGTTCACGGATGTTTCTTTCAATTAAAGAAGATCAAACAGAATCACTAACAAAGACTCAATTCACATCACAAAGGGCTAGCAAGGCTTTCAATTAACACTTTCCTCTCAGAAACAATTCTATAAGACCTGACGGTGATAAAAACAACAGGGGGGTTTCACTAGAGAATAGGACACAGGTGCGATCGTAGTTCTGCTTCATTTGCTTTCCTTATAACACACAAGCACGTCTGCTCTTTCATGTTAATGGCACTAGAAGACATGGCGTCTATTACCGCGAGACCTCGGGGGCATACTAACACCTCCTGCTCATGATCAGGAATATTTATACCTCTTTCTAACCTCGCAGTCCCATCTGTAGCGACATTTTCCCTCCTTTTCATAAATCACTGGCTTGAGGCAATTGCACACAGGCAAACTGGGATGGATTTTTTACAGCTGGGAGGAGTGCAAGGGAGAATGAGGGGATGGAGACAAAATGAGAGCAGCGGTTCATTTCTGAAAAGGGAGCACGTTAGCATGTAGGGAAATATAAGCTGTTGACGAGACACGTTTAATGGAATCTTTATGGAATAACAGAACCAAATGTTTTATTTATGTAGTACATTGTAAAACAGCAGAGCATGTTTAGGTGCAGAGAAAACTGAGATAAAACACAATGTCTGTATAAACAGAATCTTCAGATGGCTGGGTCGGGAATATATTGATGCAATGACACTCCCTGCCTGAGGATGGCATCTACGGTAAAACAGAAAAGAAGAAAACTCTTTTATTGGCATCACTCGTTCGGTCAAATGGGTGAGCTCCCGTTGGCGCCCATGGTTTTCACAAATGAATTAATAAATGGAACATCACAGAAAAATGTGGATTTGATTATGTTAATCATAGTAACAACTTCAATTTTGTATTAAATCACCGTCAGCTCCCTAGCAACCAAACTGTTCACCCTAGCAACCAAATCCATCTAAGCCTTGGTATATGATAGAGGCATGGGGGTTTGTTTAAATAATGTATAGTGACAAAGGCAACATTATATTATGTCACTGACCTCCCCATAGCAACCAAGCTGTTTACCATAGCAACCATTTTGGGTCATCTCTATCTCAGCTTTAGAAAATCATAGAAACATGATTGTTTTTTTTTTATTTATAGGGACATACAGGATATGATGTTATGTCACTGACCTTCCCATAGCAACCAGTCTGTTTGCCATAGCAACCAACTTGGCACATCTCGGCTTAAAAAGTATTATAAGTGACATGTTTACAAGCAAACATCAAAGTATGTGTACAATCTTGTTATTACTATTTTTTAAAGATACTTTTGGCTGCATTTTGCCTTCAAATAAAGTAGGAGAAGGAAAAAGAGTTAAAAGTAAAAAACATATATGTAATATTTCACCACTCAAAACAAACAGGAATTATTGTTCAAGCAGCCAATTGATTGTGGTAGAGAACTATCAGCCGGTGACGGGCTACATGCTCGCCTGGTGTACACCATTTGTTTAGTGGCGATATCTGAAGAGGCGTTCATTCATTTGATGGTAAAAATGTAACCGTTTTTGGTTACAATGAAGATGCTGATTTATGCCCCCTTCAGTAACTCCATCTTGAAGCCTGCTGTGAGCGCCCAGTTCCCCGTCCGAATGCAGAGTAAGTCATTAGTCATGAGCTCTTTTCTCTTCTGTCTCGCCGATGATCTTTGATTGCATGCTGTGATCTCAGGATCCTATAGCCGTCTGTGTCAAAATCAATAAAGTCATTAGGATTCCCTGACTGGGCTTTCCTACCTTCATCTGCTCGATCCATCACTTCAGTCCTCAGAGATTAAGAATCTAATTCCAGAGCTTCAAATCCAGCAAATTAGCAAAGCAATGTAGGTCTTCAACGCTACTCAGCAGTGAACAAGAGGAAAAAAGAGGAAAAACAACATATCAGAGGCAATTATCTCACCGGGAGATCGAGGACAGGCTGAAGGTTGAACGAAGAACGCTTGCATTAATTCACTTCAGGACTTTAATGAGAAAATTAAACGTGACTAACCTCAAAAGTGGGAACAATCATAAAAATAACACAATGAAACGCAAACACTTGTATACGAGGTTGGAGGTTGTGAGGGAAATATGAGGTTGTCTTTGCCATTTTAGATGGAAAGTTTCACTTCAAAAGGGATAAAAAATTATTTCCATCCCCCTTTTGTTACCATACTCTCACCAGCCACTTTATTAGGTATACCTTGCTTGTACCAGGAAGGATCCCCTTTTGCCTTCAGAACTGCCTCAATCCTTTATGCCATGGATTCAACAAGGTACCATTCCTCAGAGAGTTTGCTCCATTTTGACATGATGGCATCACGTAGTTGCTGCAGATTCGTCGGCTGCACATCCATGAAGTGAATCTCCCGTTTCACCACATCCCAACGCTGCTCTATTGGAGGTCATTTGAGTACAGTGAATTCATTGTCATGTTCAAGAAACCAGTCTGCGATGATTTGTGCTTTATGACATGGTATCAGAAGATGGCCACACTCTGGTTATAAAGGCATCTTCAATCCTGTCACGTTCCATCCGTTTTTATGTTAATGACATTTCCATGGCATTTAGCTGACGGACTCAGCTGACCTTTGAGGTCACGCGATGGCTCTACTCTAACATTTACCAAATCTTTCTGTGGGAAATAAGTATTAGATGAGGTGCAGACCAAAATCCCTCAGCTGCTTCGTTCTTGAGACCTGATTCAAGCATGAGAGAGAAAAACTGAGACAACTGCAGTAATTAGCACTATAATGAGGAGCTGATGAATGAACTGTAAAATGATGACATCTAACATCTGTTGAATAGTGTCCAACTTCTATTTGAAAGCAATCTTTCTTCAGTTGAGATTTGGCACACAGACGCAGGTTTGTGCACCTCGTAGTTAACACAGAAAAAAAAAGTGTTTACTGTATTTTTGAATATTTATCAGATTTGTACTTTTTCAATTACAGCGAAAAAAGCAGAATACAGGAGGGTTCGGGGGTTGGCATTGAATACGATTTTGATTACACCCCCTTCTGGCAGTTTTGCATTAAAGCAGAAATATTTTTGAATTTGGACAAACTTTTTTGAGTAATTAAACAACGTTAAAAAGGAGGCAGTGTGTTGTAATTGCAAATAATCTCAGCCAGAAATCAGCTGTTCTCCTTTGAACAGCTTTATCAGATTGTGTTTCACAGCAATACAGATGTACCACCAACAGCATAACCCATAAACTATCGCTTAATTATTAAAGAGTTAACTGTGAATTGAATTCTACGTACCAACTATTCATATATGGTGAAATTTGTGGCATAATACTGTTTAATTTTATAACATTATGACATAATTCACAACATTCACAAATTAATAGTGGTATATAACCAAATAAAGCCTATACAGACATAACAGTATCTTTTCAAAGGGAAGTGATGGTATCACCATGACTCTCCACCAATAAAAACCTGCCTTGGTTCTGGCAGTCATCACAATATGTGACCAGAAGCTCCTTTGAACAGCTTTATCAGACTGAGTTTCACAGCAATACGAACGTACCACCAACAGCATACCTCATCAACTGTAGCTTAATTATTAATGGGCTAACCATGCACTTAACCCAAATAAAGCCTATTAAACATACATAACAGCATCTTCAAAAGGGCAGTGATGGGAACACGAACAGGTTTTCACAATTTTCATTTACATTGACAAAAACACATTTCAAGTGAATTTTTTGTCATAGCTATGTTAAATTATCAAAGCCTGCTTTCCATATCAATGAAAATAAACTTGAAACAAAAAAACTATTGAACTTTGAACACTGTATTGATAATAACTTTCGCAAATCATTAAAACTGTATAAAAAGCATAATATTAGAGGAAATAATGTTTAAAGTTGTAATGGCCGGAAATCATTCTGCAACCAGCAGCATGGGGGAGATTCGGCCACGTGAGACACAGTTGGGCGAGACAAAGCCAGTCACCAATTCCACTTTTAAGAGCTAACCTGCAAAAGGAAAGTCAAAACACTCATAACAGTTCCAAAAGTTTGTCAGATCTACGGTTCATTCCCCTGACTCTCCATGACTGCATTCTGCCTACTTGGATCTCCTGCGCACAATTCCACAAGTTTTTACTGTGTTTTTTGATCTGCTGAGAACTTAAGATTCCTCTACTAAGATTACCTGCTACTCACCAACTCTCGTGTGATCTCCTGGGGAAGTCCTTGTGGGTCCGTGGACGCTGTTCCTGTTGATGTCTTTGTTTGATGAGATACGTATCCAGTGCTTCTCTCGGTTCTGCAGGACAGTGACTTTTCTCGATGTGTGCCACATAAACAGTTTGGTCAAAAGTTTCTCTCTCCCAGTGATTTCAGCTTGAACTTGTGACTTTTTTAAAAATATAAAAAAATTGCAGAAATATGTCAGATGTACCAAAAGTAATAGCACACCATACCTCACTAAGCTGTGTTATTTGACGCACGTTTCACACTTACAGCACAAAGCGTTTTAATGGAAAAGGTTCATGTGTTTTGTTCATCGCTCATTTTAATACAGTATATCATTGGCTTACAATTGTTTGGTTGGTGACATGGAATATTTTTATAAGAAATTCAAACTGTATTCTTTGTCAAAATGCACAATTAAAAAAGACAATTCAAATCTAAATGTGATGCACGTAAGTCTCCATAACCGAAGCTAGATCTCAACGAGATCCTCACTGTGCTGCAGGTTAGTTGCAAACTATTTATAATGCTTCTCACAGCACATCACTATTCATAGACTTTCTGCTGCCGTCTCTTGAGGGTCTCGGAGCATGACAGTATTTCCTGATGTACTATACAAACGCATTTCCATTGTAAATTAAACAACAATGCTGGAATAATTTAAATGGCGTGCGGCTTCAAATGATTCGCACCACTTTCATCTTATTTAGTGCTGAACTTGAGGCTTTATTTTCAGCGGATGATCAACATCTCGTAAGACTCACATGCCGGAAATTAACCACGTTGCTTCTGGAATGAGGAGTCGGCTCTTGAGATCTAACCCAGTTTCCCTTCATGTGTGAGAGAGAGAGACACTTACATGAACTGGATTATAATCATTAAGATACAATGGCAACTAATTGTGGAGCTTGCTCAATTGTTCCTCCTTGGTGGGAAAGAAGATGCAGTTGTTGTGCATTTTGTGGAGGATTAGGACTTTCTCTACAGTAATTTCTGTGTATTATCTGAGGGTTTCTATACTGACATCCCATAGTCTACAGTTGTCTCATCTTTAAACCACTAAATGTAGTTGCTGGATGTCTTTAAACAATCACCAAGCCAGTAATAGTTACTTATTTAGTGACAAATATTTGAATTAGGCCAAATTCTAAATAGTTTATGGAGCTCTTTTCTAAAGCTACTTTAATAAAAAAATAACCAAATGGCTAACATTTGTGTTCAAACTTTGATGTTGGCTGTAAAAGTTTTTTTTAAAAGTATTTCAGTAGCAAAATGGAGTGGTTGCCAAGCTATGACCAGGAACCAGTGATATCATACAAAGTTCCACATTGCTAACATGAGTAATATAAACCAACCCCCATGTCTTTATGATTTTCCTTGGCTGATATAGTGATAAAAGATTGAATTCTGAACAGGAATGAATATGACCATGAGTCGAGTGAGACCTGTGCAGGGTGCACACTTCATTCCATTAATTTAGTTGCAGACAGGAACCTGCCCCCACATGACCTAAAAAACTGTTTTTTTTTTATCTCAACATTAACTAACATAAGATCTTGAGAAAAAACAAGCAGTGATTCGTTTCCATCAAGGTGTAATATCTCATGTTTCAACTATATGATCCTCTGGGCTTTTCCATAAGAACTATTGAGGTCATTCTCAAAGTGACAAAACTGGATTTCACAGTTCCATGATTGCAAGTCCTGCACCATGGGTTTTGATGCATTAAATCGGGAAACACCACAGCGTCATCTCCCACAGACACAAATAGAAACTATGAGCATATGTCATCTGCCTGACCTAGTTAAGATTTGAATGCGTGGTTCCGTTCAGTGCTAATTCTCACCTGCCTTTCTTTCCCACTTGAAGGAACTTATAATGTCCTCAGTGACTTCTATGTATTTGTGAAAAGCTCACCCCCTGTTAGCATGTTTAAAGTTTAATACCAAACTCGAATTCAGCTGAAGAAGATAGCCAAAGACATTTGATCGATATGATCCGCATGCATATGTTATGAATTATGCATTAGAGTCTGTGGTAAGACAGTGTGGCTCACTACGTTACAGCTCATTTCAAGTTGCACCAAGTGGGACATTATATGAGCGAAGAGTAATTAGAGATTGATTTTTAAGTGCTGTACTTCAGGAACCGAGGTCAACAGGAGTCCTGGCAATCAAAAATCACAATGCACACAGTGCCATCACCAGCTTGAGTAGGTTACCTAACCTGGCCATCTGTGAATTTGCTGCAGTTATTAGCCCAGGGTGTGGCTATAGACACATTTTGATATATTTCAGCATATATGCTTATTGTAAAGCTCTATTCAATAGTGGAAATACATCCTCTACTATTTGTTCCAGTGAAATTATAGTTACAACATGTTCAGTGCATTGTTTACAGCAGGGGAGCTCATTACGTCGATCGGAGGTGCTAGCGGTCGATTGCGGCGTGAAATTGAAACAATATCAGCCGATCATCGATCCCGTCACAGTTCAGTAAAGTTAGCTGCAGATTCATTAATTCGGATTTCTCTGCTCAATAGCTCGAGACCAGAATGTTCTTAGTAAACAAATAATGACTATTTTTAATCTGTGTTATGTAGCGGACAAACTACAAAACGTTTTTTATCAAAGCAAGTTTCCCTCGGCATTCGCAGAAACACATTACCGTCTATGTGCATCCCGCTGACATGGAATCGCTTAGGGATCGTCTGCAAATGACCAGATCCAAAATATGTTTTACCCAGAATATGCTTCATAACTTCATTCTAAATTGCTCTATTACAACCAAAATCAAGCAACACGTCACTCCTCACCTGCATATTGTACTGCACAACTCAGTTTCAATAAAAAATTTTAATATTTATTAGAGCATCATTTTTATTCTTGATTATTTGGATCAAAGCTCAATTGCTCCCATAAAAATCACTCTATTACCAACAAATTCATGTCACACACAACTGTTCTAATGATTCAATTCAGTGCAAGTCATTAAATTAAACTCACGTTATTACAAAAAAATGTAAATAATTAATAATTATGTGTGTTTTGTCAATTCTCAAAGTTGAAAATAATTGTTTGTTGATTGATGTTTTACATTTTTGTAGCGGGTAGATCACTTTGACTCTGTCATTTTAAAAGTAGTTTGCAAGCTGAAAAAGTGTGAGCACCCCTGGTTTACAGGTTCTGTAAGGATTGGGAGTATGGTAGGGTTTAAGGGTTAGGATTAGCAGTTAGAGTTAGGGTAAATGTAAGATTTGGGTTTAAACCCAAACCAAAACAAAAAAGGAGGGTTGGGATTAAGAAAATACTTAAGGTTTGAGATTCATGGTTTGGAGTTAGGGTTTGTCCAAGCTTTGTGATTTGGGTTGTGATTAGTGCTGGATTAGGGTTTGGGATTAGCAGTTGGTCTAAGGTTTGGAATGGGATTAAGGGTAAGGTTCAAATGTTTGGGATTAGTGGTTAAAGTGTAAAGTTTTGGAAAAACATTTGGAGTTATGGTTGGTGTAAGGTTTGAGGATTGGGCTGGGTTTAAGGGTTTGGATTAAGGGTGAGGTTGTACAGATCTGAATTAGGGGTTGCAGTTAGGGTTGGTGAACATTTTTAGGGAAGGGTGGGGTTTAAAAGTAAGGTTGAAGAGTTGGGATTAGGGGTTGGAGATATTGTTGGTATTTTTGGAATTAGTGGAAAAAGTTGGGATTAGTGGTTGGAGATGGTTTGGGGTTAAGTGATTAAAGGCAGGGTTGGCTACAAGACTTGGGGTTATAAATTGGAGTTAGGTTTGGTGTAAACCTTGGGGTTTGGGATTTGTTTAAGGATTGGGATTAAGGGTAAACTTTAAGGGTTGGAATACTGGTTGGTTGGTATAAACTTTGGGTTTAGAAGTTGAAGTTAGGGTTGGTGTAAGGTTTGGGGTTTTGGATGGGTTTAAGGATTGGGATTAGGGTAAGGTTAAAGGTTTGGATGGGCAGTTGGGGTTGGTGTAAATGTTGGGGAAAGGGTAAGGATTAATACTGAAGTTTAAGTGTAGGGATTAGCAGTTGGAGAGAGGGTTGGTGTATGTTTGAGGAGTAAAAAAAGTTTGTGGGTTGGCATTAGCATTTGTAGAGAGGTTTGGTCAAAGGTTTAAGGTTATGGTTGGGTTTAGGGGTTAGGTATAAATGTAAGGTTTAAGGTTTGGGATTAACAGTTAGAGGTGCAGTTGGTGTAAGATTCGCGGTTGGTTTAAGGTTTAGGCTTAGTTTGTATTTGCTAGACCAGAAGAAGATTGCCACGTGAGACCATTGGTTTGTTATAGTGGTGCTTAATTCACTTATAGCCGTCACCATTTGCAAATTTGGAATTCTGCACTTAAATAAGAAAAATGTACTCAATTAAAAGACCTATTTCCTATAGAATTGTGCACTTTTTTTCATACTGATTGTATGTATGTGAACCTTGTGATCTTTTCTTTTGACTCCCACCCTTTCTGTCCACCCCATTCAGCTTCATGTACGGTAAACTTCCGTGTTCTTTCTGAATAATTCAAAGAGATAATCCATAATTATTGCATGTTCTCAAGTGTTGTGTTATGGCAGTCTACGTATGTTATGTAACCTGACGTTGATCTGTAAACGAAGGTTCTGCTAGAAATCAGTAATAAGCTCACACAGATGCATATAAACACAGACTGTTGGTGTTTTTTTTTTTTTTTGAGAGCTGTCATGAGGGCAGATGGTAATCTGGCCATACCAAATGGAAGCTTGTGGCATGAGTGCCAGTGTTTCCCTGCTCTAAGCGGAAGGGGGGCTGGAAAGAACAGTGAATGCCAGGGGAAAACCCTTCTCAATTTCTGTGTGGGTGGATTATGGGTTATATGTGCAGGCGTGCGTGCATGTATTATGCAGGAGCGTGCATGGGGATTTTTTTTTGGCTCACAAATGGATGCTGGGGTATGTATGTCAGATGGGAAATAGCTCAGGTTTGCTCTTCCATTATTCGAGGATTGTTTTGAATGCATAGAGGGCATGTTTTGCACAGCATTGTGTATTTCTGGCACCTTCATGAGAAACATTGGGTATAAATCATACAGAATGAACCATATTGGAAAATTGCAGGATGTTTAAAGGGGTTGTGTTTAGGGTCAAATATAAATACATTGGCGGGAAATATGTGAGATGAATACATTTACACATTTGTGTCTGTTTGAGATTCGTTAGCTGCTTTTTGTGATCAAATGTCCCCACAAGGACGGTAAAATAACATTATCAGGTCCCTATAATGATAAAAACAGTCCATAATTATTAATTTTATTATCATGTAAAATAGTTAATACAGCATTAAACCTGAAAATAGAGAACACCTACAATGTAACACAACCCACTAATGAGTCTTTGTACATGATAAATGAGATACAGAAATGGGAAATACCCTCATTCTCTGTGTGTGTGCATGCTTGTGTGTGCTTTTGTGTGTGCGTCTAGGCTTGCCTGCCATTGTTTGACAGCTCCTAGAGGAGTGGTGGGGATGGTGGATATGATTCAGATTCAAGCACTGCAAACTGATTAAAGGGCTTGAGGTGTTTCCCACCAGGGAACAGGTCTGATTGTTGGTTTATATAAGATTCATGTGACTGTGTATCCATGATGCTGGTGCATGGTAGGAGCTATTACTTTCATAGCTGCCTTAATATGTTATGACATCAATTACACAAGGATCTGTAAACATTCCTCAGAGATTTTAGCCTACAATTAGTCAAAAAGCATCATGCTGTTGCTAAGTGTTAACTACACATCTATTAAGTCCCATAACTACCCTCATATATCTATTTTTGAATTCAGTTTGAATCCCAAACCAAATCCAAAATTACAACATGGATCGTCTATTATTTCCAAAGAGATTTCAAAGTGAAGATTGATGATGATGATGATGATGATGATGATAGGCATGGTCTCCAATTGAGCTACAGATGGAGCATTGAAAGAAAACTCCGAAGATTTTGTCTGGAGTCTTGATTAAATGCATTTTGAAGAAGAATGACGGTTCTTCTCAGTTACATGTTTAGCTAAAAGATTAAAAAACTCAACGTTTCATTGACTGAATTAACCAATTCTGTCTCTACGACCTTCAGATCTTTTACCCTCGCCGTAGTTTATGAATATTTCATAAGCACAAATCCTACTGTTTACAAACAAACATTAAAAAACGTCTCTGCAAAAGAAGCAATGTTGATGGTGATGCTTCAATCTCTGGCAGGGAGCCTGTCTTTGTGGGGTTTAAGTATCGTGGCAGGTGAGCAAACGGTAGAGGTCTGTTTACTAAGATAATGAGTCAGAAAAGAAACCTTAGTAAGAAAGGAAAATGAAACAAATACACAGAATTCTAAATGCATTTAGACAAAGGCAAAAAGGGTAACCCATGTACAGAGATGAAGAGACTGATGCGGTGTATTCATACATGAGGTTATGATGAGGGTGGCAGGTGGAGGAGATGAAGAGTGGATGAGCAGAAATGGAAGTAGCTGGAATCAGATGTGGGAGATCAGGGAAGAATTCTGATATTGGTACCCATGAAACCTGGCGGGTGTCCAAACCTTGTCCAAATGAAATCCAAGGGGTGTCCAAACCTTTTGAGAAGTGGGCTGGGTGTGGTGAAAAGCGGTGGGGACTGAGCGTTCTTTATACCCTTAATTTTTACATGAAAATGAACACTGAATTAAATTAAATTAAATTAAATTAAATTAAATTAAATTAAATTAAATTAAATTAAATTAAATTAAATTAAATTAAATTAAATTAAATTAAATTAAATTAAACTAAATTAAATTAAATTAAATTAAATTAAATTAAATTAAATTAAATTAAATTAAATTAAATCAAAGCACTGTTCACTATTATTAAATGTTACCTTGAATGTAACAATTAATTCATAAAACCCATTTTACTCATTTGACTTGCAAAAACATATGCAAAATGGTGTCATTTTTTTCACATTTATTTTTGCAATAAAATGTATTGAATGCAGCCATGGAATAGAAGCCCTGAGTCCTTTTTTTTTTCATTTGTTTTACAAATTGATTGTAAAAAAAAAAAAAGTGTGGCCTGTGGTGTGCTGTGTGGACTAGAAAAAATATCTAGAATCTTTGAAAAAAGAAGTTACGTCACAACATGAAGTTACAAGCACACAGCTCCCCGTCCTCCACTCTTTTTACTTAATGCAGGATGTGTTTTAGTTAAATAAAGCCGTGTTTCTGTTAAATCTTCGTAAACCTTGCTTCCAGAGTTTTCTGTTCTAGGTTATGAATGAATAGTTGAATAACACCTCACATCTACTGCCATCTTCTGGTAACTAAAGGCTTTTGCATCCGTGTATTTCTTACTGTGGTCAACAGTGCTGATGAGCTGCATATTACTGCTTTTATGACTGAGGGTATGGGCCCGTGAAACATTTGACTTAACATATAGCATGATTATGGGTAGTATGAGTCTGGTACTCGTTCCCTATACCAGCCAAATTATTATCATCATGTTACCACCAACGTGTGTCAGTTTCATCTCTTGCCCTCCATTCTTCCAGACAATGCAGATAATCTGGATGCATCTTTTACATACTTTAAATTTGTACGTTCTACTCATTTTTCATTTACTTTATACTTTCTCACCACCTTCATAGGCTTGTGCACCTTGGTGTTAAAAGCAAATTAAGCTGGAGCTAGTCACAGCAGACACCCTGACCCTAACTAGAAGGAATTAGAGGGTTAGAAGTTCAGCTAATGATAAAACGCAAGCATCCTACCACCTAATTGGCATGTTTAGCACACAGTAGTCACAATGTTATTCAACCAACTCCTGCTTTTAACGCTGGAAGTGAAAGTGATGAGTCACAACAAAGATTACAGAAGTGAAACAGAAGCAGACAGAGAAAAAATGTCATCTTCCTATTTGTTTTCAAACTGCTAAACTCTCCCTGACATGCCTGACGCCAGACGCTGAATTAAATCTCATCCACGTCAGCTCTGCTAGTCTGCTGTCTTGACTGAAGTGAACTCCACGTCAAGAGCTCTTCGCAGTCATCAGCCGCTGATGAATGGATACAGTCGATGTCCTCTGGCGACAGAAGCATGTGGAGAACTCTCACTGACTCTGAGCTTGAGAATGGATGAGGTGCGTGTCTCATACAGCACCCCGCCGTGTTCATGCCATACACACACACGCATGTCCTACAAGGGCACGGCATGATTTTACCCACGTCCATTCATTACAGTGACAAGAGCCTAAGGAGCACAGAAATAAAGCTGTGAGTTAGCACCGCTAATCTACAGCTCCCTTTTCCCATGACCTTCTCCTTTTCCCAAGACTCGTGTAGATATAACTCAAGCAACTTATTCAAGGTGCTCTGCAATAAAGCTTGTATTACCTGCATGCACCCAGTTCACAAACAATCCGATACAATTCCTCGAGCTGAAATGTTGCTTTTCCATGCAGAAACTCGTGCATTTGGGACAGAGCAAAAGAAAGGATAAAGTGTGTTTAGGTCAAATTACAAGCTGTTGTTGTGTTTCGTTATAGTTTGAAAGCTGAATGTACTGTAAAATAAAGGTGCTGCAAAAGTTTTAGTTAAAGGTAGATGAATTGCAGATTTTAAACTTAACAATTTCCCAGACATTCATTCATTCATTCATTTCCATTCCCGCTTATTCCCTTTCGGGGTCACGGGGGTCTGCCGGTGCCTATCTCCGGCACACATTGGGCGAGAGGCAGGGGTACACCCTGGACAGTTCGCCAGTCCATCACAGGGCAACATTCACACACATTCACACACATTCACACCCTAGGGGGAATTTAGCTTATTCAATTAACCTATCCGCATGTTTTTGGGGATTGTGGGGGAAACCGGAGCACCCGGAGGAAACCCACGCAAGCACAGGGAGAACATGCAAACTCCTTCCAGGAAGGTCACCGGCGAGCCTCGAACCGACAACCTTCTACCTGGAAGGCCACAGTGCTACCCACTGCGCCACTGTGCTGCCCAATTTCCCAGACAATTATTAGCTATTAATTGTGTTGTATTATTAAATAATAAAATAAATATTACTATACAAACGTTTACAGTAATGTAAAACACAAGTTAATTCTGTATTGTTGAAATAAAACACAAAAATACTGCACTGCAAAGGATTGTAGTTAGACACAAATTACGTATTAGTTGTTAGCTGTACATTGGTTTAAAGTAATTTACTGTAATTTTTACAGCAATTTACAACTTTCTTTAAAGAATATGCTAGCAATGCTACGAAAATGTAGGTAGTTGAATTACAGAATTTTACTGTAATGTGAAATAGAAGTTAATTCTGCATTATTGAAAGAAAAAAAAACACAAAAATACCATGTTGATACAAATTTTTTCTGTATCATTGCTTTTAATATAATACTGCAATTTTTACTCCAATTTACAACTTTTTTTGTAAGAATATATTGCCAACACTTGTTATTAGTTCAATACTGTAAGTTGTTAAATATGAAATTTTAATGTGAAATTCAAGTTAATGCTGTATTGCTGAAAATATACAAAAATTCCTTATTTTACAAAGAATTATTACAGCAGCTGCAAATTCCTTTTAAACTATTAAAATATGAAACTAAATAGTAAAGTTGGCAGGTAATTCTGTGTTAAATACGAGTTATTGCTAACGTTAGAACTAAACATTTTATATTGTCATGCAGCTTACAGTAGCTTACAACTTTTTTTGTAAAATGACACTTGTTAGCAGGTCAATACTGTAAGTATTTTTACAATAATCTAAAATCTGTATCATACAAAAATTCCATACTTCATTAACTATTCAATTACTGTACACTTTTAAATTGTAAAGTTGTCTTGGTCATAGGTAGTGAAAAACTGAATGGATTTTTTTTACTTGAAATTCAAGTTAATTGCGGAAACAAAAGCGAAAAGTCGTAGTGTGGGAAACGAGGGTTTTAGAGTTGAGGAAGGAGGAAATGACAAGCGAAGACTTGGATCGCATCAGTGGTTTATTAAAACCAAAAGCAAAATAAACAAAACACATCTATAAACAAAACACTGAGCTCTAAGTAACAAAAATAAAAGATTTGCTTGAGAGCAGAACCTATATGAGCTAAACTTTTGTTAGCTCCCTAGCTAACGTTAACAAAAGCTCGAAAGCAGAAAGTTGCATGACAATGGAGTCCATGGAAGCATACTTCTAAAGGTGGCTCCAACATAGACTAAGTGTTCTCAGCCCTCTCCCAGGAGCCAAGCGGATTCTGGCTTTGTGTGCATCCTATCTGAGAGGATTCTGCCTCCCTTTAAATAGACAGCCCTTACTGGACTAAACCATGCACAGAAGTGCCATTACTGAACTACAGCAGTTCACCGCAAAGTAAAGCTGACTTTATTAATAAATGTTCCATATTTCTATAAGTTCTTGAAAGAGATCTCACATATAATCACAATGACCCATAAACCAAGTGAAAAGAACAACAATTTTACCTTTATAAGAGTGGAATCGACCAAACTTCAAAGGCAAGATAGGTAACCAACAATCACCCAATAGGATCACAGGATGTTTTCCAAGGCAATACCATAAATAAGTCGCTGGGGATGAGTTTTTTTTTTTTTAAATACATACTGTAATGTATTTTTCAGCCATTTTTATTTTTACCGTTTTTTCGGTAATGGGAAATAGTTAACTGTGCACGGCTGAAACAATATTGTATTTTACAAATTGCAAAATTGTAATTCATGCAGCACGTTTTCTTCCTGTAAGTTAATTTTTACAGTGAATTCATAATCTGCAGCACAAGTGCGCTCACCTCGGTGTGTGTTCTTGTTTATGATGCTTCCCCCAGTGGAAGAAAGGGTTGTCAGGGTTGTGGAGGAGTTAGATATTTCTCCTGAGGAAATAGGTCTCCAAGTCTTTGTGGTGTGTTTGTTTTTCAGATAACCATGGCAGCAGATGTTCTGACTGCTAGCGCTGGCTAATTAGCAGGGGTGAGAAAAGAAGAACATCAAGATGCTGGGCACGAATGATATACTGGAAAAACATACGACCAAATATGAAATGAGAATATATAAATAACGCGTAAAATAAATAACTGCACAGGTTACAAGTCATAAAGGTGGAATAATGTGGCGCACATTGCAGTTATTGTGTTTTCTAAAAGTAAATCGAGCACCGCGTTCTCTCTTCCATGCATATTTTCCCATATGAACCACACAAACCCCGGACCAGCTGCTACTCTTTTCCCATCAGACCCGTCTCTGACTGTTGACCGTCCAGAAAATATTTCTGCTATGCTGCACTGACCTTGACCAATGTGAACACGTAATGATCTCCAGCTTTAACATTCACTGGCACAAACTTCCTGATCACTGACCCCAAAGCCATCGATTTATGCTTTCAATCACCAGCTCATAGCAATTGACGCCTTCCCCACACCAAGCAAATATTTGCAACGCTGTCTAGACACACAAGCACTTCATCTGTATTTGATTTCCCTCACGTTTGTGGTCAGCCATTGTTTCTGATGCACTTAATGCGAACGGTTACACTCAGATTAATAATGTAGCGCTATTTGGAGACTCATACAGGGGGCGTGACTAAGAGCGCTCATGAATATTTAATTGCTCTGAGCTCTTCTTTTTAGGAAGATG
This sequence comes from Danionella cerebrum, assembly GCA_007224835.1. NCBI lineage: Eukaryota > Metazoa > Chordata > Actinopteri > Cypriniformes > Danionidae > Danionella > Danionella cerebrum. The sequence continues at coordinate 25,786 of SRMA01026654.1, forward strand.
GATCACCCCTGTGCTCTCTTGACAGCTGCTGCTGTGCAAATCACCTGTTTAATCTGCCGCTGACCAATCCGTGCTTGTGCAATCGCCCCAGACATCAGCCACAGATCACAGTGGAGGACAGATTCCATTATCACTGAGCTTAGGAATGTGCACACACACACAAACGCACTGTAAAATGAAAGAAACAGTAATTACTGGACATGTACAGGATATTACCAGGTACAATATTACTTAAAATATTCTTTTAGCTGACGAAAACTATTCTACCTGTAGAGCACATGTGTCAAACTCAAGGTCCGTAATCTAATGTGGCCCACGAGAGCTTAAAAGTTTTGAGTGTCTAAAAATAAAAAAAACGATAATGAAAAAAAAAAGTACATTTCCCAAAATGCGGTAGCCGCAATGGTGCTTCCGCATCCATAACCACGAGCAAAACTACAGAGCTGCCATTTCTCACACATTGAACATAAGACTGTCGCATTTAAATGATCTCTCACGCTACAAACCCGATTTCTCACGCTAAAATACATTTCAAGATGTGAAATGGGCGGAGCTAATAGTTTATCTGTGATCTGTTTCTTGAGCCTGACGATAAAAGATGATGATCGATATGCATCGTCTTCCGTCTGTGAGGGTTTTTTTTTTGCTAAACAAATTACAAGAATGCAATTTTTCTTTATTCACTTGAACAGTTTGATCCTTCATTAATAGAGTTATGTGGGTTTTCATAAGCTGACAAAAATCAAAAGGATTTATATTAGCATCCAAGCATACAAGTGTTTCTATGCAACTGAATTGTCACTTGAATAAGTTATAAATAATTAGCTATTAGTAGTTACATTTATTTTACATTACATTGTTTACATTAATAAGTTACATCTGGCCCTTTGAGGACAGCCATCATGCTAATGTGGCCCTCGGTGAAAATGAGATTGACACACTGCTTTAGAGGCTTGTTCAGTAGTGAAGTAAATATTAGGATTTATTACTAGCCGATGTACATCTTTAAATCAGTTTTCAAAACAACAAAGCGTTCAAGAATTGAGTAAATTTGCATTATAGTAATTAACAATATACTACACTCATTAACGATCCATAAATGTATTTTATTTTAATAATTCATTTAGCTTTTAGATCTAATGTACATTGAATTATTGAACACTTTTAATCCAAACGACTTTAAATGGGTGTTGACAAGACATTTGTTATTTACATTCATTGTTTCTTTTTACTGTGATTTTCTATTAGAGATTGGGTAATAATCTATTAGCTTTTAATGCTCTTTTTTACTGTGATTGTTAATGGTGTGATTTACAGGGATTTTACAGTTGCTCTAGCTTTTTACTGAACAATTTAATCGGGGCACCGTCTATTCATGGAAACTAATTTTGTAATTTTCTTTTGGACAACATCAGCTTTTTATTCTGATTTTAGTTTGTTCGTTTTTTTTTTTACTGTGACTTTACTGGGATTTTACAGTTGTATCTTTTACAGCATACATTCATTTCCTGTAACTTTACATTAGCACTATATGTTTACTGACATTTTCTATTGGACAGTTTTACAGTATATCAGCTTTTTTCACTGAGATTTTTCTTTTGCTATTTAACTGCCAATTTTACAGAGCATCATCCATTTTCTGAACTAAATCTTCACTTTATTTTTACTGTAATTTTCAGACAACCACTGTTTAACAGGATACCAGCTTTCTACTGTGATTTTACTTTTGCTTTTGTTTGTTAGTTAACAAGGCATCGTCCTTTTACAGGGACTTTACATAAAAAAATACTGTCATTTTCTATTGAAAAAACCACACTTTATTTTCACAAGACATTGTTATTTTACATTTATTGTTTATTTTTACTGTAGTGTTCTATTGAACAACCATTGTTGACAGTGATTTCAGTTTTGCTCTTTTTACACACTCTACTAGGATTTCACAGTTCTTGTCATTTTTACTGTCATTTTCAATATAATAATTGCACTTTACTGTTACTGGGATTTTTTTTTTTTTGCTAAATAAGTGCACTTTACTGGAATTTCTTTTTATTGTACATATGTACAGGACATCATTAGATTCTTGCTATTTTAACATTAGCTTTATTTTTTACTGTAAAATTTTACAGGATATCAGTTGTTTACTAACATTTTCCATTTTTTTCTTTTATTAGAACTGCTGTTTACTGAAATGTCTCATTTGTTCTATAATTTACTGTAATTTCACAGGACATTGACATTTTACATCTGCTTTTTCGTTTAACTGCAAATTTTACAGTATATTATCAGTTTACTGTGCATTTATAATTAATCTTTACATTGATTTTGCAGAAAAATACCAGTTTAGTGGGATTTTACACATACTCAGTTTTTTATAGCTTTCTTCTGACAATTTGACAGATTTTTTAGAATATTTCTACTGCATTTGGATTGTTTTTTTGCCGGGCATTGTTTCATTTTTCATATGTGTCACACCATTTTATAGCACTGTCCACAAACACCATTACAAACACAAACACCACGTGTGGTTTATTAGGGTTTGTAAGGGAGAGTGCTATTGGGGAGCTGTTGTGTAGGACAGAGCTGCCATCTTAACAGCTTTGAGATGAGGATGGAGCAGAGGCTGAATATGAAGAGAGGATCTGTACTACTCACTGTCTCCTGCCAAAGCGCTCCATTATTGAAGATAAGATTGAGTGCAGGGGACACATCAAGGCTCACAGCATCAGTCTTCACAAATCGGGAAAAAAAGCTATTTCAGTACTGTGCGGAGGATTTATCTGTGTCCTTGTAAAAAAGATTTTTCATAAATGTATGAATGTGTTATTATTGCTTTTGCAGCACTGAAGGTTATTCTTTTGAACTGTGCAGAAATACGCAGAATTGGTAGCTTTAGGAGAAAGCCTAGAATTCACCAGAGAATCCAGATTAATGTATAACTTCGTAGACAATCGAACATTAGACACTGAAAAGCTTTTCACAATTGCATTCTGTTGTTTTTATGAATAAAGCTTTGCACAATATTAACTTTATCTTGTGTTATACTGTGTTTAAAATCCATCCATCCATTATTAATCATTAACCAAGATCCATTTTGAGAATATTCTACTATTGAAATGACTAGAAATAAATTTAAGTCACTGTAATAAATACGTGATTGAAAGGAACAGACGCACATCAGCCATGCCATATTTTCCTCTACAGCACCATGGAGAGCTCCAGACTCTTTGAGAAGCATTACACACATCGCTCGGCTCAGGAAAAGTTAGCAAAGTTAGCATCTCTAAGAGATGTGGCTTCTTTGTCCAAATCAATACTTAAAATGTTTTTTTATGTTAAAACTCTAACGAGCATGTTTAGGGGTTTTTCTTGGTCTTGAGGCGTTTCGATATTCATGAACTCTATATTTGGATGCTTTTTGCTGAATCTTCAGCTGCTTTTTTTCCACATTCATGGTGTTAAAACTCTAACAAGCATGTTTTAGATGTTTCTGCTTGATCTTTGAGCTATTTTTGCCCATGAAATGAATACTCTAACAAACTTTTTTTGCTTGATCTTGAGGTGTCTTCCACATCTGTGAAGTTAAAACTCGAATGAGCATGTTTTCGGGGTGTTTTCCTACATTCATTAAAAACCTAACCACTGTTTAGGTGGTTTGCTTGATCTTAAGGTGTTTTTTTTTACAAATTCATAATGTTAAATCTAATAAACATTTTTCTGTGTTTTTGGCTTGATCTTGAGGTGTCTTCCACATGACTTTAAAACCACAAGCATGTTTTAGGTGTTTTTGATTGATCTTGAGGTGTTTTTTTTCCCACTTTCATGACTTTAAAGAGTTTATATATTTTTTTTTATTTGGGGGGTTTTTGCCTAATCTTAACAGTGTTTTTTTTTTAACATGCATGACTTTAAAACTCTAAAAACAACTGTTTTGCTAGTCCTTGGTGTTTTTTTTGTTTGTATTGATGACATTAAAATTCTGATTAATTCAAGATGAGTTCATGACCTTATTTTAGGGGATTTCCTGGATATTGGGATGTTTTTCCACCTTCAGGACTCTTATATATTTTGAGTTCACGAGCATGTGTTTGGTGGATTTATGCTTTATACTGATGAATGTTTTTCAAATCCAAGATTTAAGAAAAAAACTAACAATCACAAGTGGAATTTATTTCCACTTTCCTGATGTTCAAACCCAAACAAGTGTATTTTTACACTTTTTTCAGACACAAGAGTTTAAAACTCATGGATTCATCCAACTGGTGTGTTTTAGGTGCATTTGTTATGTTCTGCGTGTGTTTTTTAGTCTGGCTCATTCATGATTCTATATCAACTAAGTATTGAGTATTCTGCTTGTCTTTGGGGGTTTTACGTGCTTTTCCTTATAGGGTGTTTTTTTCCCTATTCATAACTTTAAAACTAACTAGTATGATTTGGTTTGGTCAAAAAATACGTTTTAGGTGCATTTGCTGTTTACTGGGTTTGTTTTTCTAATTCACAACCTTAAAACTTTGACTGATTGATTCAGAATTGGTAAATACTTATATGTTTTGGGTGCATTTGCTGTATCCTGGGTGTGCTTTTCACCTAAAACAGACTGATTCATTCAAGATGAGTTCACAAGCATGTGTTTGGTGGGTTGTGCTTTTTATTGATACATGTTTTTCAAATCCAAGATTATAAAACACGTTTTAAGTGTTTTTCCTGACTTTGGGGGGTTCTTGGTTATATCCATGACTCAAACTTGTTTGAGACGAGCATGTTTTAATTTATCCTGGGGTAAGTTTACACGTCCAAGACTTTAAAACTCAGATTAATTCCTCTGGAATGAGTAGCCAAGCACGTTTTGGGTGTATTGCTTGATATTGAGGAGTGTTTTTACAAAGTCGAATCCATCCCGGAGGAGAGGTGCTCTCGACTTGTTGTGCTCCGATTGGGCGAGTGCTGGAACTGTGTCGGGCATATGCTCTCCGTGGGCGGGAGGAGACATGTGTTTATAAAGCTCGGCGGGGCGGAGACGGTGTGTGTTTGTGGAGAATCGACAGACAGACAGACAGACAGACAGAGAGAAAGAGAAAGAGAGAGAGAGAGAGAGAGAGCAGCCCTCGGTTCACCCGACGAGAGGTAGGGGAGGCGGCTCGCCCTCTGCCGCTCCGTCTCCTCTCCTGGATGGATGACCATTACAACCTCATCGACTCACCCTCAGCCAGCCACCGAGGGACCAACGCTGACAACCACGGCTACGCGGAGACCGAGAAGGACACCATGACCGTGGTGGCGTGCGATAACACGCTGGAGGAGACGGCGGCGCTGCCCGGGCACCTGTCGCTGGATCGCTACGAGCCCGACCACGAGTGCTGCGAGCGGGTGGTCATCAACATCTCCGGGCTGCGCTTCGAGACCCAGCTGAAAACTTTCAACCAGTTCCCCGACACCCTCCTCGGGGACCCGAAGAAGAGGATGCGCTACTTTGACCCGCTGAGAAACGAGTATTTCTTTGACAGGAACCGACCGAGCTTCGATGCCATCCTCTACTACTACCAGTCAGGTGGGAGGATTCGGAGACCCGTGAACGTGCCCATTGACATCTTCTCAGAGGAAATCCGCTTCTATCAGCTGGGAGAGGAAGCCATGGAGAAATTCCGAGAGGATGAGGGCTTCATCAAAGAAGAAGAACGACCTTTGCCCGACCACGAGTTTCAGAGACAGGTTTGGCTTCTGTTTGAGTACCCGGAGAGCTCTGGTCCTGCCAGAGGCATAGCCATAGTGTCTGTCCTGGTCATTTTGATTTCCATCGTCATTTTCTGTCTCGAGACTCTTCCTGAGTTTAGGGACGACAAGGACCCGACCACCGTGTCTCCCATTGTAAATGGGACCGGTCCATTCGTGTCCAGCACATTCACAGACCCTTTCTTTATCATCGAAACCCTTTGCATCATCTGGTTCTCCTTTGAGCTGCTCGTGCGCTTCTTTGCGTGCCCCAGCAAGGCAACCTTTTCCAAAAACATCATGAATATTATTGACATTGTGGCTATTATTCCTTATTTCATCACTTTGGGGACTGAGCTCGCTGAGAGGCAAGGCAATGGTCAGCAAGCCATGTCGTTGGCCATCCTCCGAGTGATCCGTCTGGTGAGGGTGTTTCGAATATTCAAGCTCTCACGCCACTCCAAGGGTCTCCAAATCCTCGGCCAGACCCTCAAAGCCAGCATGAGGGAGCTGGGACTTCTCATTTTCTTCCTCTTCATCGGGGTCATCTTGTTTTCCAGTGCCGTCTACTTCGCAGAGGCTGATGACCCTACGTCAAGTTTCAGCAGCATCCCAGATGCTTTCTGGTGGGCTGTGGTTACCATGACTACAGTGGGATACGGAGACATGCATCCAGTCACCATTGGAGGAAAAATTGTGGGTTCTCTGTGCGCCATCGCCGGAGTTTTGACCATCGCGCTGCCTGTGCCGGTCATCGTGTCTAATTTTAATTACTTTTATCACCGGGAGACGGATGGAGAAGAGCATGCTCAGTACCTCCACGTCGGGAGCTGCCAGCATCTCAACTCCACAGAAGATCTGAAACGGACACAGAGCTCATCCTCGCTCAGTAAATCGGAATATATGGTCATAGAGGAGGGGATAAATAGTGCTTTCAAGCAGCCAAACTACTCCAACCAGAACAATCAAAACTGTGTGAATATTAAAAAGATCTTCACAGACGTGTAAACCGTGACACAGTACGCTCCAGGATGGCAAGGTGCTGCGTTAGTGGGGTACAACGGGGCTAAATGCTTCTCAAGTGTGCATATAATTACAGCCTACAAATAAGAAACGTGCACGTTTAAATATAAAACGCTTCAAATAGGCAGCTACGGAGGGAAGAAGGTCTACTGATGCATCGATAATTATTTCTTTTCAAAATACTATAAGTCTACGCTCAAAAACCTCGTTTACTCTTGTCAGCAGGAACAATTGCAATGGTCATTGATCTTCGGATCAATTCACACTGGGGTCATGGGGGTCTGCTGGTGCCTATCATAGCTCACATACCAAAAAGCTGCACTAGGTTTGATGAACAATATTATGAAACACATTTTCAGGAATCATTCGCAAATCTAGCTGCGCTGAACCTGGTACAACTGATCTGAGATTGAGAAAACATTGTTAAAAATGTTTAACACTTACTTTGTTTTTCTGACTTTTATTCATCCAGTCATTCCTGGTTATAATCATTGGGTTCTGTAGCGTCTGTGGTCTTCTAACTGAATGGAACTGCTGCCCCAAAGCCGGTTTTCCACATCACCTGTATGCGTTACGTGTGCAGCAACTGGCGCAGTGTGTATCTATCTCTACATGCGATGCATCTACATCTTATGCAGGAACAACATGAAAACTACACGTAAACCTCAGATAAAAGCAATTTCTAATTTCTATATTTTATTATAATATATATTCTACATTATAATTCTGATAGCTTTGATTCTAAGGAGCAAACTAGTAATACATATAATAACTGGCGTATCCTTTATATTCCCTTAAACGCCTGACTTTTACCGTTTGCACACGATGATGATGTATGTGCACAAACTACGGAAATGGAAGCGGAAAAGCTTCTTGATGTAAAAGTTTGGTGCTGCACATGTGAGTGTTTTTAAACATGTCCTCACTCAAATCTACACGTTTAATCTCCTGCAGCCACCGTAGCCTCCAGTAGTTCTGAAACAGCCGCAGTCTCATCAAAATCCTTTAAACCCTCAGGTGGATATTGATTAGTGCAACTGTAAACACAACAACCAAATTTTGATCCTGGGAACCTGGGTGGACACACCACCACTTCCGTTTGCCATAATGCACGTAACAACTGGCATATATAAGAATCTTCAATCGTAGATGATCAATTTTTGTTTATTATTTTAAAAACGTGTATCGAAGCATCCACCACTGATGATTCAGGATGCTCGTCTGCCTGGAGGCAGGTGCAGCAGCATAATTAGATTTGTTTATTTGGGTATTTTTTATTTCTAGTGGCAAAATGAATATTAAGTGCTATGCGAATGGCTTAAAACGTTATTTTTTTCTTGTGCCGTCTTTAAAATACTTGGATATGTGTGTCAGTATGTCCAGAGATTAACTGTGTTAGAGAAAAAAGGAGCAACTACCTGCAGAATGGGAAAACAATATTTATCAAATAGTACTTAATATTTAAAATGTATTCATTTATGGATTTATATGAATCTTGAACCTGGTTCAGTGTGACCTAATTTGCTTTAACAATTAAAATATGTGTAAATGTGTTTCATATTGCATCTGATAAAATCCAATTATCCGTTAAAAAAAAAAAACATACCTAAAACTAAAAAGATTTTTTTAATTTATTTATCCTACATATTTCTTTTATTACCATAAAAGAGTTGTTTATTCCCTATAAACCTTTATATACCTCATGAGTGCATTAAAGGAATAATGCATACAACTGTAAAACATTATTATAAAAATAAAATGACTAGAAAATTCCATTTTAGTAATATTTTTATAAACTAAACAGCCTCGTTTTTTAACATTAGAGTTGGGAATGTGGTTTGGAGGAGGGATGTGGAACTGGAATGGGCATGGGTCCAGACCCTTACCCCAAGATCTGTGCACCAGACCGCTGCACCACTGGTTCTGGTTCTATCAGCTGTATACTACTTGAAAATAGACAATTCTGTAGCAGTTTCGCCTTTCTGTACAGTGCAAGAGGTCACATGGATTAACTTTGTACATGCAAAAACCTTTATACAGTTTGTCTTTATCGTCTTCTTTGAATGCACAGGAGAGGTTACTACTCAAAACCTTTAAAATCACCTTCAGTTGAGCTCTGCCGCAGCATCAAGGCTGCACTATGGGAGCTTAGGAATCAAGCGAACGAATCCCTTCAAATAGAAATAAATCAGGCATCCTTTAGATCCGTTGTACCCCGACACGTGACGAACCAGCCAGCAAATGTCTCTGACGTAAATCAGGACGCTTCAAAAAGTGCCAAACGCCAAATCTTTTGGTTGAATTTGTCTGCTGCACAATGGATGAGGTTCAGGTCAGGGACTAAACACTGCAAATATTGTGCTCGTAAGTCTGCGTTTGATATCAGTGTTGACATATAATCATCATAATACGATAGTATTCGCAATATCTTACGTTTTGTGGCAAAGTGAAACAACTGTCGATGTGAAACGCCGTCGATGTGATCAAACTGAAGATAATGCCGTGTTGATCATATGTATCTGTCGAGGATGTGGATGACTCTTCAATTAGGGGATGTTTCTATCACTGCGGAGGGTTCTTACGAAAAAACACAAATCAAAAATCATATCCTTGGTTTAGATCAAAATAGCTGTCCGCGTCCTCGTTTTTACGAGTTTCTCCTTTTATACCGTGCATTTATAAGAATGTTTAGCATCAGGGAGATTTTACAACGTTTTTTCTTTTTGCTGCTTGCGTAAAAACTGCCGATTTTTATAACAAATAACGTCAAGAAATATTTCTACTTGCTCACGATGAAGTGATATTTATGATACAATCATGAGTAGATTTCTATTAGATGTTATCAAGCTTTATTTAATAGATGACTGGTATATTTTTATAAAGCAGCCAGTTCCTACACGGTTAAAACTTAAAGTAGTGTTCTGTTTAAAACGCAGTCCCCAGTGTCCCTAATTGAAGAATCACTCATCAATCTCAGTGCAGGCTCCATTTAAACTCGATGAATGTGGAAAATGCGTTTTGTAACAATGTAATTGTGTCTTTTAAATCGAACTTGTCTGTACCAAATGAAACAGGATAATATACTGAATGGAAGAGAATATATCTTTATTTTGTGATAAAGCTACTCAGTGTCCAGAAATGTAGTCATCTGCAGATTATGTAAAACTCGAATCACGTCTGGCCTAAAAATAGGACGATCACAATTCCCCTCCGAAAGAGACGTTCGCAGTGGGGATGGATTCTGGAAGCTGAGAAAGATTCATGGCTGGAAAGAGCTGCGAGATCAGAGACTGAAAGACTGAGGGATCACGCCTTGAGTCGGCTTTGTGATGCAGTCTCCATGGCGACTACAGTTTCCCGGGTAACTCCCGTTAATGTTACCATGACATCCTCCCTCGTTGCCAGAGCAACGCTCCAGATGGTTCACAAAGCCTGACTGGCAAAATAGAGCGCAAGAATTGTGATCAGGAGAGCCGGAATCAGCTCCAACCTTTAGTGCCATCATCACAGGGTTTGCAAACCATCTTGAGCCGAGCTTTCTTGCATTTTTATCCTGAATGTTGTGCATTGACCACTAGATGACCACTGACACCACCAACCTAAGGTCAGATGTGATAAGTTGAACATGCATCGGAGCAAATCGTGTACAAACTTCATACTTTTTTTTTTTTAACTGCTAAGAAGTGGTGTGTATGGTTAATACCTAAAGAGGAGACCATATGGGAAAACCAGTTGTGCTGGTGGTTGTGTGGGTTCTACCTTGTTAGTGTATAAAGATGGTGATTGTGACTCGTCATAACATGCATTGAAGATATCTACAAAGTTTATTTGACTAGACGTACATATCTACAAATCTTTGACTCGTCATGTTCCTCCTTTGGAAATATATGCAAATGAGTTTTGACCAGTCACAAATGTATATAAAGCTGCAAGCAGCGATCAAAGGGCTCCCGCACCTGTGGCACTATTGCCTCTCAGTGGCTGGTCTCTTGCAGGATGAACTTTGTGTAATCAATCACATTAATTGTATCAGGACAGGAGGGTGTTAAAAGAAAAGGGAGGAGAGAAGGAGAGATGTAGGTGAGGGGGAAAGAGTCAGGAGATACCTACCTGAACATACCATAGCAAACTCTCTCATGTTTAAGTGGCCCTTGCTTTAGGAACAGAATGAATATATGACAAAACTCACTTTAAACACAAAATAAGTCCAGAGATCATTTAATTCCACTACTCTAACATGTGCAGATGAGCTTTTTGTTTTAATATGATTTAGAAACGTAAAGTTAATCTACATCCATGGATGCCTGACACTTGTGGTGTAGCACTAGAGTCCCATGAAATGTAGATGGGTTCATTTCCAGCCCAAGGTCAATTGCCAAACCTCTACCCTTTTTCCCTTTCCTGTCAGAATTCAATCTTGTATAATGCCCTGTCCGCATGTACCTAGTTATTTTGAAAATGGGGATTTTTTTTGCACTGTATCATTTGCACAGTATCGTTTTCATGTAACCACACATTTTTAAAAAAGACGACCAAGCGGAAAAGTAGTGTTTTGGAGGTTAGGTTTGTCATCTTCGTCACACTTTGTGCTTGCCTTCACGACTTTGTTTACAAACGCTAAATGTAATTCTGGACAAAACGAGGACTGTGTTACGCTGCTTTCTTAGCATTTACAAGATTACATGCGTGCATCCTATTTGATCACCAAACAGAGCCATTTGTGTTTTTGCAAATTCGATGTTGAACACTCATTGTAAAAATGGCACGATTCGCCTGCCACCTGTTAGTTTGGTATAATCTTTACTTTAAGAAATTTTTTTCACGTGAACGCATTTTTATTGTGCACGTACACTGCGAGTAAACTTCGAAAGATCCAAGTGATGCAACTTCCTGCAGATAAATAGACTTATGGAAATAAGTTTTAGGGTGACAGAAATTAGTAAAAAGCTGCGGACATGGTTAAAATGTTTTCTAATGTTATTCAAGACAGATATTTGTGTCAATAAATGTATTTGAAACAAACATTATATATATGGATTTACATACCAATGCAAAAGAGATGTTCTTTTTAAAAGATCTTAATCACTTGATTTTTTTATGGTGAAGTGTAGCCTCAGAGATTATTTTTCATTTATGTAGATTTTTTTTTCAATATTTGAAATGTTCTAACTTAAATTTGCAATAACAATAGCATGTAGTACACTTTGCTAAGTAATAAAGTGCTTTTATGAAGCAATTTTAATGCTTATTTATATATACAGCGTGCCACGGACAGAAATAGCCCCCATTTGGTAAAATGGCTCTTATAGTAATTTGTGCAGAATGACTCAGTATCTTTTTCATCTTATTGCACTCTTGTAATCATCACAAATGGCTCACTTTGATAGAAAGAACCCCAAACGACTCCAGAGGAGCTTGAAGTTGGTTGGGAAACACCCATTATTTTGTACGTGTTGATCATTTTCTGCAAGTCAGTGGAAGCTGAGCTCATTCAGCCAATCCCTGTTTCATTCTCCTGCGGAGATAACAGGACGTGAGGTGCAGTGTGAGCGGATTACCGGAGGTTTCACGCTGACGCTACTGTTGATGACTGTAAGAAGCCTCACAGCGTTCACCAAACACTTTCCAAATGCTCACTCAGGGAATCTTTCTCAACCTGGAGAGCTGTGTGTTTCACTCACTCATCTGTGACCGTCGTTCTCCAATGATGCACAGGAATAACTTACTGAAAAAGACAACAAAAGCACATTATTCTTAAATTTGTTTCCATTTGAAACACGGTTTAAAAGTAACCTTTGTGCAAACTGAGCTCAGTGCTGCCATCAGGTGACTCGTCCATGCAATTTTAACTCTTGACTAGTGTTCCGCCTGATCCTTTGAAAACTCAGCTCATCGAGAAAAAATAAGAAACAAACATAATTTTACTCCTCAAATGTGGTCATAAACAATTGATTTCGTGTAAAGCAGGTGCTAAAGTTTTAAAGAGTGTGTGTATGTGTATACACCATTGAATGAAGAAAGTATACAGAAAAATATGAGATTATGTTTAATGAAAAGCTGGATATTTTCATGGTTAAAAGTGCAGCTGGTTTCAAACAGCATTTGGTGTATTTGCAAACCAAATGTATTCATCCCTTTTGAATTCCTATTGTTTCAAAAAGTGAGGACAGTTTTCTCTCATACGTGAAACTTTGCGGAAGGCAAATTTTCTAACAAAATCTCTCTTTATGTGTGAATATATTGGTTTAAAGGATTGAATGACTGAGCGTGTTCAGCTGTGAAGGAGGATTTCTTATTATAGTGATTATGTGTTAGCCTGCACCGACTCTCACATCCGCGAGCTGTGATATGTGAGGTGCTATATGCGCTCGGAGGTGTTACTGTGGTTTGGACAACACCTCTCAAAACCCCTGACTTCTGAATCATGAGACTCACAAGCCCATTATCTTTTTTCTGAAGAGCACTGATAAACAATCCTGTTGCTCTGCGAGAAATTTAACTGCTTTTGTGTTTCTTTTCAGGAGAAAGAGAGAACGTTGGTTGATTTCAGCTGACATCTTTGAAGGTCACAGAAGGTAAATAAACTCTTGCTGTTTGTTTGGATTTCAGAGGTCTACCTGAAAACTACACTTGAGTAAAAGAAGAGATGGCTTCCTGAAAAAAAACTATTCCAAAACAGCTTGAGTAAAAGTATTAAAGTATCAAAGTACTTAAGTAATTAAGAAACGATTTGTTAATGAGGTAATTTTCAAAATTACAAAAAAAAACACAGGAATTAAGTTGAACAAACCATTTCCTAAAATGATCCATTTCCATCAGGTAAAAAATGTGAATGGCTTAGAAATTGAATATTTGGCTGCCATTTTTAACTGTTCTAAGCACTTTTTGTTCTATTGTGCTGCTTTGTGCCAGACCTTTGAAAAACACAAGCCATATGACAGGTCTTGAACTTCCAAGGGTTATCCCTTCTTTTCACCACTAGATGGCACCAATCTGTGGTCTGTAAAACGAAACTGAGAGTGTTTGTTTTAAACAAAATATCAAAACGAACCCTGTTGAAGACACTATATTCGATAATAAAATTAAACAATACCTGGGTTGTGTCCTTCCTACTTAATTCAAAACAGCCAGTGTATTTAGCAAACGCATTGGTGCATTCAGGGAGTTCTAAGAGCTTATATAAAACAGTGTTTGAGTTGAAATGTTTGAGGGTAATTGATTTGAAAATTTTGGCTTTCATAGTGTTATAATAAAATACCAATAAATATAATTTAAATTAATGTCTATTTTGATGCACAAACTGCTGTAAACTTCACAACTACTTTTTAATTAACAGTGCTCATAAAAAGTTATTCTGTAAAATTTTATTTTAAAATAACAAATTTTGGAAGTGTTTAATGTTATTTCTAAGGGTTTACTTTAAAGTGAAGGTAAAATCTTGCGATTATTTTACTTTTTTATGGGAAGAGATTATCAAATGCATTTTTCACTGTTTCCCTGCAAATAAATAACACAGGCAATTTTTCCTGTATGTGTACAGTGCTCAAAGCCTGAGTTATACACTTAACTCTATGCATGCCAAAAACACAACGAAATATATCTAAAATAAATATCAAATATAAAAATATATTTGAGTCTTGAAAGTTTTTCTTTCACTGATGTTTACAAAGAATTCACCAACATAGTTAAACAACCTACAACACCTACACTGCCACTGCTTGTACAATTCTAAGACTTTTGAACTTTTCTATTCCGCTGATTGGAAGCCAGTGTGACTGCTGGAGCACAGGCGTGCTATGAACTGGTCTTGGAGAACAAGAATTGACTCAAGCAGTACCATTCTGCACCACCTGTGTGTGAAATTTTCAGCCAGACCACTGTAGAGGGCAGTACCCTAATGAAGTTTGCTGGTGACCATAATAAAACACAATTAAAGTATTTTTTTACGTTGCATGTGTATCAACCTGTGGATAGAGACTTCGAAAATCAAACAATAACCCTTTATATAAAAAAAAAACACACAATGCACAACAAGGTCCAGAAACTAAAAGTGTGCATGCACTTCTCGTGATGCATTCGAATTTCTTCAAAAAAAGGTACAACTGACTCGATTCATTCTGGCAATTTACGCGATGCAATAGATACTTTTCTCATGAACCCTAGGTAAGTTTAAGTGACAAATTAACACCTTCTACATAAAACATGGTTTCAAATAAAAAGATATCTCCTGTAAATATAGCAGAATCCTGCCGACAACGCCATGCATCTTAAAGCTTTCACTGGTGTTCGGTTAATGGAGCGGTTCATGTGTTTTTGCTCAGTGTGTTAACCTCCTTTAGTCGGCTCACATTCACCTAGAGTCATCTATCTGCTCCATCATAGTCACCGAGGAGGCACGTCTGATTCACTTCATTAATTCGCCAGAGACATAGGTCGACTGAAGAGGAAAGAGTGATATAGAAAGCTAAGTAGGCGATAATATCTGAGAGATGTGTTTCCTGTCGCTCGTGCGTAAGGAGCTTTGTTTGATACGTTGCATTGAAGTGTGTACTAACATGTTCACTTATTCTGCAGGGTTTAGGGAGATCCACGCAGTGCCTACAGGAGCGATGACCAAGACTAGGTGGCTTTTCACACAGAAGTTGCCTGCATATCTCACTGCCACTTTTCATACGTCTCAAACTCTCCAGATCTGCTCTTATTGGGGGAAATAAGAGGAAAGCAATATGAAGAGAGTCAAAGAGCTGATCGTCCTCTGTATGAGACCACTGCCCTCTGCTTTCTGGCAGATTTTAATCAACCTGTTTCTGCGATCCATCATGTATTTACAGTTTAGCTGTTGTCGTGCCAGATGTGAGAACTGCGTGAAACCTACTTCTTGCTCTTTGACTTATTCATGTATACCGTCATACCGTCAGACTGGTTTCTTATATGTCTTATATTGCCTATAAAAGAATATATGACACATGCATCTTTAATTGCTTGATTTCTCTTTATTTTTGGTATTTGACACTTTATAGAAACAGAAACGAGCCTGAAATCATTGGCAGGTGCAACATAATGGATGTAATAACCTGCACTTAAAATCATCCAGGAGTTTGTAAACTACCTCATCAAAGCATTCCTCACATATGAAGGCTCTGTATGAAAGCTTAAACAGTTGGCCATTATGACCCAATCTAGACCCTCTAACTCTACAGTGCCACCACTTGTTCAAATTTGCACATATGTTTATGCTAATAACTTTTGAACTGTTTGGTCTAGAGACAAAACTTGCACTATTCAATGGACTATATGACGTCAGTGCACATTATTCTAATTAGCCGCCATTTTTAATTCTCATCAAAACTTACTTTTGCAAGCCCCTCCTAGACCGATTATCAGATTTTCAACTAATTTGTTCCAGAACATTCTCTGGCTATACTGACTACAAGTTATGGAATTCAAGTTCATTCGACAAATGGATGAAATGCTCGCCGAAATGGTTGGAAAGCTATATCTCAATAATGCTACACCAATGTTGATGGATGTTACAATTACTATGATCTAAGGCTGCTTGCCGTTTCAGCACTGCGGAGATATAAAAATGAAAATAAAATCATGAAATTGAATATGTTCCGACTATCATGCCGAGTTGGACCTTGTCTATTTTTAGTATGTTGACCAATTTGAATTTCAGCCATCTTGAGTTTAGTCAAAATGTACATTTTTTTGCAAATGCATCATCAAATCTTTACAAAAGTTGGTTTGCATGTTTGCCATTATGTCCTGAAGGTATCCGAGAAGATTTGTGGTAGCGACACCTTGTTGTGGAATTATATGGAGTACTGTGGGCTTTCCTTAAGAATGCCATTGGTTCGTCCGGCACTGTGGATGGTGCACCAGACATATTGTGCAGAGCAATGCAGGTTTGAATCCTGAACCAAGTCATTTCCCGTCACTTCGCACATCTCTTCCTGTCGTCATACTGTCTTATCAATTACAAATAAAGGCAAAATGGACAAAAAAAGATGAGCGTTGGTTCAAGGCCAGCGTATATCTCCAAGGGGTTTCCTCTAGGTACTCTATCTTAGTTCACATTTTCAAAGATATTACGTAATTGTGAAATCTAGCATTTATGCAACACATTTTTAGAGAGAGTTCACCCAAAAATACATAAAAACAGGGTAAGGGAATGCATGACAAGAAAACAGAATAAAACCGGGGTGGTTCTAAAGAGATGAACTTTAAAATAAAAGAATAGGAAGAACTGATAAAATAACAGACAATGTCTGAGCCTTGATATTTCTGAGGAACCAGATGGTCTGAGATCCCCATGCTGTGAAAACCTATAACAAGGGCTTTTAAGTTTTGATCAAATCCCGTTTGTTTCTAAATGTCCCTTCAGCTGTGTTCCATAAAGCACATCATCTCCTTTTGATTTAAGCTTAGTTCTAAGAACAACCCACATCTTCAGATTAGACAGTCACTGCACCAAGAGCTCAAAAAGTGTGGTTGTAATGGCCGACTCGGTATATTACTAAAATACAAATACTTTGGCATGATTATGGATTTTTTGTTTCATTGTTCATAGTTGTTCATATCATCCTGTTTACCGACAGATTTGGTTGACTAGTCTGACTCAGGGTGGTGTGATCCCTCATCGAATCTTGGTCTGACTTGTGAAGTTTTATTTCCAAGTAATTTTAACAGCTCTACATCAAAAAGAAATTTCTTTTGTTGACGTGGAAATTCATTTTCGATGATGTCACGGACCATGGTATTTACGGCTCTGGGCTCAGCAGTAAATGGAGTGTAAAATTGAACAAAGACTCAAGGAACACATTACTGGGTCTGTCCTTGCCGATAAAATACACCCAGAGAACAAGTACGTTATGAACCACAAGATTCAATATTAAGAAAAAAATTGCTTGTCGTGTCACTAATCACAAGAATGGACAGGTAATAAACACAGGGTGAGTCAGAATTTATCCATCAGTTGGCCTTCGTTGTATTTAAACTGCAGCAATGACCCAGCAACCACCTAAAACACCTTAGGGACCACATAAAATACAATAATAGCAACATTATTCAATATAACCTTAATCAATCACTATGCACCATCCTGGAATCTTCTTACCAGATGAATCAACAGAATAACTCCTGACTGTAGCTTTCAGTCAGAGAACTGCAACAACATCCTAGCAACCATGCACGAGTTATCCAATCAGAAGTCTTTAAGAGAAAGTCTCAGAAAAAGTCTCATTCAAAAGATATTCCACTACCCTAAAGCACCCTAGCAACCACTTTCTGTCATGGTAACTATGGATTGCAAAAGAATATAAAAATGTTAACATGTTTTAAACTTTAGCCTATAGGAGGTATGCATTGAAACTGACAAAACAAACAGAAAAGTGTCAAACTATGAGTAGTTCGGACACAAATTGGCTTAAGTTAAAAAGAATTTTACTTAACTGCAATCCACGCGACCTATAAGCGGACCAGATTTCCACAGACTTCGGGAAAGTAAACAAAACAAAATCTAAAGGCGTACAAAACATTTTGAGCTAAGTTATAACTAAGGATTTGATTTTTAAGGAAACATAAAAATGCTAAACGTTTAATTTATGATTAATATTGTGATTTTGTAAAAAGTCTAAATGGCAACCACAAGTCAGGTTTCACCACCTGGATTCCAGTTATTTCTTCTAATTGCAGCAATCAATTTGCTTCTCTTTTCTTTGGTTTTCAGCAGTCTGTAGAATGGTGTCCCCAACGTTTTAAAAACTGGTTTGAGCAGTTTTTTGTCTTATTTTCAGCTTTTGGGCAGGAACTCGACTCATATTCATCCCTAGCGGAGGAATAAGCTCTTAGGCACTCACTGCATGCCATCCCGGTACCGTGGTGTCTTGTTCAAACCCTCTAATGGAAATGTCTAGCTTGAAAAATTCAAAGTTTGCAGGTTCAGCTATGGGTCCTCTGCTTGAATTGTACCATGGGCCTATGCTCTACAGAAATAGATTCTAATACGATTTGCTGATATGACACTTCTGTCACCCTGATGATGCATTGGCAAAAACCCACACAGCAGACTGTCTGAGCGATATTTTGCTATGGATATTGCAAAAAACAGCTGTGGCTTGATCCTGCAAATCACTCTGTTCAGAATGACTTCATCCAGGCTTGCACTACACATTTTTCTTATCTAAACTTTTGGTTCAGGCTTAGATCTCTTCAGAATCTAACTTCAGTTTCCATGAAGCCCAAAATACCAAGGTCATTGAAGCTATGTACAATCACAAATGCATAGAAATGCATGTATTAAAGCTGCTTTAATTAGCTATTCATAGAAATGTATGTCTATCGTAGCTATCACAGACAGGAACTAAAAGAAAGGAGCACAGTCCTCTTTGCACTAGCTTCCTGCTGTTTATTGAATCCAGCTCATTTCACAAATCATCATTTACACAAATACGCCACATCCAAGAAACTTAGAAGTCAGAAATTCAGAATAAAATATAGAAAATACTTAGTTTTAATCAAACATAACAAACAATAACACTGTGATAAAATTCAGGGATTCTCATGTTTACATATAGGAGTGGGGGTTTTCCCAAAGCGAAATTCCCTTCGTGAACTCCTTAACAGTTTCACCGAATAGGTGCCAATTTCTGTTCCTGCAACTTTATATGTATAAATAAGCATTAAATTGCTTTTATTACTAAGCAAAGTGTACTATAAACTATTCTTATTGCACATTAAAGCTATAACATTTCAAATATTGATACAATCCAGATAAAAAAAAAAAACTGAAAAATGTCATCTATTTCTCAGTGTTTTATCCTATATTTCACCATAAAATATAATGATTAAGATTTTTTTAAAAAGAACCTTTCTTTTGTATGTAAATCCACATATAATGTTTGTTTCAAATACATTTATTCACACAAATATCTATACTTTCTTAAATAAAATAAACATTTTCATCATGTCCCCAGCTTTTTATTTATTCCTGTTAGCCTAACCCTTGTTCGCTCAGTTATTCAGCAGAGAGTTGCATCACTTGGATCTTTAGAGAGCCATGGGAAGAGCAAAGGAAAATTCTCTCAATTCCTTATATTTGATAATTTTGTGATGATATCTCGGAGCGTCACTTAAACAAATACCATCCTGTCACTCAATTATTTCAGTCTTTTACTTATTTA
Organism: Danionella cerebrum; assembly: GCA_007224835.1. Taxonomy (NCBI): domain Eukaryota; kingdom Metazoa; phylum Chordata; class Actinopteri; order Cypriniformes; family Danionidae; genus Danionella; species Danionella cerebrum. Next base: position 45,699 of record SRMA01026654.1, read on the forward strand.
AGAAATAACAAGAATAACAATAAACATTTAAATAAGTTACTTAAGATGCTCCAATACCTATTTGCAATATGTAAATATGCATGTTATTGGAATCTGTTTTGAAATCAAGTAAAAAATAAATTTAGTTACAACATGGCAGCCTTTTGCTGGACTGGCTCAGGATTATGGAAACCTCTCCTGGTCAATATTTTCACTGCGGTCACACTGTTTGCCCACACGTAAACACAGCATCTTTTTTTTTGTTAATGGTTTAAAAAAAATGTGTTTTTAATGGGACTTTAAAGTACCCTTTAATTTAATTATGGCTCCTAAAGCCCGAATTCACAAATTTGAACTTTACTTTCCAAATAGTTTTGTGTATTTGTTCTGATTATTTAGATGTGAAATATTTATTATATGTTTTTACTTTCTTACATTTGTATTGATATTTTGTTTTGCTGAGTGTGTATGTGCTCAGGTTCCGTAGGTGCTCTAAAATGTAACTTAATGGTTTGAGAAAACCACTAAACCTGAAAATGACAATCTACTACAGCTTGGCTAATTAAGTTCGGTCATCTTACATGAGAAGTCCGTCAAGTGCTGAGTCAAGTAGTGGATCACTTAGAAAAGCCTGCAGGCATGACATCACATCTGTGGCACAGTGCCAGTGATTCCAGCCTCTATGATGTCATCACAGCTCTCAGTCTGCTCTGAAGGAGCTCCAGGTGCCTGTCGCCATAGTAACAAGAGGAGCATTATCCAATGTAACAGTATACAATATACAGTGTCCAATCAGGAATTGCTCATAAAAAATATCAACATTAATGTGATTGACGAGAACATTGCCGATGACATTTGGTTCGTTATGAGATGAATTGCTGATTTGTTCTTTTGCTAGAGTGCAAGCGAGCCTGGTGAAATGTCACAGTGCTTCTGCAAGTGTGTGGGTGTTTGGACAGGTCCGCTGCAGAGTGTTTACCGTATGCGTTTGTGACCTTGAGCTTCTTTAGATTCTCTCTGTACCCACTGTTTCCTGCAGTGGGATCAAGAGCCCTAAGCTATTTCAACATTTGATTAATAAAATCAAATTGTTATTCACAAAAATGTAATTCTGGCCTGAATGTTTTGTGTTGAGCTATTATCCAGTTGCTGTTTAGCGGTTGCCAACACTCTGGTTCCGGGTGGGTATAGGGTCACATCTGCGGACAGTCATGTCAGCAATTCTATGCAAAAACACAAATTCACCAAACAATACAAAATAGAAACTATACAAATATATTTGACTGCCTATAAGGGATCTTGCGTATTATTAAGTGTATTAGATCCAACAGTCTATCTTTTGATTTGTTCAACCGTGTTGTAATATGGTGAAATTAAGGGGCAACTTCTTCAGTAAAAGGAATTCTTCTTTTTACTGTCATCAATGTCTCCTTATATGAAAATTATTTGAATTATATTAATAAACACATTTTTTTTTACTACTTTACAATTTTGCGCTGATAAATTACCTTTAACGTTTTTGTTTTTTTTTTTGCTTTAACTACAAAGATCTCAAAAGTTAAGAACAAACAAATCATCACAAAAAGTTTTCAGACAAAATAAAAGTGATAAATCCCTGCTTTTAAATTAAATTTTCACATTGTTTTGACCAAGCCTTTACTTTTTGTGGGGGGGGGGGTGTTATGAATTTTTACTTGTCTGAATCCTTATAAAACACAAAAACTGTTCGTTGTTAATTTGTAAGATTTTTGTAGTACAAAAGACAACATTAAAAAGTCATAAAATTTCAAGTTTGTTGTGGAATTATTGTATAATATATTACAATATTGTATAATATATTATTGTATAATTATTGTAAAAAAATATTTCTATGAAAACAAGCTGGGGTTGTATTGAAAAAACTTTTTTTGTAATTTATAAAAGAGCAAATTGCAAATTAGTAAAAAAAACACTCAATGGTCTATTTTTAGAAACAGATTTTTATGGTAGGTATCACAGATGTTTAGCTGTACACTCTAGGCCAGCATATCGCCTTTTAATCCTCTTTCGAAACTGATTTCAGCTTCTTTGTAGCTAGCTGCAAACCTCCCACTGTTTGTTGTGCGACTGGTGAAGGAGAAATGATCTGCATCGTAACCAGGGGAGTATATGCAGGTCACTGGCAGAGTATATAAAAAACAACTAAAACATTTTGAGACCTGATACTTCCGTTGCTCCTTTATTGCTTCAACCGAGCTTACGTTTCAAAATATCGAGCATATTTGTAGTTTTTTTTTCTTTCAGTTTTTGACCCCTATAATTTAAAAGATCTGGCTGCCAAGGTGAATCTATCTTTAGCCTGGACTTTCTATACTATTCTAGACTTATAGGAACATTTGTAATGTCCTTAAAAGCTTTTCCTCCCTGCACTCCACCATTTGACCTCTCTGTCCTTTGTGACTGAACGTGTGAATTTGTTTGGGCAGGAATGACCCTGGATCAATAGAGCTTGACTCTCCATTGCACTTCCACTTCTTGGCCAGTCTTAACCACATCTCACCCAGAATCCCACTAACCTCTGGAAATTAATCACAGAGTGCCAGCTAAAGCAAGTGGAAGTGCACTGATGCTGTTAGCAAATGCAAATAAGGGTGTGAGGTTGCCAGCTACAAGACAAAGAAAGTAAAAATAAACCTTGCATTTTTTTATTTTACTCTCGGATACAGAGACAAAGAGGTGCTAAAGCTGTCCAACTGATTTACCACTGAGGGAAGACATCTGAATTTCATCTGAAACTCTCATTCCTCAGCCTTCACATTGAATCAGTGTAGAATGCCACTGTTTCGGAGACAGAAAGGTCAAGAACTTATGTTATCGCTCTTCAGAAACATTCAACACACTCTACATGTTAGAAGTCATGTAAAAGATTACGCCCGACTGCATGCATAACAAATAAAACTTACTGAAAGGCCACAGTGCTACACTCTCCTGACCAAATGTCAGGAGACAGGGGGCATGGTTGGTGCGAGATGGGCTGGGTATTTGAGAAACTTTTGATCTACTGGGATTTTCACACAAAACAATGTTTTTTAACAGAGTTTACAGAGAATGGTCTGAAAAAAAGAAAATAAACTTAGTTATTCTATATTCTTAGGTAAATCTGTGGGCACAAATGCCAGCGGTCAGACGAGAATCATTCGTTAAATAATATGCCAATCGTAAATTTTTTGCCCCCTCGTGAAAAATGCTCCAGCTCACTGATTATGGGTGACATTTATTGATTATGTTCAATCAACAAATTGAGTGTAATTACGTCCTCCTAGCATTAAGAAGAAGCACCGACCATTATTAACATTAACATTCACATGTTTTGCCTGCTTTAAAGCTATCAAGATTCTCGCTAAGAACCATTCCACCAAATGGGAGCCATTATTATTTTTACTTGATTTCAAAACAGATTTCAATAGCAAAAATATTCCAAATGGATACAGGTCAATCTTAAGTAACTTATTGAAATGTTTTATTGCATTTATAAGTTTTTAAAATTACATTCAAAAGTTTGGTGCCGCTTGTTACTACATGCATAGTAATGCTTACTACATGACAGGACTGAGCAATTCGCAAATCCATGCTAGCTAGCCACATGGTGCAGATGATTATAGAACTCAGACATTCTGCAAATTCTGTTATTTCCAAATATCCAAAATCCAAATTTGTGGATTTTTACATTAAACTAATGAAATCCCTGAAATAATTTGAGTAATTTTTTTTTTAAGATTATTTTTTGACCATAGCCTTTACCGATTTTTTTTTTTTTTGTAACAGAAAGGACAGTGGAGAGTGACAGGAAATTAGGAGAAGAGAGAATGGGGAGAAATGGGAAAGACAACAGGCTCAGGAATCAAACCTGCGTCAGCACTGCGCAACCGCGCATGTGTCCAGCGTGCTACCACTACCACATTACCTTTGGTCTTCCCATTGTCTACTTAAGATCCAAGTGATGCAACTTCCTGCTGAAAAACTGACTCATGGAAATGCCCCAGTTTTCCAGGAGGGGGACGGGTTAGTGTAACAGGAATGAGTAAAAAGCTAGGGACATGACTAAAAGGTTGTTGTTTTTTTCTAACTAAGTATAGATACTTGTGTAAATAAATATATTTGAAACAAACATCGCTTCACATAAACATGCAAAAGAAGCGTCCTTTTAAAAAAGATCATTTATATTTTATGGTGAAGCGTAGGCTCAGAGACTGTGAACAAGAAAACAATATTTCACTGTGTTTTGTGTGGATCTTATCAATTATAGCTCACATTTGCACATAGTGTGTGCAATATATTTATAAAGCAATTTTAATGCTTATTTATATATATACACAGTCCCAGGGACAGAAATGGAACCGTTCGGTGGAATGGCTCTTAAATAATTTTTCCAGTAAACGAGGAAACTGATAAATAATGCTAAGTAGAAGGTAGGGGTATTGTGTTTTATTATTGCAGTGAGCTGAAGCTAATTATTATTGCCTCGTGAGATCCTTTTCTCCAGCTTCCCGCTAAAAAAGGGAGTTCGGGTCGTGACGCGGCGTCCCCTTTAAACCAGGCACTCTGCGGCTGAAGCGAGGAGTGGTGGCGCGGGAAGAACGCGCGCGCGCGCGTCTCTGGACTCCACGAGGCTTTCGGTAATATTGGTATGCACAGCAGCAATTGACTGCAGCCTCCATTTAACGCTTTAACTAACTGTCTAATGGCTTGTGGCGGGAACACAGTGCAACGACTACCGAGGCGACGGCGCGCAAGGTAGACAGACAGGTAGGGAGAGCCTCGAGACGTCTGTCTCCAGGATGTTCAGCATCTGCCGATAAATAACTTGCTTATTATACAGTTATACCGTGGGGCATGCCTTATAACATGAAGCAGGGAGCAGTCATAACTTTCTAACATTCTCTAGTGCTATCATCCGGTTTTAATGAGTTGTTTAATTACCTAATAAACATTTTTGATAGGTTTACCTGACATAATCAAACTGTGGTGGCTTCAGAAATGGACGAGGATATCAAACCTTAATTTCAACACAAACTGATTAAGTTACAACAATTTTGGGGGAGAGAGGGGGTAAACATTTTAGATTGAACTTCCCGTGGGAAGTTTAAACAAAGCCAAATATTGTGGAAAAATATCTGAGGATGGATTTTATGAAAATCTCACTGTCATCGTTTGGGTTTACATCTTAAAAAATGGAAATGAGTCAGGAAAAATAGAGTTTTTGCTAGTAACTGACCAACGTTTTTCTGCCACATCTGTTTGATTTAACCAAACTATTTGTCTATATCTAATTTTATGAACCCCCTTAAAGCGTACTATTCCAAGTAAAATAGTCAATATAAGATATAAATTTGCACATTTTCGTCAGCAAAGTTCCTTTACAAAGTGCTTCCCAGACAGAATAACCGGCAGCCTGTCCACCAAATAGATGTGATCCCTCAAAATCGAGTAGTGCTCCCCTTTGCAGATGTTTCTCATTCTCATTTGTTGCTTTATGTATACTTTACACTTGACCTCTATGCACTCCTTAATGCCACCTTAAATGTGGAACAAGAGACGGCACATCCTATCACATCCTGTTCTTCCCTTCTTGTCCTTCTCAAACATCCTGCCGCAAGAAAGCTTTGGGGTAGACGAGGACACACCCGTATACTGTACCTCTCTGCCCCTCCTCCCCGCCTGCCCCGTTATGCACAATTTGCCGGTACACAGAGAGCCACAGCAGACGGTGGCTCTCAGGATTTAAGGAGTCAGATGTGCATTTGTCCTCTGCACTGTGAGCACCTTTGGGAAGGCTTATCGTGACTGGACGCTGAGGGAGGGCTACGGAAATTAGGAAGTACATCTAAGAAGGTATATCATCTCAGTTTTAATTATGCTGCATGAACTATAAAAGAATGAATGGTTTATACTTTTCTTTTAATATTGTGGGCATCTTATGTATAATGCATTGCTGACGGTTCTAAAGAAAAAAACACCAAGTTCTCTTAAAGCTGAAATGTCTTTTTCTGCAGCTGAATATTTCATAGGCTGCTTGTGCTGAATATTTAAAGCATGCTGCCTCCGATCGGGACATGCAACAATCCACTGAGACGGGTCCAGACAATATGTATGAGCATGCCGTATGAGCTTCTTTGACAGTCTTTGAAAATCAAACACATGCCTGCAGCACTGAATGGATACCCCAGCGTGGTTAAGAAGGATGTGTGTGTCTTGTAGAGAATGGCCTCTTTCCCTTGACTGGGTTTTTTGGCGATAACCGACAGTGTGTGGTAAACCAAGGATCCGTATATACGTGCACAAGTAAACACCCTGTTTTTTTTATAAAGCATGGTGTATTTTAAGATCTCATTTTCCCCTGAGCTTTGCATGGGTGGTCCCTTATGAATATTGCAGTAGGCCCATATCTGAAATAGGATTAACTTTTTTTTATAAATAATGTAGAAGTTAAGTCTCTACGCCAAGATACGCCAATTCATTTCTTAGTTCACGTAGAGTGTGTCAGGCAAATAGGTCAACGCGTTTTACTCTGTGCAAGTTTCTCTAAAAAGTGTTTTAATATTCTACAAAATGATGCATTTTTAGGGAGTGAGAAATAAACAATAAAGACAGGGGAGATTAAATGTAAATTCAATGGTCTTTTTAGCTGGGATTTCTTAATCTGAGCTTTGCAAAGTCTGCTGGTCGGGGAAAGTCGGGTACATTCTGGACAAGTTGCCATCACAGGGAGAATTTAGATTATTGAATTAATTTATCTACATGTTTGTGGTGGAAGTCAATGTACCTAGAGGACACATGCACATGCAAACTCCTCCAAGGAAGGTAACTGGTAACATATTACTGAAAGTCCATAGTGCTTCCCACTGAACCACCGTGCCACCCCATTGCAAAGCATTCATTCATCTTCTCATCCGCTTGATCCCTTTCAGGGTCCTCTGAGGCCTATATCTCCGGCACACTTCGGGCGAGAGGTGTGGGTACACCCTGGACAGGTCGCCACTCCATGGCAGGGCAACACACACAATCACTCACATATTCAGACCTAAGGGGGAATATAGATTATTCAATTAATCTAAACGCATGTTTTTTGGATTGTGGGGGAAACCAGAGCACCTGGAGGAAACCCACACAAGCACAGTGAGAACATGCAAACTCTTTCCGGGAATGTCACAGAGTTCCTCGAGTTCCAGTTTTGATGGATAACCACTTCCTGACTACTATTCAAAAATCGGACCTGGTAAAATGATCCATCGCAGAGGTTAAGAGTTTGGAATGTCTTTTGTTTAATGGTCCATTAAGTCCATGCCATCTTAAAATGTACTTATCATCCATTTGTTTGTGGAGGGACGAGATGTACAGGTTTATCATTGACGGGTAGGCCCCGCAAAGTGATTGATAACATGCCAAAATACACCTAACGGATTCTTATGTTTCCAAAGACAACAGTTCAAACTACATTGCTCAACTACAACTCCTGTCTTAAATTATTATTATTATTATTATTATTATTATTATTATTTTACATATTGCAATCGAAATCTTAAAAAAGCAGAGAATGGCATTCCGTTCATCCACTCACCATCCTTAAGCTCAGCATCAGGCTCTTCTGCTTGCATTAGCTTCTTAGTTAGACCCAAGAAAACTCATAATAATGTACATTTTATGGATTATTAAGGGAAGCTTGGGTTTCTTTGTTGCTCCTATGAGCAATTATTCATGGAGCTTAACTTGGATACAGTGGCTCTCCAGGAGGAGTTGCTCCAGATAACTTTTGCCCAATACTAATTCCATTCTAAAAAAGGTATGGGCAAACTCGTTCCTGAAACATCATTGCACTTCAGGTTCAGGTATTAGTTCCAACCCTCCTTCAACACCAGTAACTTCAAACAAGACCAGATGACTTAAAAGTGTGATAGTGTGCGTTGACTCCAGCAATGACTTTGCACACCCTGTCACAAGAATCTAGAGCTACTTTCTTGGTTCAAGTGTCGTTAACTTGCACTAATGCTAAGCTAAAAGTAACCAAATGATCACTAGACATGCTTTAAAGGTATCTGTATACTGATTTTAAAGACATCTTTTATTGTTTTTCAGCCTCACCTGGAAAACCCTGGTGAACTCTCCACTCATTTCTGTGCAAATTTCGTTCCTCCAATTTCCAACCCTGTGTTCCCCTGCCTTGGTGAAAAGTGCAGGCCTCAGCCTCCTGCATTATGACTGTGGCCATGGGTGATGCCTCGGACGAGGCAGCGGCCCACCCGGGTCTTGCTCAGGACTACGATCCTGGAACAGAGCAGGAATGCTGTGAAAGAGTGGTCATAAACATCTCTGGACTGCGTTTTGAGACACAGCTGAAAACCCTTTCACAATTCCCTGAAACATTACTGGGGGATCCAAAGAAGCGCATGAGGTACTTTGATCCTCTAAGGAATGAGTACTTTTTTGACAGAAACCGTCCCAGCTTTGATGCCATCCTCTATTATTATCAATCTGGTGGAAGGTTGCGGCGACCTGTCAATGTCACCTTGGACATCTTCTCTGAGGAAATACGCTTTTATGAGCTTGGGGATGAAGCAATTGAGATATTCAGGGAGGATGAGGGTTTTATTAAAGAGGAGGAAAAGATTTTGCCTGAGAATGAGTTTCAAAAGCAGGTTTGGTTACTTTTTGAGTATCCGGAGAGTTCTGGGCCTGCCAGGATTATAGCAATCATATCCGTAATGGTCATCCTCATCTCCATTGTAAGTTTCTGCTTGGAAACCTTGCCCATCTTCCGCAGCGATGAAGAGGATTTGCATAAAGCTCCTGCTGCCAACAACAACTCTACAACCAGCTACACATCGACCTACTTCACGGACCCTTTTTTCATTCTAGAGACGCTGTGTATCATCTGGTTTTCCTTTGAGTTTTTGGTCCGCTTCTTTGCATGCCCTAGTAAAGCTAGCTTCTTTGTAAACATAATGAACATGATTGATGTGGTGGCCATTATTCCTTACTTCATTACACTGGGAACAGAGCTGGCAGAAAAGGCAGAAGATGGGCAGCAAGGACAGCAAGCCATGTCTCTAGCGATTCTAAGGGTCATCAGACTTGTCCGAGTCTTTAGAATCTTCAAACTATCACGTCACTCAAAAGGACTTCAAATTCTAGGCCAAACCCTCAAAGCCAGCATGAGAGAGCTAGGTCTGCTTATCTTCTTCCTCTTCATAGGAGTCATCCTTTTTTCCAGTGCCGTCTACTTTGCAGAAGCAGATGAACCGGAGTCGCAGTTCTACAGCATTCCAGATGCCTTCTGGTGGGCTGTTGTGTCAATGACAACCGTTGGCTATGGTGATATGGTGCCCACAACCATCGGAGGAAAGATTGTCGGATCACTGTGTGCCATTGCCGGTGTTTTGACCATCGCCTTGCCTGTACCAGTCATTGTCTCCAACTTCAACTACTTCTATCATCGGGAAACAGAAGGTGAGGAGCAGGCACAGTATCTTCAGGTTAATGTTGCAAAAGCCGAATCACAGGAAGAGCTCAGAAGTCGAAGTGAATCCACCTTAAGCAAGTCTGACTACATGGAGATTGAAGACGCCGTCAACAATAGCAATGAGGACTTTCAGGAAGAGAACCATAAGACAGCCAACTGCACACTAGCCAATACAAACTATGTTAATATCAAAAAAATGCTGACAGATGTTTAGTCTGTTGAGGAGCTACTCTGAACTGAAAAATAAAGCCATGTTCAAAGAAGAACTTTGAAGTTCATGTCGTCACATGAAATCTCAAGACTTTTGTCCGATCTATCCAGTGTCAAACAGGAGCCATTTAAATCATCTAAACAGGAGCCAAGTACCCAAAACCATGACGCGCCAAATTATAAAGCTTCGCCAAAGATATATCTTCATGTGCTTTGTCTGCTGTCAAAAAATATTTGTGGCCATATGTTACAATCAAGTTTCATTCACTCTGCAGCTTCTAAAGAACAGGACAAAGAACATTTACCTGGATGGTGTGAAAAGCCTGCATTGTCTTTGGAAAACTGCCTGCTTCTGTGTCTGTTGAGATTCAACACCAAATGCTTACACATGGGCAACAACACATCTACTCCTTCACAATTACCCTCAAGACAATTTGAATGTCTATACGTCGTATTTTTGTATTCCAATTCAACAGTCTACAGTAGCGGTCCCCAACCAATGGGCTATAGTCCAATAAAAGTGCATAAAGCATTTTTTTTATGGGTTACACAGAAGAATAAATCATTTATTTCTTATTTTAACATTCTTTATTTCCTTGGTATTGATTTTTAGAAGCTTAACTATGTTTTTATTTTTGAAAACTAACATTTACCTCTGCGTGCCTCTTAAGACGTGAAGCATTTGGTTGGCATGGCATTAAATGTGTAAAAATATGTTAAAAACAACCAAGAGACCCAAGTCTCGGATTCAGCATTATGGTGAGACGTATTTTATTTATCAGCTTCACCTTAGGGATTAGTGTTCTAACAGATTTTGCTACTCTGAGAGATTTGACTGCCCACACTTTGAGCATACGTTAAGCGTGAAAATGCAACAAAAGCATCTTCATGGATATAAAAATCAAACCGCCTTAATTCTTCATGTGCTTAAACCATTTAATGCCTGTATTTTGCATGGTCTCACTATATATTTAGATTTTATTTGTCACATACAGAGCACGACGTGCAGTGAAATGTATTGTACGACTTTCTAACCTGTAACCATTTAAGGGATGTATAGATCAAATATATATAACTGAAAAATAAATAAAATATAAATATATGAGAAAAAAATAGGTATGAAATTAAATAAAGTACAAAAATCCAAAATACAATATTTTATAAATGAAATAAGTACAAAACATGAAAATATGTCAAAGATTTCTTCTTGGAGCAAACCAATTCATGTGAAGTTGACCAAGGCTCGCATACATTTATGTAAACATTAATATTATTTAGCATGTATTGCTGCAGTATGCTAGTTTTATACATAGTTAGCTGAAATGTAAAAAAATATATATATTTTTACTTAGTAGTCCAACAGTAACACATGTCTCAATTGTTGGAGCATAACACATCAAAGCTGAAAGCTTTCAGCAGAACACCTTTACCCTCTTGGTCTTCTTGCTTTAGCCAATTCCACAAGCCTGTTTGCCAATAACGTAATTTGAAGTGGGTGGATGACAAACGACAGTCAAAGTTTGTAGTTCCTTCTATGTATAACAAGTTATGAAGGGCCAGTGCAAGAATTTTGGGACATTTTGCCACCAAACAATTTGGAAAATAATTTGAAGGCTTAAAAACTTATAAAGGATGCAGTTAATTTTGAAGAAAGTTGTATCATTGTGATCATGCGAACAGCACTGGGCAGTTAAATCTCACACGGATGCAAAGTCAGTCCATGAAAAGGTTGGGGACCACTAGTCTAAAGTGAGTATTCATTCCCATTCAATAGTTGTCTCATTAACTTGCTTTACTTCAGAATGAGAGGTATGCGGAACAAAACAAGCAAAAGAGTGTAAGAGCATACTGTTCAATGTACTATCCCATTATTTCTGCTGCAAGCTGCAGAGATGGTGCAAATGTAGTTGATATTCAAATTACTTTACAAATTAATGAGCCATATTGTAGTTCAAACTTTATTTTCCCAAAGCATAGTGCTGACGCCTGAGCGTTTTAATCCGTGACTTGGCTTTCATCTTGAAAATGCTATCAGATGTTGGAAAAGCATGCCTTTGATCAAGAAAAAGCATTGTACTGCATGGCTTCGAAGTTAATCCAAGTTGCATGGATTTGTAACTAAAGAGACAAATACAGGAAAAGCTAGAGTCGTATTAAAACACAATGTACATTATCTTCCTCTACATATACACACTGCTGCAAGTGGGAGTATAAATAGACTTTCAGAATGGATATTGGATGCATGGTGCATCATTAGAGCATTGATCGCATGGACATTGATTGTCTTGGCTTCGGTTGACCTTGAAATCTATACTTACACAAGTCTCTTGTGTTGAAGAGGCTATTTAAAACCTTATGACAAATCAACAAATAGCCATCGAGGTCAAAACGGACTTTCTTTTAGTTGACTTTCTACTCTGGCTCCACCAAGGTTGCAATTTGTCATTGTTTTTATATTTCACATATGAAGGTGCAGGTGCCTTTTCTCCATATTATATATAAAGGAAACTTAACGGCTGATGCTGCTCTTTTAGAACCAGACTTTGCTCTCGCAGCTGCTGCTAACTTTGTATCTTGTGTTATTCAGAGTGTAGATGTCTCTGCAATGCACCATAAAGTCAAAGCAAAGTGTATAGTTAGATGTAACCAATGGAAAGCCAATGCTTGAAGTTGACGAAACGCTATGCTATGAAGCTAAACTATGTCTTCTTTTACATTCAAACCCCAAACTTTATTTATTGATAGGTTGGTTTTCAAGACTTACCAGGTTGACCCAAAGGTCTGGTAATCTACGGTTAAGCAGCCTACAGCAGACGTCTATGCACTCCATTGAATTGAATGCTGTTGGTTATTCAAATTTTTAAGGAGTATTGTATTGTCACTGTATGTATTGCAAGGTTTCGAATGTCAGGGCTATAAAAGCACAGCTCTTTTCTTCATCTGTGAAACAGTGTAAAACCGCAGCCATGGCTTCCCTCGCAGGTGCTTCATTTCAGTTTTGCATTCCCTGTCGATGCCATCGGAAGGTGTTCATGGCAGCACTGAATGTACAAAAAAAGCATCTCATTATCAGCTCAGTGGCTTAGAAGGATGTGATTCAACTGGTGCATTTTTGCTAGATTTTCACGGAATAAATAGTTGATCAGCCAAACTAGGAATTATGAAGCAGCAAGTGAACCTACGGTTGGGATAAATATAATAAAATATCATTTGGATTTGGGCACAATCCATTTCGGAGAAAAACTATGAGAAACATTAGATAAGATATTCTGAAGGGTATCATATGTTTGCACCGTATGGGATTGTGAAGCGGGAATCCAAGAAGTGTTTGACTGCTGGACTTATGCAACTATAAAAAAGCAACGACCAATTTTCCAATAACCAACCCAAAACTTGGACTGCAAATAAAAAGAGAAAATGTACCCGACCTGCTTCTTTTAAAATGGGTAAATTCTCTCTGTAGCATGATTGAGCTTCATTAAAACATGAGCTTTATCTTCATGCCAGTTATTCACACAATAAGGTGTGTTTCTAGGAAATTGCATCTAGTACTATTTAAATTACAAACGATTTCTTGGCATCCTTACTTCAAACAATGTGACCAACCACGAACCGAATATCATTAAAATATTTTTGGATGACTAACCATAGATGACTGCTCATCACAGATATATATTACCTTTACATTTATACATTTGACACATGCTTTTTATCCAAAGTGACTTTCATTTAAAGAAATAAACAAAAAGCATTACAGACAAATTTGGTTCCACAAAGTGGCTATCTTTTATATTTAATTATTATTTTAGATTAGGTTACATCTTAACATTGTTTTGGAGGGACAGGGAACTTGTATCCACAATTTATTTGATATATCTGATAAATACTTAAATTGTGTTTTCTATGACACTGAATTGTCACTCATTTTGTTTAAAAGGGCCATATTATGCAATTTTTAAAGAACTTATAGTAAATATTTCACCTCGTATTTTTTGCCTGCACTGTTTACTTTTTTCCTGCCAGTCATGTTTTCACCATGCACCCTTTTGGGAATTTGGGAATTATGGGTAATGTAGTGCTTAATGGCTGCCAACCACAAGTCAAATAGAATGCCAAGAAGTTGTAGAAATAACAACACGCTTCGCGCAGTTCAGTGCCTGTGTATAATAACGAACTCTCATTTCCGTTTACTTTCTGTTTGCAGTCTAAGTTGGTGATCGGGACAATGTTATCGTCTATCTCAATATTTCACTATGGACATCATCGATGACCAAATGCTTGACATCGCCCAACCCTAATGCCTAGTACATTACACATTTTCTCTGCATTGTTCTTCAACGTGGGACGATGCTAAAAGATGCTAAGAAACTCAGAAAAGTTGATTTTGCACAATATGGACCCTTTAATGCAAAGTTTTGCCATTAATTTCTCTTCAATCACAAACATAATACATTTTCACCCATTTTCTTCACATTTAGCCAATTGTTTGAACATATATTGTACAAAGTAATTTTGTTTTTACATTTTTAATTATTTTTGTATATATTTTTTAAACAGGAAAATATTGTAAGTGAAGTACGTCGTTTTAGACCAACAAAGTTAAAATTAGTTAAAATTAGTATTTGAGCACATTGTTGGGAACAAGAAATCATTGACTTACATAGGGGAAAAAATCAGATCTGAAGGGGTTGAAAATGTTCTGCTGGCCACATGGAGCTTCTTTTCACAACAGCTTTTTTTTTCACATTGTTACTTGAAGTATACCACCAGTCCCATGGGGTACATTGTATTTCTGGCTCTTTAAAACATAACAGCCAATATCTTCCATGATATGATTACGTTAAACACTGTTGTCCTTACATAAAAAAAAAAAACATACAAAACTCTGATGCTGTGTTCCCCTCAAAGGATCTTGTGGGGTGTATTTTATAAATGTCAAAGAGATGCCCAAAGCTATGTCAAATCTAGAAAGAGACATAAAATCACTGCACTGCACAGACCACCAGGAGCTTCTTGATCTGGATATTAATAGCTCTTTCAGATGACGGGTTTCGTACAGTAGCTTTAAAGCATTAATGGAGCCTGTCTGCATTTTTGCGCTTACTATACAGTCGTGTGCACTTTCCACCCAGCAATGGGTGTGATATAAATAGTCTTTTCTTTGGGAGTAAATAGATGGGCAACTGTGTGTAGAACAGCAAACACAACCTGCCAATGAACACTGGAACAACCTGCAAGACGAATGAGGGGGGGGGGGGGGTCGAGCACATGTGTTTGTTGAAGTGACAGAAGAACAGAGTGTTCAGAGGAGACATGAATAGATGATGGGGAGCGGCAGGCGCCAGATCAAAGATGATACCTTTGTCACAGATTTGTTTTCCTCAGCTGCAAATGCCCCCACTCCCCTCGGATCGTAGAATATTGATCATGTTTTCATTCATCATCATACAGTGTTTCTTTTTGTGTGCATCGGTAAACAAGAATACACACATTTGGAAATAGTGCACGACGCAAGTATGGTTGGTGCTGTTTTAGCTCATGCACTGCTATTTCCAGAGCGTTACTGGTAGAAATGCAGATGTACAATCTGCAGCATGGCTCAAGGTTTCTCAGTCTCTCAGCCTTGCTGTTCAAGGTAATGTGGTAATGGATAGCAGAGGCTCCCTCTAAAGGCTGTTCTCTGCTCTGAAGCAATAAGCTGAAACCATTTGTTCATCATCTATCTACCCATTAACCCTCCTTGTGGTCTCTTGGTGTCCCACCGTTCATAATTGTTGAAAGTATTTCTCAACATTTCATTACAGAAATGTTTATGGCTGAAATTATCCCACTGACAATGGAAATCCAAACAAACTGGTTTCTAAAAGGTATTAATTCCTTCGGCCTCTGCACTCTCTATTTAAGAAAGATTCATTGGTTTTCTTTACTTCTGGCATAACAATGAAGAAATGTTAGCATGGCGGCAGAGGGTTACGATGCAGATTTGTGGGTTATTCCTTACGGTAAGTTCTTTGATCATCATAAGAAAGTATTCTAAGCAGATTTATGTTTAAAGAACCAAATGGCGCCATATATAATAAGCTAAATGACATACAGAAAAGTAAAGTACCGGTAGTTATTTGAGTCAAATCTTCAATGACAACTCCCTATGGTGCTGGTTAAAGATAGTTTTATTTAATCTAGAACTGCTCTATTATTCCTAATCCAGGAGAATTGTGTAATTCACATTTAATATAGATCAGAAACCCTCTGTTTATCTAATATTAGAGCCATGCACCAAAGGCATTTGTGAGGCTCCTCTTTCATCCATCAAATCTCCAGTGAAGAGGTGCCATATGGCCTGGACCAAGATCCAAGCACTCTCTTCTCCCTGAGAGATGGAAAACACAGCAGGTTTGAAGTCCATCTAAAACACACACCCCCAGCACGACTCAACAGCCCACCTGTGCTTGTTTACAGCGGATCCAAGCCACAAACTCTTCCACCCGAGGCCAAAAGTTTTGGTAATGTCACAAATGGTCATTTCAAAGTTTGCACCTTCAATATTCAAAGCAATCAATGGTTAGTTATGTTTTCCAGGACAAATTATAAATGGATCTTATGAAAAAAAGAAGCAAAACTAATAACTAGTTCAACACGACATAATAAAATGCAATTTAATTGCATCTTGTGTAGATTGCAATGTAATTGTTTTCCATCGCAGTAGGGGGCAGCAGTTAGCTAAACAACTTTCCTCAGACAAAAGCAACTTACTGGTCACTAGAACCTGGTTCAATCTGATTTAAAAGACTATGAATATGATTGAAGGGTTTACATAAATATGAATAAAAATACTGCTTGTTTATAGTAGTAAACTATAATGTGTAATCACTAAGAAAATATGTAAATTACAAAAATATTTACTGTAAAATAATTATTCTTTCCTGTAAAACGACAGGAAATATCATAATTTATTAAAGAAACTGAATTGTAAAATTACATAAAAAACGTACACTTTTTCACAGACCTGAGCTGTAAAAAGACAGTAAAAACCTTAATTATTACAACTTAAATGTTGTTTTTGTAACATATGTAGACAGCTATAAACCACAAAAAAGTTAATGTTCTCTTGTTTTTTAGGAAAAAGGCTCATTATCCATTTGCCCCAAGATCATAACTTACTGGTTTGTAATCGGTTCACCCATTCTCCTCATTGAACCTCCTCCGAATTAAAAGGCCTGTAATGTGCTAAAGAATTACATTTTATTTAATAGCAGAGACTCGCGCAAATGATGCTTTACATTAGAATTGAAGTGGGAATACATTAATGCAAGTTAGAGTTTAGTTTGTAGCCTACTTTTAAAGAGTCTGGCTTGTGATTTCAAACTAGACACATAAACCTTTTTATAACCTCACTGTAAACTATTATAAATCTGAATAAAACATCATTTAAATCACAGAGTTGCAGAACATCTACATGCTGTTAACCACATAAACCAGTGACCTGCTTTGAGAAGGGCTTTCCCAGGAACCAACAGTCATTTATTTGGCACGAGCTACTTTCAGCTGAGATTTGCACGCTCACACACAAGCAGTCCTGGAGCTCTTATCATTAACTCTCCCATGCAGAAATCATAAAGATCCTCATAAATCATACAATAAAGTTTCCTGCTGAGGGCAGTGGTGTAATGTGAGTTGGTGTAAGGTGCAGCATGATACAACATACCAGAGATATGAGAAGTCTTCCAATACACATCTTGAGTTAATATTTCATCTGTAAATGCAGGTTCAGCAGCAGATCTCCAACAGGGAATCCTTCCGATGAGGAAGATATCGGTTAACATAGATTCAAAAAAGATAAAAAAAGATCAATCAGATCCTGAAATAAATGTTGGCTTGTGGTAAAAATACCATTCAAATACATGTAATTTCGGCTTTATTTTAAATGTAGTAGGATAATTTAGTTTCAGTCTCAAGAAATGTTTGTTTCATTTGAAATACATTTCAAATATCAACCTAGTGCCAAATGTTGCAGATAAAAAGTCAAAGGAACAAAAAGACAACACAATTGTCATTTTAAAACAATTTACATTTATGCATAGCGCATGTAGCATTTAGTTCTAACAAATCTGCACAATATTGTGTATAATTGATATAACTCCAGCAGATATCAAAACTAAAATGACACGTAAGGAAGTTTATTTTTTAGCAGCCCAGAGAATATCAAGGTGTTTGGGGAACAATGTTTTATATTAGCAAGATGTTAACTAACTTAAATTCTATTTGTACATTTACTTTACCTGATAAGCTTCTTCTAAATTTTCAAGCTACAAATAGTTCTGTTGTAAAAAAAAAAAAAAAAAAAAAAAAAAAAGATATATGCTAATCTATGCTAGCTGTGCTAACACCAGACCAGAATAGCTGAATGGAATCAAAAACAAGTTCCCAAAGAAAAATGTGTGGGCTACGTGTCAACGTATCTTATGAAAATATGTTACGTAAACTGTTAAAACGTATCTTATTAAAGTTTGATATTTTGCTAGAAACAAAATCCAGAAACAGAGCCTTAAACTTATTTCACTCCCTCTATCTTTTCATTAAAATATAGTAAACATTTTTGTATTATTTTAGCACATTATATGTATTATTTATAATATAATATTTTTTAAACCCATCAAATTAACGTTTTAAACGCATTAATATTGGATACACTTTTGCTCTTGCCCGCTAGGGGCAGTGCTGTCTACAGAAAAAAACATGTTTACCACGGAGCACGTGAAAGAACTTGAAAGGCTTAGAACTTGTATTTTTCCGTACACAAGTTCAAATTAAATTAATATATATCCATTTGATAGATGCTGTTTTCCAAATCAACATCCCAAAGGCACAATTATTAATAAGATGTGCTCCTGATTAATTTTTACCCATTACCACACAGTAAGCGTTAAAATTTAGTGTGTTCCATACCACACTGAGAACAGATTGAATATTTACCAAATACATACAGCGATTTCACTAAAGATCAGGAAGTCAATTTATTGCAAAAAGTTCATCATAAGAAGTGCTCAAAGAAGAGATTCCAGCTATTTCCGGAATCAACTTCGTGCTTTAGAGGAAACAGATTTTTAAGTTTGTAAGTGCTCTCTAAAAAAAAGAGGTTTAAGTTGTTTTTGAAAGTTTCAAAGAGACTCTGAATTATGAATGAGTATTCCACCAACTGGGAACAGTTGATGAGAACATTCTGCTACCTCTCTGAGATAGAACCAATATTGGTTTTCTAAACGCTGATCTTGTGACTGTCCTGTATGCGAGCATCAGCATTTTCAACTTAACAAGAGCTGCAATGGGGAGCCAATGGAGGAGAAAAAGAGAGGAGTAATCTCAGGTGGGTGTTTTGGAAACTTACTTTGGCAAAGACTTTAAAAACTGACCGATCTGGATATAATGAGCCTGAAAAAAGTTACAGAAAGCGAGAACTAAAACAAGGTTAACAACATTTACAGTGCAACCATAAAGCATCTGAACCAACCAACAGACTCATCTGTTGCGGCATGTTAACCAGCGCTTGATGTTTCACTAGTCTATTAAAATGGGATCAGCAGGGGATGTTAATAAAGAGTATGCCAGCCATGGAAAATAATTCTCTTCCCAAATCCAAATTGTCATTTGTTACCCAGCGGAAAAACACTCTAAGACACTGGTTAAGATGAACCAATCAGAATTTGACGGTCCTCTAAGTGTTTTCAGAAAAATGTACGAAAGGCATAAGATGTTTAGCGAACAATCCTTGTTTGTGACATCTGAGGCTGAGACCAAGAGAGGAGTAAGGCCTTTTCCAGGTTCCTTTGTAGAGGTCTGACTAAACAATAAAGAAGGCCAACAAAAAGAACATTACCGTAATCTGGTCTAGATATGACTGTAGTCTGATCTTGAGTTCAATTCTTTGTTAAAAGGTATCTATCCTCCTGAGGTTGAAGTGACGCTGGACTGTGATATTAGCAGCCCTGTCTTTGCCATGTTGAGCTGTAGATGATTGGCCTTCATCCATGCCCTGTTATGTCTGTTATGGTCAGTCATTGAAATGAAAGGACAGGTGGAGTTGAGTGTTGTCAGCATAGCAATGGTAAGAGAAGCCATATATGTGGATGATGGGACCCAGGGAAAGGGGCAAAAAATATCTAGGTCGAGAAAAGAAGGGGACCAAGAATTGAACCTTGTGGAACCCCTTTAGGCAGTTGCGGAGTTTTGTATACCTCAGTCCTCACACTATCCTGTTCATTAGTGGGGTATAAAGACATAGTTGGGAGAGTTTGGTGTGCAAGAACTGGACTGACCTCAACTTAAAAGGGCTATATTCAAGACTGTGTGATAGAAAATCGTAAACATTGCATTTAATCCAAATACTAAATAATGTTATTCAGTTCCGCAAAAAATATGATGTGGTGGCGTGTCGCTGTGATCTTTGGTCTCTTTGAACCTATGTAACAGATTGACAGGGGAGAGAGATAGAGGTTCAGACGCCCCTCGGGGGCCCGAGGTGACTGAAATGCTTTTCAGTTTATCCTAATGCATCAATAAACCTGTTTTCTTTCTGTTCATTACAATCCCGTCTCTTGAGTCTTCAATATTAACATGATAATGTAATATTTTCTGTAACAACTGCGAGTAGGGACTTGTCATCAAATATCAGCATCTGTCCTTCTGGAACTAAACAATCCAGTATTTTCTGCAAAGCCTTAAGTTTTGCATTGGGAATGTCTCTCATACGCTCCCTTGAAGTTCCCATAATGATTCCCTTAAGCAATCGGTTTTCAAAGGTCAGCTTTTTGGTTAGTACAGTATACCACAGACCATTTCTCACAGAATAATGAAGTAATACACAACACTAAACAGTGGCTTTCAAAATCTAATTTGCCGCCTGACCCATTTTCATAACCACCCAGTAAACAAACAAGTATTTAAAGAATCAATGTGAGTAAAGCGAAAGTCCTCCAAGGTGTAAACATTCAAAGCCATTTGTTAATAGAAAGCATACTCTCGTGGTAAGTGAATTGGACTGCACAAAATCAATGGAGCCATTAAATTACCCTCAGGCCCAATCGATCGAGTCCGGAAGAAAAGAGCAGACTGCTGTGTGTCAGAAGGACAGTCGCTAAGTCTGAAAGTTTGCGTGCCTGTTGCTACGGCGATATACAGACTGCTTGAGTCTGAGGAGCTTGGTGAAATACTGTAGAGCCTAATAGCACAAGTCTCACTTGACAGGTAAGGCTACACAGGCCCTAGACATGCAGTGAGCTCTTGGCACCCTGCTTGAGTTTTCAACAATCACCCCTTCAACAACATCCTGGGAAACATCACAAATGGCCACAGAGAACAATATTCAGCGAAGCCTTGAAAGCAACACCTAATATCTGATTTACCTCGGTTAAAATACGACGTACATACCTTCCCATGACACAGATCCAAATACAGCCTAATCGCACTGGAGGAAAAATAGTACGTCCTTCATCTCGAAACGTTTTTCTGAAGCTTCTGAAGTGAAGACACAGGAACCAGCACGCTCATGTTTTAGAATTTCAATGGTGTATTCAACAAAACATCATAGTATACATAGCTAAACATCAGATTTGGTCATTTGGAGGGAACGTGAGATAACCGATCAGCTTCACGGAGAGATTGCTCTTCGGACTTATCGGTTTTGTTTTATTTCCTTTAGGATTTTATTTTTTTAATTATTATAAATCCCTGAATCAGTTAGTTAGAACATACTGAATGTTCCGTGCTCTGGAAAATTGCATATAACGGCTTGTTCTAGCCCTAAAATGTGACGTTTCGGTGCTTTCTATAAATAACCTGGAATGGTTCGGCTAACTTCAGGGTCTGTTTGCTTTAAATGCAACTCAGTGTAATTTGTGGATCTCTAATAAACTCTTCTGCTTAACCAACTGCAGCACTGGTGCCCAGATGGCGTCACAGTGAGAGGCTCATACGGGTGTAAATGATGAGGGGGAAAGTGCAACCCAAACACAGAAACAAACCTGTGAGAGCTCTTGAGGAGCAAATTAGAAAGGCACAGAAACTGACAAATGTATGATCATACCTGTGTCGATTAATTTGCTCGAAAGTCAAATGTCAGGCTGAAACTTCAATTGGAAATGATCCCAATCGTTTTAACGGCAGCGTACGCTTATAAACAGTTTCCATCTCTATTTATAGGTGCTTCTGTCTGATTGATGATCTGGACATCATCCAGAGCTCTTTATAGCAGAAATTCCTCTGGGCGGTGGATCCCTTCCGAACTCAATTCTTTAATGGCTCTAATGTAGCAATGCAAACGAAGCAAATGTAGCAGCTTCTCATTACTTAATGTGCATCAGAACAAAAAGCACAGGGAAAGAGTTATGGTTACACTTTTAAATATGTTCTGTGTACATTGTTTTCATAAAGGTATTAAGTGCTGAGTCCGCAGACAGATTTCTTTTGTGTTACACAACTCTCCCTATTGATAGGAAAGCCTCTAATACTTTCAATTTCCTGTAACCGCTATTTCGATTGTGAGGATACTCTTTTGGGTGTACCTGAGTTCCCAGCTAGACAAGCCTGAAAAACCAGGAAGTCAAGTCACTTTTTTCAACTCTAAAAGTTTGAGTAGTTCTACAAGAACCGTACTATGAGGAAGGAAATCAAGGGTCCTTTCAAACTGGGAATGTCTTGTCTCTTCTGTTTCTGACAATAGTGGCTCCCCCAGAGTTTTTATGTTCACACGGTAACTTCTGAAAATACATCACTGGAAACATGTAGTGTTTTATTCTATTATGTCTCTACTCAAACAATAATTATGTCACATCAGGCAACTTTAGCCCATCTCACCTCTTGTGTTCCATCCCTTTGTGTTCTAAAGGTCCTCTCTAAACTTCTTCCCTTCTGCCTTCATTCCTTTCCCCCTCCCCCATTGTCTTAGCTGACTTATGTGATATTTTTAAACTGAATAAAGCCTCATTTTCTGCTAAATCTTCTTAAACCTTCCTTTCATTGTCTTCTTACATCACAAACAGGAAATATGTAACAACCAGTGAGTTACAAGTCCTATAATATCCTAAAACATCTCTGAAATTCTTCCTTTCCCACTTCTTTCCTTTTCCCCTCCCCCATTATCCTTTATCTTCATCTCTCAGAGCAGTGCTTTGTTTTAGCTCATGTCATGTTTAAACTAAATAAAGCAGGGTTTTCTGTTAAATCTTCTTGCTTTCACACTTACCAAAAACAGCCATTCCTGGGGCCATGCTCAGAAACAGATCCCGGACCCTTAAGGCACTTAAGTTTTATCCAAGATTTTCTGTAAGAACATTACTTGATTGGTTAAGACCATGTCATCACCATGTCAGACAATAAATTGTTTGACATGGTGAAATGTCTCCCCCGTGAACAAAATCCCAAGACTCGCCTCCCCCACTTAAGATAACTGAGGTGGCCAGCTTTTCCCTGCAAAGAATCATGGGTTCAAATTTGGAGATCTTTATCAAAACCCATAAAAACTGACATACCAGCCAACCACTTTTCTTTTACAAACGACTTGAAACACTTTGACCTTTAGCTGGCGGATTCTTTACAGTATTTGTCTTCAGGTCTGCAGTAGATTTACATTACATTCTGTCTCGTTTTTATCTCTCTTCGTCTCCCATCTCAAATTCATGACTGGGCATTCATTCTGTTAATCTGGCAAACCCTCACTTGCTGGCACCAGTTCTGCATAAGTTGGCAAGGACGTCAAGAATGAGTTACAGTCAGCTTCCTGCACAGGAAACTTGGGATGTAGAATGAGAGATTTTGCTCTTATATGGAATATGACACTGTACTAATTGCCCCTCACAGTCCTCTGTGTTCCATTACTATGTGCATAGAC
The DNA here is from genome assembly GCA_007224835.1 of Danionella cerebrum. NCBI lineage: Eukaryota > Metazoa > Chordata > Actinopteri > Cypriniformes > Danionidae > Danionella > Danionella cerebrum. Next base: position 69,266 of record SRMA01026654.1, read on the forward strand.
AAGCTGAACTCAATTCACTGCAGCTACACAAAAAAAGTGCCAACTACGTTTAATTCTGCTTAGATGAAATTTGACCAATGAGTGTTTTTCCATATGTGGTTATTGGGCCACAAACAAAAGGGCAAAACAGTGTATAAAAGCATGTTTTTAAGAGCAATGAGCTTTACAAACATCAACTGTACAATAAATTAAGATCTAATCTGAGCAATAGTAAACAATAAAGGCCAATGAATGGATCAGATGGATTAGTTCACTTGTACTTTGTGATCTAAGGCGTCATATTAACAAAATTCACCAAACCCTTCCCCAGAGAGCGAAAGTACTTCTGATATTTTTATATTTTAGACACTTTTCTTGTATTATTGACCACAGATGAATATTTTTAAACTTGCAGAAGTTATTTCAGCCTCTCCAGTAATGCGTCAATGTACCGGTCCATCATGATGAAGAAGGAGGACATTCCTACCCATTACTGAAAGAATGAGATCTCAGATACAGGCGGCTGAAATGAGATTCCTCCCCAGGGAGGCTGGGCACTCCGTTAGAGATAGGGAGAGGAGGTCAGTCACCCAAGAGGAGCTCAGAGTAGAGATGCTGCTTCTCCACATCAAGAGAAACCAGCTGAGGTGGCTCGGTTATTTATTTCGGATGCCTCCTGGAGCCTCCCTGGGGAGGTGTTCTAGGCATGTCCCTCTGGGAAAACGCCCTGAAGCAGACCTAGGACATGCTGGAGAGACTATGTCTCCCGTCTGGCCTGGGAATGCCTCTGTGTCCCCCTGGATGAACTGGAAGAGGTGTCTGGGCAGAGGGATGTCTGGGCGACCCACGACTTGACCCTGAATCAGCGGAAGAAGCAAAAATTACTGTATTTTCTTTGATCTACAAGCTCTACCAAAAGGAATCTCGTAGAAATTACAGTTTCATTACAGTCTATTTACCTTTAAACAAGTGGAGAGTCAACTCTAGCAGGAAAGATTTGAAAAGAGATGAAAAGGTGGCCAGCATTATCACTTGTTTTAAATTCAGTTTCATCCATGTAACATGGATCAAGGTTGGTGCATTCAATAGGTTTTAGGACACAAAAGGAGCCAGATTGGTCTGCAAAAGTGGAATATATATGCACTTTATTTTTTAATAAACAGTACTTGCTTGATTATGGTTTTATTACAATAATAAATGTGCATTTCTTCGTACCCTCATGTACCAGAGTACCAACAGTCAGTGCATACAAAGGATAAGTATAAAACAAGAGAGAGAGAGAGAGAGAGAGAGAGAGAGAATAAATGGAATCTACAGTAACCAATTAACCCAGAAGTGTTTCTTTTTTCTTGTGAGGGAAACCGAATTAGCTCATACTTCACTCAGGACGCACAGTCGGACATAACTTTCTTCAAACATCCCATGAACAATCCGGGGATTGTGTAACACCTGAAACAAAGTCACGGCATGATTTTACGCTGCTCAAAGTATGATGGTTAGCACTTCACCAATAAAGCGAAACACCAAACCAACGCCTCTCGGTTCTCCGTCAATCAATAATTGGGTGACTTTCAACATCCCCTCACCTTCTGGGAGTTTCACAGTGGGTCATTCAGCACTTTTGCGACCTATGCAAAACCCTTACTCAGGCCCTGCTGAACATTTATAGAGACATGCAGATTGTCCCGCGGCACTCCTTCCTTTTGTACGTCTCATACACTGTTGCCAAACATCAGCAGGAAGCTAAAAGAAGACTTGATGAATGGCCCCTTCACTTCTGCTTCTGGACCCTTAACAGAACAGCACTGGATCTCCTGTATAAGCACTTTAAAGGTGGTGGACTACAAGGTGTAGCTGAATCGCTGCTGTGCACTACTGCAGATGTTTGTGTGTGTGTGAGAGAGAGCGAACGTGTGCATTTATGTGTGTTTGACAGCGACGCTGGGTGCAGAGTCAGGCCCCATGAGAAAGCCGGAGAGGAAGGAGTCTGAGAGGTGGGTGATGTGACTTGTGTGAGGTTCTGTCAAAGGTTATGTGCATGTCAACGATTGCACTTATGCTTTCTGACAGTGATGCCAATTCAGGTCTCCTGAGCAGCCCAGCTGTTAAAATAAGTATTGAAAACGTCACCATTTTTGCGGAAAAGGTGTTATTGTGTATTGAAAAGGTGTACATTTTCTCCAAAGGTCAGTAACCGAAGCTATTCTTCCTCCATAGCATGTTGTATTTGGCTCAAATGTTGCTAGACAACCAGAATTTGTCTAGTATAGTCTATGTGCAGAATCAAAAACGATTTCTTTCTTTTTTTTTTTTTTACCTTGTCCTGTCCTGCTCAAAAGCCATCACATGGGAGACTAAATGCTTTGCTGAGTTGGACTGTTTTGCTTTCTCCAGGGGAGCAAAACACCTGGTGTGGTGTTTTCTCCTCTGGATTGGAGCATTGAATGTATATAAATATTTATTAGTTGTGGCTCCCACAAGTCAGTTTACATTAGGTGTGACAGGACAAGACGGTGTTGGACTGAAAGGGGGAGTAGATAAGGGATTGGGGAAGGGTGAGGGGAAAAGGTTCACGAGTGAAAAAGAAAATTGGAAAAAAACGAATTCTACCAATTCTCCCAGATTTAGAAGCTCAGACAATTGTAAGGTCAATGTCAAATGTGCAAGACACATGTCAAGCTTGGCCATTAATTACATTTTATACTTGTGAAAAACTCATTAAACATATTGAAGACAGAAATATAGAAAAAGCTTAGACTCTGAAAGAACCAGACACACTAGCATTTCAACCATTTGCGTGTGTTATCCCTTTATAGCTCATCTAAATTACATCAGGGTGCTCTCTAATGTACTTTATATTAATATTAACATCCTAAATATTTGCATTTGTTTCATATTGAGTGATCAAAAAGCTCATGCATGTGACCTCTCCAATCTGGGGATCACATGATGCAATATCGTAGATCAAAGTTCACTCCAGCTTAACTTTTTGTCAAAGCGGATTCCGAAATCATAGCTAGGATCTGATCAAAATCAAGAAATGTCTCATGATTGGAAAAAAAAAATGACCAAAAACCTAGCCTTCAGAGCATCCTCTAAAGCCGTAGCCTCCAGAGGCAGTGTAGGCTGAGTCCTCAGAAGGATGGGATTGGAACACAGCTTATTTTTCGTCATCGGCTACCATCCAATCACAGGGTCTGTACCATGTTTGTCACCCAGGTTGACGGTTTCCACAAAGCTGTGAACTCTGATCAAAAATGCTCTTAAAAGTGTATGAGTCTCAAATTGAGAATTGGAGCTTTTGAAAGACCAAAATGGCAGAAAACCGATGTGTGACACTGAAATTCAACAAAAAAAAAAAACACTAATAACCAGAAGAGAAGGAAGAGAATGGAACATCGACAAATGAGCCAAACGGTAAAATCCACCAATTGTACGTTTTCGATAAAACTGCCATCTAAATGTATTCATGTGACCTCAGCAATGCATGACAAGTTTCTTGTTATAATAGGTGTCTCTTTTTACCAGCAAAGAATGTATTGCAATATTCTAACAGTCAAAGCCATGAAAATTAAGTCAGGTCACGTGCACAGCGGTCATATTACAAACTGTCAGCCTATCAGAGCAGAGAATGATTCGTTCCAACTGAAATAATTTCTTTTAAAAGGCACAAAATGTTTTACAGCTATATCTATATTAGTAGACCTCAATGAATAGACAGAAGAAAAAAAGTCTCTCTTTTCCGACTGAAATCTGGATTTACAGATACTTTCACAGCACAAACGCTGCGACATTCTTCTCCAAACACAGCTTTGCAGTCAAGTGCATGTGTCTATGTCCAGTAATGTACGAGTGAGAGCGGGTGTGTGTGTGTGTGTGTTGAGATGTTGCTGTGTTTGCATACTCTGCAGGAGCTCAGGTCCTGGCGTCCTTTACTCAGCGATGTTCGCCCCTCAGAGCTCTCTCTGGCTCCAGTGCCTCGGGGTCCTCGGGCACCCCAACACCTCACACAAGCTGAACGGAAAACCTGTTCTGAGGGTTAAAGCCAAGGCAGATGCAAAAGGTGAGGTGTGAGCGCATGCATCTCCCTGATGGCAGCCGTGGGGCTCAAGTTACTCAGGAGGCATAAGATTACTGAAAGAGAGAGAGAGAGCGCTTGAAGAGAGCACAGGGGTGTGCAGAAATCTGATTGTAATGCAGGTTGGGCTAAGAAGAGAAGTGAGGAGAGAAAGGGACAGAGGCGATCTTCATCCCGGATCATTGAGGAACCATCCCGAACAACTGCACTTCTCTGGTGTGTATGTCTGTGCTACGTTTGAGTTAACCAGGAGTTAAGTAGAAGTAGGGGTAAATGGATTTAATTTTGCTGAGAATTTATACATTCAGTTCTTGAAAACTTTTGCTACTTTGTAAGACTGGGTAGTTTTGGGACTTGCTAAGTTTTTTAATTGTTTTGGTAACACTTTCAAGTTGTTTTGGTGGTTGGGTAGACCTTAATACTTAGTAAGAAGTTTGATTGGTTTTAGTTTTCGGCTAGACCTTATCTCTTGATAAGACTTCTGATTGGTTTTGGTTCTTGGTTAGACCTTAGTTCTTGTTGAGACTTTAAACTGGTTTTGGTTCTTGGTAAGACTTATTTTTGGTTCTTACCAAGGCACTTAAATTTAAGCTTTACGTTGTTTTGGTTATTGTTGAAGCTTACAACTGATTTTGCTTCTTGGTAAAGTTTTAATTATTGGTAAAGGTTTTAATTGGTTCTGGTTTTTGGTATGAATTTTAATGGTTTTGGTTTTTGATAACTTTGGTTTTGGTACTTGATAAGACCTTATCTTTAGTTACTCTTCAGACTGTCGATTGGTTTTGGTTATTGGGAAGACTTACAAGTGATTTAGATTTTGGGTTAGATTTAGAATTGTTTTGGTACGACTTTAAATGGGTTCTGGTTTTCGGTTAGTCTTTGAATTTGTTTGGTTTTTAGTAAGACTTGGTTTTGGTTCTTGCTAAAACCTTCAATTAGTTTTGGTTTGTGGGAAAGGTTTTCAGTGGTTTTGGTTTGTGATGTGTCAAACTTTTGTTTTCTTTGTTGATATCTTTGTTTTGGTTCTTGGTTCTGACTTTGGATTGGTTTTGGTTCTTGGTAAGACCATAGTTTTGTTTTTTTGATGAAACTTACAAAGATTTTTGGTTTATTGAATTTTCATTTTGTTTTGCATAAGATTTAGATTTTTAACAAGGTTCTGGTTTTCGGTAGGTCTTTGAGGGGTTCTTAGTAAGACTTTTGTTTTGGATCTTGCTAATACTTTCAACTGGTTTTGGTTCTTTGGTCAGACCTTAGGTTTTGCTATTGTTAAGGCTTAATAATTTTGGTTGTTGGCAACATCTTGAAATAATTTTACTTTGCAGAGTGAGACGGAAGCTGTTTTTTGAACATTACAAGTACAAAAAACTAAGATAATTAGCCTAAACATTATTATCGGAGTTTAAAAATGGATTTTTCTTGGTACGGTGCTGTCTTGCTAGTTGATGGAAGCTTAACTAAAACTATGTTTCATGGCTATAAACATATATCGATTCAACCTGAATAATACTAATCAGGGTTGAAGAGTTCAGCCTGTGTTTATCGCCTTACTATGCGTACAACCTGGACAGGTTGCCAGTCCACTGGAAGACATTTTCACAAAATGGAATACTTTCATCACTAATTACCCAAGGCATATATTTGGAATGTGAAAGTGAATCAGTGTGCCAAAAAGAAACCTGTTCAGAAATAAGGAGAACATGCTAAAAACTGAGCCACCGGGACAAAAAAATTTCCAAATTGAATTCTAATCATAATGTAAAAATGATTCCAGGCTATTTAATTACCACCGTAAAATATTTTTCTTAATTTTAGATCACTTTAAAGTCTGATATCATTGAATATAAGTGTAAATTCGCTCTTACATTTTTAATTTACTCCCCAAGTAAAGGCTACTTTTTGTTTGATTCCACAAAACTGCACAGGATGCCAGTCCAAAAGCACAAAAAAAAAAGATTTGCAACACACTGACTTTTTTTTCTGCTTTATGTATATTATTTTTCACTCTTCCATTATTTGTGGCCAATATCACTACATTTTTTTTACTCAACAGCCAAAATATTAAATGTTTCAGATATGCCCTTTAATGGACTGGTGACCTATAAACGGAGTAGGTACCACTTTTTGTACAAAAATGTGCTGGGGATGCACCAGCAGACCCTTGTAACCCAGAAAAGGAAGAGGTGGATAAACAAAATAAATGAATTATTGCTCTATAAGTCTGACCTTATCACAATGTGTTGCTTAGCTGAGAATATTTCTGGAATTAAATGATATTGTAAAAATATGCAAAAAAAATCACTTAACTTGGACAATAATTTGTTCAAGGTCAGCAAGGTTTTCTGTCTAATACTCAAAAATACATCCGTTAAATACTTTACTGTCTTCTATATCAATATAAGAGATTATCAGGTAATCTTTTAATTAAAGAGTTCCCCAAAAGACTGCTTTCATTCTATTCTAAATGACAGTAAACTTGGAAAAAGGACGTTAAATGTGTATTCATCAGCAAAACAGAACACACAAAGAACATCTCCTTAAACATATTTCTGATATATCTGACACCGTATATCCACACCTTGTCCAGCACATATGGTGCAGCTCTTATATAATGGATCTCCACACGTGTCCCATGTGCAAATGATAATGACCAGGTCCTCAGAGATGTGCAGTTCAAAACAATGGCTTTGTATCTACGAGGCAAGCGGGGAAACTTTCCCACAGGCTGATGATCGATCTTCTAGACACACTCCAGCACACACTCACAGCTGAAGGATATAGATGTCATCTCTGTCCGTGGTGCATTTTCACTTCTTCAGCATTTTCTCATGCAGGACTAAGCATTGCAGGATGAGGACGGACGCTTTGGTCACATGACCTTTGTCCAAATGGTCTTCGCCTTATTACGGTCACCTCAAAGTTGAACCTTAGAATTACACTGTGCTTATTATAGTTAAACAGCATATAAGTATTAATTGATCTAAATCGCTATATAAAACATAGTACGGAAGTTTTGTAGATGTTTTTTAAACTAGACGAGACTGATTGACAGATCCAAGTCAGTATGAGATTAGTTTCCTTTCTCTAGGTCATTGAAGTTACAGTTGAATAATGTAGGAAATAAATACATATAAAGAAGTACTATGAATTAAACATCAGCTAAAGGTGCAGGGTGCATGGGATACGGTTAACAGAGGCAGTGCGAAATATTACAACTGTGTAATAGGAGTCTGTCTGAGAAGTACACTAGGAAAACAAGGGCAGTAGAACAGATTAAAGATGTAAGGAGTGAAAGACGCAACCATTTCTTGAATGGTGCAGAAGACAAAAATGGCAAAGGAACTGTGAGACGAAACAACATTAAACTGAACAAACAAACAAAAATCTGATCTTTGTAATAACTTACGTCCATAAAACGAGTGTGTGCTTTTTGGAGGAACTATACTCCAATCCAGTGTAATACACAAAGAATTCAGAAAACAAATATTAAATGTTTCATTTTACCCTGGTTTACAACTCTAAAAAGAGTAAACATATGAAAAATTTGCCAAAAATGTCCTAAAAAAGTGGAGTGTGCTTTTTTTATTATTAACAAGGTTCGGGAGAAACAACTCATTTAACTAGCCTAAACATCATGACCCCAAATCATCTATTTTGTGACTAGATAAAAGCTGCAGATTGAAATATCTTAGTTACATTTTAATATTAAACGAACACATAACTATAAGATGGGCTTCATCAGCCTTAATCTGAAAGAGTTCATCTACTATATTCACAAATACACTGTATTATAAGGCTGAATTCTGTGAAAGTTTTAACTTTTTTCTTGTTCTTCAAATTCTGAAAAAAGCCTGGGTCAGCTAAACTGAACAGAGAGAGTGACCAGGAACAACAACATCATGACTGTGTAAAGTTACTCATTGTTACATTTTAGATGCTCTAAAACAGCACTTTTGGCCAAATGTTGTCATAAACTTATTCATAAAAAGGTGTGTGAATCAGACTAAGAACTGGATTTTGATTTGGGGGCTAAAGATGCAACTCATTTACCTCGGACTGTACAAAACCATGGACGTGATCTCCACATGACATCACCCATAGGGTTCTGGTCACGTGGTGGGAGGCTTGAAGTAAGCTATAGAAGTGCTCGCTTCTGGGTAAAGGATGACTAGGGGAATGAACTGCACATAGCCAAGATGCCAAATTGGATTGAATGTAAGGCTTAAAATAACTTCAATTGGTGAAGACATTTGCCTACCTAATAGTTGTCATGAAACTTCAAATAAATTCCATAAAAAATTGTTTTTTTTTTTCTGCTGTAAATGTAAGCATTTTTAACAGGGGACTAGATGGGAACCATCTCAATACTGGCCTGAAGTAGTCGATAAATTGCAGATTGAGTCACATCTTACTGCGCCTATACAAAACGATGAAAGAAGACACTGAAAGCACAATTCTAAAAGATTTAACAGAAAACTCTGCTTAAATTTGCTCAAACATTGAAGATGCCATCAGCTTAAAGCATGCAGCATTGAGGAAAGAGAGAAAGACAGAAGAGCCGGTTGCCAAAAAGACAAAAAGGGTTAATGGCTGTACTTCCTGTTTGTGAGGGATTTCCTGTTCTATCTCATTATAGAATATTTTAATAGAAAGTATTATTTTTTCTATTACAGCATCCAGAAGGATTAAGAGACGTTACATATTCAGATTAAAGTTAAATTGGTGAAAATCCAGTAGTTTTCAAAATAAAACAACTATATATATATATATACATACACTTGTATACAATAACAATTCGTATCTCGAAGCAAGTTTTACATGTAAAACGCCTGATCCGAAACAACTGAAGAAGTAGATGAAAAAAATGGAAAACTAGTAATAAATGATAATAAAACAGAATAAAAACGGAAATTACAGCAGAACTGCTTGTAATTGTTCGTATCTTAAATTTTTCTTCGGATCTCGAAGCAAAAAATTTCCCGTGAGACGTGTGTATAGTTCAGAAAGTAGTAAAGAACACAAATATTAAAGAATACAAATATTATGGATCTTCTTTTGAGGTATTTTGACAAATAAAACATTTGGTAAATTGGACATTTAGTAGATGTTTCAAAGATTTTTTAAATCTTTGAGCTTCGTACCAGCTGTACGTTTCCATCAGTTGACGCAGTACTGCAGACATGCACGTGTCATACGAACAAGACACTTCTTGCTAATGCCGTAAAAAGAAAATGTGTCCAGAGAAACAGAACCCCCGTGTAACCCACCCAAACTACAATGGAAAAGATAGGCCCTGCTGTATACTAATAGGGTCAATGGAATATAACGCGGAGCGAAGGTGAGAGGTGTGCCTTACCTTCCAGTGTAGCCACACACACAAGCTGTCATGGAGCCAGAAGCTTTTCTCTTTGGCGGCTGTGGGCTCTGCGGTGTCAAGTGGTAGCAGGGGTAGCTCTTTAAATCCTCTGTTCAGGTTATAGTTACCTGTCTGCATTAAACCCTCTGGAAAATAGACGGCGGTAGATAAGACTTGACCTTTGACACACACCTTTGACTATGGCGGGGGGCGAACGATGAGTGGAACAGCACTCCAGTCCGATAGCTGCCTAATCAGATCTGGAAAAGAGTGCTGAAAGGGAATATTAATTAAATGTTCTGGGATTAACAATTTAAAAGGTCAGAGATGCTGAATAAAAAAGCCTGCGTCAAGTGGCTGATGATTTTTTTTTTTACTATTGAAATAGCTGTTAATTTAGAACAATACAAGAGATTTGGTTTGGGATGATCTGCAAATAAACAAAGCTCACTGTAATGATATAAATTTTTTATTTGATGTGTTGGACCGTGAGCAGCTCTTGATAAGCTCTTTGGGAATCAGCTATTCAAAGCAGCCCAGTTTCTCAGTAAAGTCGGCCTCAGTGAAGCGGAAAATGTATCACGCTGCAACGAATCAAATGTGTCTGCAGAAAGAAATCCAGAAGCTCCATGAATTACATTACAAAACTAATCAAAATATTAGTTTAAGAAATGTAGGTTAATGCAAGATTTATAAAAGTATATTTTATTAATTGTTATTCACATTGGGTAAAAATAGTTAAATGAATTAGGTCTCACATTGTTAAAATTACATATTGTCTAAGAAATGAGAAAAAAAAAACAATGATCAAAACTGCAATTCACCGACTGGCCACTAGTGTCAGAGGTGAGCAGATTTCCATTTAACTCTGTTAGAAGTGATCAGATTTACAACCAACGAAAATATATTTAAAGCCTGGTAACAAAGTTTTTAAATGATATTTATTTTGACCTTCATGAGAGGGAAAAGCTGTTTTTTTATTAATTAGCCTAAAGTGTACCTTTCATGCAGAGTGTAACATAGCTCAAAGATTGTGGAAAATGTGTTTTGAGAAATAGTCTTTAATACTGGGTCAACTCTGAGATCCTGAACCGAATCGTCACAATATACCACAGATGCGTCACCCATTTATGTTTTAAAACAAAGCTACTCCTAGTCTCAGTGCCAAGCCACTGGTATCGTGCAGGTGGGCACCTACATAGATTCGGGTAAAAATGTTGTCACATTTACAAAAATTGTCGAAGTGGCAAAACAATAATGTAACTGGATATTTACCACTGAGAGCAATCAAGCTTTTCATTTCGAGTAGTTCTCTTCCTCCTCGGACATAGGTTATGGACAAGTTCGGTGGACTTCTTCCCGGAGTTTTGTTTATGTATTGGTTCGCGCATGGCCGATAATTCGAACTACCACTCATCGCAGGTTGTGTCATGTAAATGACGAGTTTCGAATCAACGATTCATAAAATTATTTAGAGTTGTTTAAATATCATAAAAATTGTCACGTCAAGCTGTCGGAGATTTCAAAAAACGAATCGACTTTTCAAAACGATGACATGGGTTTTTAACCTGGGTTTTAAACTATTAAATGCAAGGATCTTTAAGTTTCATTGTATGGACACACGTCCATGGCTGGCAATGCTCAATTAGAGTTTTCTAGCCTTTTTATGAAAGACCTAAGTAAAAACCACTACAGCTGCTTGCCTTGTGGTCAAGTGGATGTAGCACCGGACATTTACAAGTTGCGGAGGGCGAATCAGGTTTGAATTCTGAACCCGTCTTCATTTTCCATCCTCCCCATCGCGGTACTGCCCTCTCTGTTTCAATTAAAGGCAAAATGGTCGAAAAAAAACCCATTACCGTCATAGTTTTATACAGTCTATAGAGGCAACTTGACCCAAGAAAGAGCAGTCTTACTCCTAAATAAATTAATAAAGTGCTCAAAAGTATTGTTTTATCTTTATTCCAGTTATAGTAAAGAGCCTATGGGCACCCTATTAGTGACTGGAATATAAAGCGGTGGTCTGAAAAAGATGCATTGACCTGCACAAAAGGAATCCAGAAGCTTAGAAGTTAATTTTATTTGATAATAAATGCAGAGGTATTTGAGATTTTACTGTAAACGAGAGGTTTAATGGGCATCCCTGCTGCCTCTCAGGTAGTAATATTTGTTTACTAGCTGAGAATCTGTGTTTGGGTCTAACAAAATCTTATAAATATCAGTAAAGTACATATAAGGATTTTAAGCAGACTGCATATACAGTTGCTCGATGTGTGTAATAGGAAACAAAGTGATGAAGTGCATTGCTTCAATGAGCGTCTACCAGCCAAAAAATATTTTTAAATGTACCTTAACAGAAATAATCCAAATAATCATAAAAATGACCAAATGACATATAAATCGGCTTAAAAACTAACATAGCAAGTTTTTTTAAACATTAATTAACAATAAAACAATTTAAAGTCAAATAGCTCAACAAAATGAACTACAAAGTGCACATTACGAATAATTTTGACTGTCTAAAGACTTTGTTGTTTACTTACTGCTGGTTTCACATGCGAAAATTGATAAAACCTCCATCTCCTCTCCTGCTGATAAACTTGGAATCAAAATGTGTCATTAGGGAGAAACTGTGATTGAGTTGGCTTTTCAATGCTCAAGTGCACTTTGCAGTAGACAGACAGGACAGGAAAACGTTCAGTTTGGATGCATTATTTATGTTTGTTTAGACGCATTCAAGGATATTTCAAGGAGAGAAGTAACACGTTGACTGCAATATGTCATCATTACATGAATAGCACACAAACTAGAGTACAATTATTCACTATTGGCACATATGCAATGGTAGGGTGTTGTTCAAAAGACATTTTAAGTGAACTTGTTTGAAGAAATTGTTAAAATCCCAAATAAGAATGAAAGGTTTAAAACCTACACAGGCCTTTTGAGAGCACAGATTTGATTTTTTTGTCTGAACAGTTCAGTTTACAAATCTACCCATGCATTGTCTAGAAGAGGTTCTATTACTTTAGATTGACTTAATTGTTTCCTTCTTGACGGAGGTGCAACCTTACCTTCCACAAAGTAACACGGCTGTTTTGTTCCCTTTGTCTTTATCTGCAGATCAGGTGACGGTATCTTGGAATTCCGGCTCTCTGCAGCAGAACCAGGCTGAATCTTCATTGATCTCCTCATCGTGGGCTTAGTGGCCTGGGTTTGGCTGCTCGTCTGTCATTTCATCCTGGGTTAGGAGCCTGAGCTCAGCCCCAGGGAGGGGAGGGAGGCCATGGAGGTTCCTCTGGTCAACTTTGAGAACCTGGACGACATTGGGATCAATCTTGGAGATCCAAGTGACTCCGGATATCCCACTTCACCTACCTCAGACGCCCCAGATGCAAACCAGGGCAACTGTGGAATAAACTCCCCCACTCACTCACCCCAGAGGGGAAGACCACTGAGACACTCTCCAGCTTCTCCACCAACACTCAGCAAGAAAGAAACATCCAGCTGCAACAGCCTGATCTCCAACTGGAAGGTCTTGGTGAACAGTGAATGCACCCCAAATGAAGCCTTGCTTGGGAAAGTAGCCAAGGAATGTTGTGAGGACTATTTTGCAGAAAAGCAGAAATTCCAAGAGGGTGAACAAAAGGTGGTCATCAATGTCTCAGGGATGATGTACGAGACAACACTGAAAACTTTGAATCAATTCCCAAATACGTTATTGGGTGACCCCATGAAAAGGATCGACTACTTTGACCCCATGAGGAATGAGTATTTTTTTGATCGCAACCGCCCCAGCTTTGATGGGATCCTCTATTTTTATCAGTCCGGAGGAAAGATTCGGAGGCCAGCGAATGTGCCATTGGATGTGTTTACGGATGAGATGGTCTTCTATCAGTTGGGACAAGAGGTCATGGAACAATTTAAGGAAGATGAGGGATTCATCAAAGAGCCAGAGCCTCAACTACCAACAAGTGAGGTTCACCGTCAGTTTTGGTTGCTCTTTGAGTACCCAGAGAGCTCTAGTGCAGCCCGATCAGTGGCCTTGGTGTCAGTTTTTGTCATCACTATTTCAATTTGTATCTTTTGCCTGGAAACACTTCCAGAATTTCGTGATGAAAGGGAATTTTTGCCTTCATTTGTTAACTTAACCCGTGACGCCAACGGCACACTTCTTTCTCCTGCACCTCATCAAAAGGTCTCTGCCTTTACTGATCCATTTTTTGTAGTGGAGACTATCTGTATTATTTGGTTCTGTTTTGAACTTGGCGTACGTTTTGTGGTGTGCCCGAGCAAGAGTGAGTTTTTCAGCAATATCATGAATGTCATTGACATTGTGTCCATTATGCCCTACTTCATTACAGTCATAACGGAACTCATGGCTTCCCAAGAAGAAGACCCCGCCGCCAACCAGAACATGTCCCTGGCCACTCTACGTGTTATCAGATTAGTGCGCGTGTTTAGGATTTTCAAGTTGTCTCGCCATTCCAAGGGCCTCCAGATTCTGGGCCAAACCTTAAAGGCCAGCATGAGGGAGCTGGGTTTGCTAATTTTCTTCCTCTTTATTGGCGTCATCCTCTTCTCCAGTGCCATTTACTTTGCTGAGGTAGACGAACCTGATACTCAGTTTGTCAGCATCCCAGAAGGATTCTGGTGGGCTGTGGTCACCATGACGACAGTTGGTTACGGTGACATGTGCCCCATTACGTTGGGAGGGAAAATGGTTGGGATTCTGTGTGCCATCGCTGGTGTGCTGACAATTGCACTTCCTGTTCCGGTCATTGTCTCCAACTTCAACTACTTTTACCATCGAGAAACTGAGCAGGGGGACAAAATCATGATTGAAGCTGCTACCGAGGCTGTTGCAAATCAGAAAAACAACACTGAGGAAAAGTATGAGAGCAATTACTCACTGGACAAGAGCAATGGGAATTGGCAGACGGGAAAAAATGGCATTCCATGAGGATTGTATCGCGCACAATAAGCAATAATGACTACAACAATGCACTTAGAAACTGTCCATTTTGTGGTTTGGCTTACATTCTGCATCAGTACCTTTGCGGATTGTGCTATTTCAACGGAGGACATCTATCAAGATGTTGTTTAAGCGAAATGCTGCTAACACCTTATAAATGGATAACGTAAAAACCTCAAAAGCACTAATAAATGAAAGCAAAAAAAGGAAAATCCCTTTATTCAATAATTACATCATAACTGCAATCCATGAAACTGAAAAAGGAACGCAATCATGAAAAGACTCATAGGAGCCAAACGGCTGCATTTGACTGAGGTCAAAACAAGCATTTAATTAATCGCGATTAAGTGCCTGTGTTGCCGACTCGCTCAAATTAATGCAGAGGAATCATGAATCTGCACTCTGGGTATCCAGCAAACCCCACCTTTTGCTGATCTTGTCGTTCCTTTAGAGTTTTGCACTGACATCACCTTTTAGTCCCTGCTGCTTGTGAGAAAAAGAAGCTTATGCCAAACTGTTTTCCATCTTTCAATGTCACTGAATGTCTCCTCAAACAGGACTGGTCTTTGTCACACATAATCAGGTGTGTTTGGAATTTAAATACACTATCCTATACATGCAAGTATGTTATATTTGGATGACCTACACTGTTTTGGCAGCTTTCCTTGCTGCTCGTCCCACATTTTCTTTGGTACATCTATTCTGGTCAACATACACACTTAACGGTGAGTTTTTCTGTTCTGTAAGTCTTTGAATGCTGAGTGAGGTTTTTTTGTCCGCTTGCCTGGTAAATATTGTTCTAACAAGTTTTAAAATCATGTTTCACTGAATGTATTTAAAACAAAGGTACAAGTCAATGGCACTTTTCCAATAGAATGGTTCAGTGGCCTACTAGTAACTGCAACTCCTTGGGTTAAGATGTGTCTTGGGTTTATGTGGGTTAAGACCTGTGCACACCAGACCTTTTTTTGCATGTATTAACCTAATTTCTTACTCAACAAGTGGTTGACAAATGTGATTGGCATGACAAATTGTCTTGACATGGTAGTGGATACTCTAATCCAAAGATGATACATCAAGAAAGTTGCATGTGGAGGTGCTTATAGATTGTATGCATTAACATAACATCCCCAATGCACCCTTCTGACCGAGTGGCGAAACAAGCACCAACATGACTCAGTCGTAGAAAGTGCTTATAGGTAAAATGGGTGAATACCAGCAAAGTTTCAAGTCAAAAGACACAAAACCAACAGTAATGAGCTCACGCCAGACATGAGGCTTGAATGGAGAAACACATTTCACTGTTCACACATCTGATTGGCAGCATGAAAACTGACATATGCTAGGTGTCTCTGCATAAATACCACTAATGTATGAAGGTCCAGACGACAGGCTTTCTGTGAAAATTGCAATGTGATTTTCTAAAATTTCTGTTACTAATTTCAACACTACGTTAGTACACAAAACAAGAGATCGTTCTTAATTCATTCATTTTCCAACCCGCTGTTGGAACGGTGTCTGCCGCTGCCAGCGCACATTGTGCGAGAGGCGGGGGTACACCCTGGACAGGTCGCCAGTCCATCACAGTCACTCAAACGTTCACACCTAAGGGGAATTTGGATTATTCAATTAACCTAACGGCATGTTTTGGGGATTGTGGGGGAAACCGGAGTCCCGCGGAGAGAACATGCAAACTCCTTCCAGGAAGGTCACCGGCGAGCCTCAAACCAACAACCTTCTAACTGTAAGGCCACAGTGCTACCCAATGTGCCACCATGCCAAATCTTAATTGTAATATTTACCCCAATAGATGACAATCATAGGCACAAACCATGTTTCACAAACACCTTATCTTCTCAACTAATGCTAATATTTGTTCATATTTAGGCCACATTTTACTGACAATTTGTTTGTTAAGCTTTAAGAAGTACACACACAAATATCCGGTTAGACCACACAGTTATTTAAACACAAAACGTGAGCAAAAAAAATCTAGAAGTCAGCTGTTTCCTAAAAACATTCTCTAAAGCTCTTTTTCACTTTCTTTGTTTTCAGCGTTTACGGGGGCTAGCTCAACACTACTACCGGAAATGTTTCAGTGAACATAGGAGACTTCCATGTCTAATGACTCCATATGCATACTCTCTGTTTCATTACTTTTACGGAAGAAACATTGCAAATTTCGATGTTATGCAGAGGAATTAATTATATACAATCTCTTCTACTGTGTGAACAAGCGATCATGTGGATGTCACTTTATGTATGGATGTTTTTCCTGTATTTTATTAAGATTTATCTAGAACTGTGTGTCACACTCAGCAAAAAAAGTCTAAAATGATGATAAAGAGGTGTGCACAAGCCTTTAGCCACACAATACAAAACTTACACACTAAAAGAAGCTTTAACTCATTAGAAGAGAATCCTATGACAGGATTTATAACTATGCAAGGTTCAAAAAGAGCAGGAGAGCAATTTTAGGCAGCAAGCATGATTGCACCGTGCATGTACTGTATTGCAAATAAATGATCTACTAGAGCAAACACAGCTGCAGATAATCCAGCCTAGAGTAAAGAATTCAGCCACTCAAACATTTGGACACGCCTTCTCATTTAAAGTTTTTAAACTATGGATGAACACATATGGAATTATGTAGTTAACAAAATAGTGTGAAATAAAATTTTTGAAATAACTGTTGAATTTCCCACTATGAGGTTGTCTGAAATGGTTTTCACTTAGTAGGTGCCTTGTCAGGATTCCCTTTTATGGTTTATTATTTCTGGTCAACACTCCACTATGAGGCCCTTTGACCCACAAATCAAATAACCAAACACAAGTTGTTTCACATAGCATATTATTTCAGGGTTTGGAAAAATCACCACAAAAATTGACTAACCTGCAACAAGTTGGTCATAGAAAAAAATGTCATAGAAGATGGTAAATGACATGGCGATACAAGACCAAAACAATACGGGGAACCCTCCCAAATGCTAACAAAAGGTCTGCCAGGTACCTGGATGTCTTTTTAAGGGAGTATGCCATAAACTTTTTCATATACACGACAGATCTTTTTTTGACGACGACTTAAGTTTTCCAACAGAATGAAAAAAATAAGACACTCGCTGGATCAAATAAATTAAATCAGATTACGGCTTCAACTTTCCTGAACCGATAGCAGTAAAATGTACCATGCGCATCAAATGTCCCCTGTCTAAATGCAAAAATATTGCTAAATTTAAGACTAGAACTAGTTCAAGAAATGTTGGTCAATAAAATTGGAAAAAAATGTGCAGTTAGAAAGACATCTCTACCACATACTCTACATAGAAGAGAAGTTCTCTTTATATCTGCTAGAAAAAAAACAAATGCAACAAGCGGAAGAGATTTGTTTTGATCAAGAAATGGACATTAGACCATAGTTTATTTATTATTCATCAAATTTATTTGACCCGTACACATCTCTAACTCAGGACACCCAACACAGCGATGGAGCATGTGAATGAACCACAGAAAAGAGATTCAGAAAGGCCAGAAGAATTAAGCCAGTGTTGTGCAACATTACCATGAAAATATCCCTTGTTTCAAAGGAGTGGGGACTGTGGGTTGGTAGGTTTACTCAAATGGCAAATGTGCAGGAATGCAGTTTATAAGTGAAGGCAGCTTGATAGCAAATTATCACTCAAGCTCTTCTCGAAACTAGTTTAGTGACATGACAATTCTATCCACCTATTTTTACACACATTTTGCAATATTGATTTAAAAGACCCTGGATGAAAACACAGAGTTGTGCATGAATTTTGAAAATGCGCATTAGGATAAACATTTTTACCAACAAAGAAAAAATAAGCATAAACTCCAGTTTACGCCTAAAAAAAGTTGTGATTTTACATTGCACTGGGGTAGCATTAATGGACTTACTAACAGAACGATTTAATTGCACAACATCTAAAATGTTGTTTTGGTAATTCTAAAATTCCTTAAGTCTGTCATCAAAGTGGTTCGGGATCATCCCAGAAGATGACCAGACTGCGCATATTGCGTAATTTCTACGCGCTTTCACCTAATGCAGCAACTTCAGTTTATATTTTGATATTTGTCACCGGTTTATCAGGAAGTGACAATTTTGTTTTTTGAACTCGTTGGAAGGAAATGGTGTTTTAATCGCAAATATGTTATATGCAATATGCAATATTGTAGTTTTCCGCAAAAATGGAAAACATGGCTCATGAGAATGCGTGCCCAAACGTTTCACTGGCAAATTAAAGCAATGGATTATCTGTTGTTTGTAGTTGGTTTTATTAGTCTTAAATACACAGATGACAGACCTTAAACAGCATACAAAAAAACTTTTACCTTTCAGATAGATGGGTAACACAGCTGACATTTTAAATGTACCGCCTGAATGTATGGAAATTAGCAGCAATCTTGTGACATTTCTACTACTGAATGTTTATCAGAAAGTATTTGCTCTTCAGTCAAATACATTAAATTGTACATTTGCATGTTTCTGTTACAAAAAGGAAAAATAATTAAGTAGAAAAAACTAAATTAGTTTCAAGCCAATTTTTGATTGCAGCATCTCAGCACTAAATCCAGACTAAAGCAAAGCAACACAGCACTTTTCGGGAAGCTGAACGTTTCTAGTAAGCTTGAAAATCCAACTTATGCCAGCAGATATCAATGTATTTTATGACACAAAATAAATGATTTTGTAAATTTTAAAATATGCATGAACTCATGTAGTTGAATTCATTTGATAGACATGATCCTGCTTTGACTATAGAGGTAGAATCTCTCTTCCATTGCGACAATTGAAATAATCTTGAGAATTATCCCTTGTGCATGCAATGTCAAAGTATGGCAAAAATATCCATAGCAATAATGAAAACCGTTGAAATCCGCAGACTTCTAATCCGATTTTGTACATTTGTCCCACCACTGATGGTGATAAAGCCAGTGTTATGTGATTGTTAGGCATTTAGCATTTCATGAATGTATGCTATGGCTGTATGATATATTTTGATTGATTAAGCTTTTATTCATGATATTCTTGAGTGCCTTTTATTAAATATATGATGAATTTATGACTGTGGTCATTTTTTTCTTATTTTTAGTTCATACTATAGGTATTTGTTAGCCTCTATTGAATCAAATATGATGTACAGGAACATTTCTGTCGATAATTCACCACTTTTAACACTCATAACCTCAATCCAATCTAAACGAAAGCCAATATGACATGCAAAAATACAATTGAAACCATTTATTGATCCTCAACTTTTAAACCAATGCTCAAGCTCATTTACAAATCGACGCTCAGCATTTAATGTGTGTGTGTACGCTGTTCATGTCAGAGTGGAGGAGGTTACAGGGTTCATCTCAGGTCAGTGCGGCCGAAGGGAGTATGAATGTGATTTGTTGGCTGGAGCTGTGGAGTTTTCAGGAACGAAGACAGAACAGTGCGAGAATGAGGCTCCTGCCACAATGAAAGCACATTAATCTTTAAGGCTTTGTCGTGCATGTGCCTTTGTACACGCATTAATGTTTCAGAGCTGTCAGTCTGTGTCTGTCTCACTCTTCTTTCAATTTTAGAAGCTCCTTTTAAATGTTCGTGTGTTCTATTAATTTGCTTTGATCGGTTACACGGTTGTGTTGTTCTAATGCACATTTAATATTTAACAGACCCACCGTGATTCAGTGGAACACAGAAGTAGACTGTTTAAGCAGTAGACTACGTCAACATTGACTTACATGAAGGATGGAGTTTTAAAATCATGCTACAACAATACTCAAGGGGGCGATAGAGATGTTGTAGCCTGTGTGAGACACACTCGATTAGGCTGCAGATTCGGGTTGTGAGAATAGCCATCAGTCTTTATTTTAATATTCGTCAAATAAGGCTTATTTTTTTGTTTACACCTGTTGCGGGAACTCAGGAATTCAAGAAATGTCTTAAGACTGAGAATGAACAGCAAAGTAGTTTATTAATCTATCACGACTCCCTCCTCCCTGGTTGTATTGCGGTTTTAGAACTCCTTATCTCTGAACAAAAAACTGCACAAGGTTTGTGCTTGGAGTCACTGCTTTGTTTACAAAGTTCAAGTGTAATGGCGAACACTCAATCCCCAAAAAGAGGCATCTGTGTTTTTGCAAAATCAGTGCAGAATACTCGTTTTAAAAGTGTATTATGTACATCCTGTGCCATGGTGTAGTGGCAAGTGCCCTTGCCTTTTTCCCATCCAAACTGGTTCTTTCTCTCCAGTCTCTACCTCTCTTTTGACCACTTTTTACTCCACTGTCTGATAAATTACCCAAAAAAATATCTAAAAAAAAATGAGACTACCACTTTTTATTTAACGGCACATGTAGACGTGACTTCTTGTATACAGTGTGTTTACAACGTTATGCAACCAATATTAAAAATTCCTTCTTACAGCCCTGGGACAATAATTCTTTTAATGTTGATATAACCTTCAGCCAATTAAGCATCTTCGTTGTCATACCCACGTCCCACCACAGTGCATCCTTTAGAAATTTTTGATTATCCTGAAGTGGTGCAATTCCAAGATAGTGACGGCTGGCAACATTTGAGGCATGAAGACCTTTCCCTGGAAAACAATGGATGTCGTCTCAGTCGAAGGATTTGACGTATATCTGTACAACAGTTGGAATGTCATCGAGTTTATATAAATGAGTTCTGGCATGCAATGAGAAAAATTGTTGATTTAATTATTAATGACGGAACACTGTCCTAAATTTCAAAGACATTGCGACCATGCAGAGTTCAATTAAGGGTCACAGATGTTTGTCTCCATGGTGTAGAATTCTGGTGTGCCGCACTCCTGATGCAATTAGTGCTAACTGTGCGCACTTGGTTGGTCCAAAAATGCCAACCTGTGTGTTTGTAGTTAGTAAGTTAGATGCTATGGCTTTAAAAGATTTCATTTTTCTCCCTTCAAGAGAATCAATGACTTAGGAATATGTACAAAGACTCTAATGCAAAAGTATTTAATTAGTTGAAGCCATGTTGATGCATAGGACTTCCAATGCAGTACTGAAAACAGAACAGATATAAACAAACAATGTTTTTTGAGATTTACAATTACACCTCGCAGAGAAATACAATTATTTATTTTATTTTCCATAAAACAATTCTAAATTGAAAAATGTCCAACTGCTTTTTAACATTTTATAGACAACTGATACGCTCCATATTTCAACAAATCTCTTTTTAATTTGTCTGCATGTTAAATTGAATAGATTAGGGCTTTGCATCATATGACAGACACTCCTGTCTGGAGGTGAGAGTCTAGTGAAGATGCTAAAATATTGACCAGTGAGACAGCACAGTAACCAGACCCCAAACTATGTACTCTATTTCTAAGAGAAGGTGTTGGCGTTTTCTGGTTATGCAATGCTCTGTAATGACTATTCATCAACGTTACAGTTATTTAGTTTATGGGAACATCCTTGGATCCAATATTTTTTATATATACATGTTTATCCATTCATTTTCTTTACCCGCTTCTTCATCTTCAAGACATCACAAGCGCCATCACTAATTTCACAGCAAAGGAAATTACACCAATTCAAATGGTGGAGAGTGAAGGTTTCACATTGACCATTGAATATTTTTGGCCATAATTCATGTTTTGCAGAAGACGTATGAAACACTGAGAGCTGTAGTTCTGAAAAGGTGTCACAACCTATATATATATATATATATATATATATGTCCTGATAAGTGAGTATAAAAAAAAGAGAAAAATGGATTTTAAAGGATATCGCGAGATGAGCTTTATCCGAAAATTTAACAAATATAAAGATTTGCGCTTTTTTACCATATCGCCGATCCCTAAGTGCTACCCATTGTGCCACCTTAAAAATATTAATTCCATGCTGATATTCATTTTGAAAAGATAAGCAAAGCTATTCAACTCAAACTATATTCAAAATACAAAAGCATTATAAAAAAATAAATTCCTAGTGGTTAATTAGTTTTGTTTTAGGTAAATATTACCCTTGAGAACCTATGGCCAGACCAATGAGGAGATTGAAGACAGAACTCCTGCAATAACACTATAGTGTACCCCAGAGATACCCTCGCTCTCATATATACTTAACTGGTCGGTGCACAGTAAGGTCACGCAGGGTATGAAGAGAGAGACGACGTTTAAAGATTTAATGACCAGCCATTTTGTTCTAGTCTTCCACTATTTAGAGCGTTCAGATCTCTCTGGCTCTGAGACACCTTACCAACACGTAAAGGCTGTGAAAGACTGATTACATCTACAACAGGCAGAAAGTAAAGAAACTGACCCTAGAACCTGAGCGTGGCTCAATTTGTACTTTCACACAGTCCTGATCACTGCTGTAACTTTAGTATGAAGACCTAACGATATTTCAGGTGATTGCAGATTTAATCAAATAAAGCCGTGGCAACAAACTACCAAGGATTTCCCCAAACTTAGACATTTTAGTTTACATAATCTATTGCAGTAGGTTTTACCATGAAATTGAACGTTTTTTCCTGCCTTTAAAAGCAAGGTAAGCAATTTCAGGAAGCCAAGGTTTACAACCCTGCCTTTACACTAAAAAGGCCGAATGAGATCTCCACTACACACAAATACATGACACTGACAGTGCAACAGCCAATGATCATGGAGGAATCTGTTTATGCTGCTTCAGTAAAGGATATAATGCACAGAAATGTCCAGAAACAGAAGACTTGGAGCTTGTGCTGAAGTTGCAGACCATGAGAATTCGATTGCATTTCATTTCGCTCACTTGCCTCTATACCTTACCCTTTCCCTTCTGTTTTGAGCATTCATATGAGAAGGGGTGTCCCAATTCCCTTTTGAAATAAAGGCATACGAACTAAATATGTGTTCAAGCGAGACACTGACACGCAGTTCAAGCCCAAGTGAGCTTGAAAAGGTGCACACTAATAACTAAATATTTAAAAGTCACTCAAATGCTAGCTCCGGGAAGCACATGAAGGTCATTCCGGGATACCGCTTATTCTATGTGTTCCCAAGCCAGTGGTGTGGGATCCCAATGTTGCTGGACTCCTTGAAGTTCTTTGGGCTCTGAGCTTTGTTGGCCATGTATCCATGGCAATGCCTTTGTGTTGGCCCTAACAACCCTAACATTGCACAATGGATTACACAGCTACACAGGGGTGTCCCAAACCATAGGGTATATTTTCAGCTATTCCCCTCAGAACTCAGTTTGAAGGGGAAAGGTTGAAAGGTAGAGGCAAGTTAGAAAAATGGAACTCAGCTTTAGAGTAATACAAGAAAAAAAATTGGTTGATAACAAGTCAATTGGTCAGTAGAAATCCATCAATTCTTGTTCCAATTGTTTTATTTTTTACAGCAAATGAATTCAAGTAAAACTAATCCCACTACAAACTAGAACTGTCAGTTGAAATTCACAGTGGATGATCTATCCCTTTGTTAAGAGTGTCGTTTGGGCCTGACCACACACCCATGAGATCAGCAAAGCTCAGTTACTTATTTCAAATGCAAATAGGGCACTTGTGCACGAAGCATAAAAGCAGGGCATTTTGTGTAATTGACAGAATAAAGCAACCCTCGTGCAAACCACTAATTATTCTGAAGTAATATTATACAGCACGAACAGAAGCATAGAAACTTTCCAGTGAGACAATGACATCAAGTTACATGAAAAATAGGAGCAAATAGTCAAGTGATCCCTTGAAGTACTCTTCATTAAGAACAACTTTTTTGTTGAAAAATATTCATTTTATTAAATAAATAATATTTTACAAGAAATATTACTTTTCCATTTAACATATTCAGTTATCTGAAAGATTTTTTTTTAATATAAATAGCATTTTGTAAAGTTTATTTATGTGCGTGTTATTTGCATTAATACTTGACTTTGGATTCTAGGTTAAATATTGTTTTGCTTGTTCACCTTACCTGAAGTTTAACTCAAACTCCAACGAGAACTTAGTGTGCAACGTTTACAATGCCGGGCAAAGGGGTATAAAACATCTAAGTACGCTCCACAAACGGGTCAGTATTAAACACGATTCAATCTAACGCAGAGACGCTTCCACTTGCTGAACACACAGTAATAATATTAACTTAGAGCCTCCACGCTGAGAGATCGCAAGTGCGCATGCGCAAACGTTTCTCCGTAACCGTTAGGCGTAGCGTAAACGAGCATTATTTAAAATAGTCTTAAAATCTAGTTAGATTTGTTATTTATTTATTTAAATATTAATTCATACTCAAAAATATGCGTCAATGTTACACTTAAGTCTTATAAAGGTTTTCTTGATTTTGGTTATTTTTTCATTATTTAGCCCACTTTTTTGGAAGTGTCTATTTTTTGAAAATATTGCCAGCATTTACAGTATTTTGTAATCATGAGAAAATCCCCTTTTTAATCTTCCACTTATCATCTACTTTTAAAATTGACGCAACGTGACTCATATGAATGTGAGAGCACATGCTGCACGAACTGGTTTTCTTTCGTCTCATCTCAATTAAGTCGTAAAATCAACTAATGAACGTTCGTCATCCCTTGAGGGATTTCCCTGTTGCTTCGAGTCTGTCCCCTCAAGTCTCTGTTACCCAGCTTTGTTACACCCGCTTCATTATTTATTTACATCATGTTTTTGGTCTCACTCAATAATTTAAAAATGTTCACGTGACTGTCTAACGCTGAAGTTCAGAAAAAAAGTATTGTCAAAGGCACTAACCACAGCCAGCTGAAATGGTTGGACAATAAAAGAGGAACAAGCAGGATAAAAACACCTACCATTTTTTAAAGTTTGCATTAAGTTCTATCAGAGAATAGATTCATTTGCACATTATTTTATCGCACTTGTGTTACAAGAAAGACAAAGTAAGCAGATTTAATTTTAGAGGCATGATGCACCAACCATTAATCATCTGTCCAGGAACATATGTGTGTTTGGAAGGAGTCTTCCCTGCCAGATGTACACTGGGAACACAAAAGTAGATCCTTTATCTTGCATATGTCCCTTTAAGTCCTTGCTTGGACATAAACCTGCACTTGCAGGCTTCTGAATAATGAGAATAAATGTGCTTCTCTTTCACACTCACGCTACATTTAGTTTGAGGGTGTCATTTCTCACTTGAAGGTCGACTTGACAACAGCCTTCATATTCTGCCAACTTATAAACAAGGTGATGGTCAGGTTTTACTCCCCTGGCAAGGTCTGAGTATCAATGCCATGTTCAATATTCACCTTATTGGTGATGCAGGCTATTTATAGCAGAGCAGATGAGCCCTGAATGTGAACAAATGCAACAAGTAACTATAACTATATATAGAATTGTAATATTTAAACGGATGGTTCAAAACCAAATTGAAAATGTAACCTTTTCAAATTGTGATTGATGATATTCGAGTCAATGCGACTAAAATAAAGGTGAGGGGTTTAAGTTGTTTTTTTGTTGTTGTTTTTTGTTAGCTGGACCACTTTAAAAGATGCCTTCTTGTTAATATTTTCGTCTTTAGGCTTTTTAAATTTCATTACTTTGACTTGCAAATTTAACTTGCATGTTTAACATAATTAAACTGGTCTAGCATTTAAATAAGTATTTGAGGTCAGGATTGGGATCTTGTAAAACAATTTCTAAAATAACACACTCATCGTGGCAAAAGAGGTTTATTCAGACTTGACAGAATGAACTGGTAATGCTCACAAAGATGGAGAAGAAAACTAAAGAAGCAAAGTGTCTAACGACCCCAAAACAACTGCCAAGACACTAGTGAAGGACTACAAGTCTGCAATTGATGTCTCAATGATGCCTGCTCAGGACTCAATTTCTCAAGAGACACCTCGGAGACCAAGTTTGCATAGAAAAACATAGAGAAAAGTGATGCCTACTTTTAAAAGTGTCCTTTGTTCAGATGAGACAAAACTAAAGCTTGGGGTAAAAAGGGAGAGGAATTCAACCCCAGGAACCTTTCCCGCAGTGTAGCATTGTGGTGGGAATACAATGCTGTGGGGATCTTTCGGCTTCAGTTTGGCACTGAAATTTTATCAGAGTTTAAGAAAACATGAGAAGGGAACACTACAAGAAGATAATGGTTTGGGTAAGCACTTTGTCTTCCAGCACGACAACGACCTAAAGCAAATTTCTCTTTGGTGAAGAAATGCTTCCAAATGAGAAAAGTGAGTGAACTCAAGGTTTGAACTTCAATAGAAAGACTCTGGGGCACACTAAAGTTTGCTGTTTGCACCAGAAGACCAACAAATTGGAGAAGCTTCAGAGATCTGCTAATTAAAGAATGTAGAACTGTTCCCCAGGAAACATGCTTGAGACTTGTTTTTCTACAGCAAATTACTAACGAGTGTCAGACAAAAGGCATTCACTATTGACTATCAACAACATAGAGTTATCCCTTAGAATCCCATTGTCTTTCTGTTTCAATTTACAGACCCCAAATTGGTGACATCAGTGCCATCTAGTGGTGAAAAAAGGGATATATCTTGGACGTATACAACCTGTGAAATAGCTCACACAGGGTTTGCCTGTTTTTTGTTTTGTGGTTGTCTTTGCTTTTTGCTGGGGGGAAATTTACGAATTTGTATTTTGTCTCAACACTTAATTTCTGTTATAAACATAAAAAACTGCCTGTTGGTTTTTTTTTTATTTATGCCGTAAAAAATGTACTACTCAAAATTGTAATTTTTGTACAATTTCAGGTTTGTTGTGGAAAAAAGTTGGGGTTGTACTAAACGGTTACATCAAGCCACAAAAAGTGCTTTAAAGATAATTTATTAGAACAAATCAGTAGTAAAAATGCTCAAAAATCGTTTGTAATAGTAGATATTTAAAAGCCTTGGTTATTAAACGTACTTATTCACAGGTGTGCTAATAATTTTGTTGTCAACTGTATACGATTGAATTAAATATTCAGAATATTTAAATAATATGATAAATAATCAAGACTCCTAATCCAGATTCTTAGGCAACTGCAGCTGAGATTAAAATCTTTTAAAATAGTTCATTTATGAGGAAACGTTTCAACTATTGGCATATGTTTTGCATATCACAACAAAAGATAAAAGCTATTAGTCATGCATCAAATTCTGACAATTTGACAAAGGATGAAACATCTAAAAAAACGGATCTCTCCAAATCATTCAAACAGGAATTTCCCACAAAAAGCACCACTTCAAATAAGATCTTGGTGTGTCCATCGTCTCTACTTCAGTGGTTTGTGTATGATGAAATCGACACAATTCATGCTTTACGCGTGAGCAGATCTAGTCAAGGAGCAAAACCCATAAACATTCTTCTTCCAGGAAACCAGCAGATACCTCTGCCCACACACATACTCCAGGGGACCTCTAGTGGCCACATTAGCCAACTCTGCTGCTTACCTTCACCACAAAACAAAAACCACGAGATATGCAACTTTTGTAAACTATAAAAGTGATGTGTAAGATTATTACCATCACCTACCTGTATTTTAAATGCAATTCACACAAATTGAGCAAAGCGCTTACAGAATAAAAGTCACGAACACAATTTACAGTATGGTAAATGCCTATTTTATAAAAGCATACAATACAAACATAAATCAGTAAAAAAAACAAACTGATATCCAATATTTAACAAACATGGCATTCGTGAGGAATTCAAGGAACATACAATTACTGTAATTCAGACACACGGGAGATTTGAGAAATACATGTGGTTTTAAGAGCTGAATAATTCAGTTTCGACCTTACGTTTCTAAATGCAGTTTCATTGTCTTTATTTTGTGGAACTCAAACTTGTTTTTACTGAAGTGAAATTGAGTCTCAAAGCATTAGAATATGTGCGCGAGTAATGCACCCAATCTCAAAAAAAAAAAAAAAAAAAAAAAAACAGGGACTTTTATATATTTTTTTTATTCTTTAGGGTGCGATAATTGCCACAATCCATTCAGAAACAACAATGAGGCCTATAAAGCAAGTTTTTGACATTGTTCTGATTACATTTCATAACATAACATAGCGAGTGTTTGCTAAAGCATATAGTATGAGCTTCAGATTTTGTTTAGTACGCTAACTACAAATGGCTTGTAAAATGTAAGGAAATCAGTAACAAGGTATAAAAACACATACAAGATAAATGATGTTCCCTACTCGCCGTAGTGCAAATTGGAAAAGATAATACTGCGTTTTACTCTGTCATAGATCTGGTATCACATGGGAGCAAAAAAAATCTAATTGGATAACATTAGACTGGCAGTGTAAATGGTACCTTAGTGGCAAAACAAGCAGTAAAATAGCTGTGTTTATTTGTGAAAAGTGCCAAACCGTTAGTTATCCTAATGTTATTTTTGTTGTTATCCCCACCCCTTCCCCGATGACATAGTCATTCATTTTCCTGCTTATTCCCTTTCGGGGTCACGGGTGTTCTGTGGATGGATTTCTTGACATATATATGCTTTGGATTTCAACACCAGGTAATTACATAAAACAAAGTTTAAATGTGTGCAAAAGACTCGCTGCCTGGTCATACTTCAAAGAGGGATTTGTCTGGGACATTAAAGTAACGAAGACATCTATAGACATCGTGGATGTATACTCTCCCTCAATCAGGGTCACATCTTTGACCAGGTAATTATATTCTATTAGCATAGAAACATGGCAAATTCTTATACGTGGTACAAACAATATGGCAAACATCCTTTAATTCTAAATAAAGAGGCCTTGCTGTAAATTGCACAAAACATAAAAACGGAAATCCTTTACATTATGGTAATTTTGTAAAAAAAAAAAAAAAAGTCTGAAATGCAGCCATCCATCATCTTCCTTTGTTTGGATCTGGGAAGTCTGTAGAATAGTGTTCCTAAAGATTTTGAAAATCAGTTCAAGCAGTCAGTCACACAACAGCTTCACCCCATTTTTAGCATGGGTCTAAATCACTTTTACTCCTAGCACATGAATACTCTTTTTTGCCACTAAATCCATGATTTCCAGGTACCATGACGTCATGTGCACAGCCTCTATAAAACACAAATCAGAAAGACATTACAATGTTTATAAACATTAATGAGATGTTCAGTGCTGTCAGTTTTAAAACTGTATACAAGGAAATGCAATTATTGCATATATTCACAGACACCAGGGAGATTTTTACAATCCATATCCTTTAAAAAGTGTTTTTAATTTTAGACTTCTATGCTCTATATAGGTTTAAATTTATTTATTTTGTATCTGTGAACTCAAGTTCTAACTTATTTTTTAGGCATTACATTCCAATAGTGCTCTTTTTGTGATAATAACAAGATATAGCTACAAAAGTACAGTATGACTACATGTCTAGTTTAAAGAAAGGTGCTGTAGTTTGCCAAGTAGTAGATGTCAAAATTGGTTTTGTTGTATTCCAGTCAAAATTAAGTAAATGGTTTTAAAAGTGAAAGTAAACAAGTCCATTTATGGTGACAATCTTCACGCAGACAAAAGGAAGACAAACAGGTTTGATGAACTAATGGAAAATGGAATATCCCTGTCAGTGTTGAGTGCAACATAAGAGATCTTTTTTTAACAGTTTTTAAATCTAACGTGTTATCCCTGGTCAAAAATAAAATGTAGTTTGATACTTGAAATTTGTCAGAATGCGACTGCCTCTCCTCTTCTTATCTTAGGTTTCTACCCTCATAAAATGTTATATTTTGAAGTCACTATACTCCACTAGAGTAATTGCCTGGAAGCAGATGATGCAATGTCTGCTCCATAACATGCTTTGAACGAACTCTATCAGCTAAACTCAAGATTTGACGTAAATATTCAACAGTCTTTTTCAGATAAAATCTTTGACAATCGACTTTGAATGTTAGGTTTCCATGTAAGCTGTTTACTGCTCCCATTTCCTGCTTCGCATGGACCGTAAAAGCGGACGATACTGTAAATATCACCTGACAAACCCTCTGTTATTACACCTGAGTGACGCCATTTCGCGTTGATTGGTGCTCCTTCGCAAAAGGGGCGTCTGGATCGCTGGGTTCACGTTCATCGTTCCTTCAAGATTTAACACAGCAGCCGGTCGCCACTGGAGAAAGCACCAGCAACCAGAGACAAAAAGTAAATATGTTGTTTATTATTGAAACTTTGGTGTAATATAGTTTTTTATGTACTTGCTGTAGCATTATTTTTGTATGGATTGAGAATCGACCAATCGTTCTTAAAAGAGCAGGGAGATAATGTTTGCGTGACGTTTTACTAATTGCGAAGACCGTGAAAAGGTGATTAAACAACTAAAAAAAATAGTAGTATGTTCGTAATTTCATGGTTAAGTGGCTAAGGTTTGATCCTGGATGACGATCTTAAATTACATAAATTGTAATGCTTTTAAATAAATTTTAATTAAAATAACGGTTAAAGCCAAGTTGTTACCACGGTATTACTTATATTTATTTAGAAAAACTATTTACAAAGCAAATGATAATGAATCAAATTTTATTAAATGTATCAAGGGTTTCAGGCTTGAGTTATTTTCTAATTATTAGAAAAAAAGTAATATCTTAAAGGTTGCATAAAGTACATGAAACATTAATTAACTAATACTAATGCATTTTTTTATTACTTTTTTATTCAGTTTGTTTTTTTGTTTTGTCTCTTTTAGTGGATGTCTGGTCCAAAAAACATGAACCGAAATAAAAAAAAATGTACTTTTATGTTCAATCTTAACGCAAATAACTAAAATATTTATTGTTTTTTTACCTGTGTTTGCAATGAGATTCTCTTCAGTTTAGTTAATTTGATGATTTCATAATTCAAATGATTTATAGTCATTTATATTGTATAATAATATTAATAGTAATACACGCCATACATAACTTCTATAACATTTCACTGGATGCAAAACATCCACTTTTATAGAAAGAGACTCTAAATTGAGTGATATTTTCTGGAAGTAAGAAAACCAGTGCTGTAATTGGAAATCCATTGTAATGGATTTTAGGGTGTTAAGGGGTAAAGTAATGGGTGGCACAGTGGTACAGTCGGTTCGAGGGCAGTTGGGGAATTCCTGTTTTTAGCTTTCATGTTCTCCCTGCGCTTCTGCAGGTTTCCTCCAGGGTCTCTGGTTTCCCATACGGTTTGCAAAAAACATGGTTTAGTGATTATCCAAATACCCTCATTGAATGTGCAATGTGAGCTAGAGAAAGGGAATAATGGGGTTAAAGACGAATGTATTAAGTGTGGGGCTTATGGTGCGTGCTTTTGCATTGCATTGTGTAGTCCGTGTCAGAATTCCTTTGAGGGTACGATACCCATTTTGAGTAGCTAAATTAACTTCAAGCAAAATTGGACCTGAAACTTGATTCACTAGTTGGTATTAGTTAAATTTCATACATTAGTAAAGAAATGTGCACATGAGAGTAGTGTAACTAATGTTAACCATTCTTATCCCCTTTCTTATTTTGTAGACGAACCAAATGGCTTCCAAGTTGATGGACCAGAACATGCTGCCCTCTCCTCAGCTGCTGTTGGTTGGAGAAAAGGACAGAAAGCGGCTGTTGGAAGTGTATGTCAAGCGAAGTCTCAGTCTTAATGATGGATCACAGTGCACATGGAGGAAGGAGCACAGATCCCGAAAGTGGGTTCCAATCTTAGAGCAAAACCCAAGAGATCGGAGACATTCCAGCGATTCATCACTGAACTTCATTAAACAATTGTCGGTCTCAGATCCAGATGTTAGATTTGAACCCACCAACTTACCAAAACTAGACAAAAAGGAAGCACAGCCTGAGAAAAAATTTAAAAAGGCAAAAGTTAAAGCAAGTCTGCGTCGCAATGATGGATCTAATGCATCTCAAAAGGCCAACAGTAAATCCAAGAAGTGGTTTCAACGTGTAGAGAAGGAAGCTAGCAGTCAAAGTAGTGATGCTCCAGCCATCCAAACACCTACAATAAATGCTGAAGATATCAGTGCTAATTCGATGGACAATACTGAGATGTCTACGACAGAAAAGAAGGACAAGGAAAGCAAGAAGGGAAAGAAACCCACCATGTTAAAGAGTTTCTTGAGCTGGTTTTCTAAAGGGAACGTTGAAAAGGAACAAGAATCTCAAAGATCCGACAAAGAGCCTCCAGTTTCCAAACCTCTATCGCCTCAGATTTCTTGTTTGCCTTTACTCGAAAGCAAACCAAAAAGTGGAGTCAACGTCCGGAGGTCAAAATCTTTTAAAAAGAAACTGTCACATAAGAAATCGTTCAAATGGATGCAAGGCAAAGATGCGTCCACTGGGAAATGTAAGCTCCTTTTACCTCTGCTTTTCTTGGTTTTGCCTTGGGAAAACTGGTAATGGAGTTGTATTGTTCACAGCTGTGGAGATGGTGGAGCCCACCAGTTCGTACTATGAGAAAATGTCTGAGGAGCTAGAGAAAATTGTGCATGAAGTCAAAGACACTCCCCCTGAGGACAAAACCAGTCATCCACCGGCAAACCAGACTTGTCCTGAGGGTTAGTGTTGAGTTCTTGCTTGTTTCTGTGCAGAAATTGGTTATTTTAAACAAATTCTTGAGCCACAACAAACTAGTTAATATCTGGGATTGATCACTAATTGCAGTATTTGTTTTTTTCACCAAAGTAATCTCACAGGAAGAGGTTATCAAGAGAATCACTGAGCTGATGAAGCAGGAAGGAGACATTATTGATAACAGGGTGAGTTATTTTTTTCCACTAAAAAAACAAATCTATGGATGTAGAACCTAGTGCTTAATTTGTTGAGACTGTAATTTTTTCTACAAGGTTACACTGTTGATCCTTAAGATAATTTGATCTAAGTTCTAAGAATTTATGGAGAAATGTCTCAGGAATCTTTAATACTAAAATGTGCATTTAATTAAACTGCACAAGCTAAAAATATCTCAGGAAACCCCTCCAAAAACATGTTAAGGCCTTGGAAACTGTTCAATAAAATATTCTTTGTCTCCTTCTATGCACATAAATATGATTAAATACAGGCTCCTCCAGTTCTGCTCTAACCTGGTAAACTGTATTATGATCAGTGGTGTAAATCATACTCAAGTAAAAGTACCATTACTTACCAAAGGAGAAAGAAAATAAATATGGTCTAAATACGACTACTCAAATAGCTCTTATAAAATGACTCAAGAGAAGTGAGTATTACACTAATAAATTATTTCAACTTATATCCTACAAATTAAAAATGTAGCTCACATCAGAGCCGTTTTCTTAGAAGATAGAAATAGAGAACAAATAAAGAGAGCAAAGACTGAGAAAAAGAAAATTAGAGAGCAAAGAGAGAAAGAAATTGTGAAGGAGAGGGAGAAAGAGTGATAGATTGCAAAGCAGTAAAAAGAAAGCATGAGAATGAAAAGCTGCTATTTAATTAAACGTATAACTATTATCCTGGCGATTGAAACAACAAAAAAAAACGTTCTTGCAAAATATTTCTATTTCTACTGATTGTAATGATGTGACAGTTTTGGATTGGTTACAATTGCTAGATCTCGTTTCTGGCGAGTCGTTTCTTTACGTGCAATTTAATTGGACGGTGTAGGTGCCAATCGCTGTAAAAAAAGTACATTTAAAAAAATACTAATAAAGTATTTAAGGCAGGTTGAAGAAAAGGAGTGCAGTAAAAGTTCAGATACAGAACGAGAAATGTACTCAAGTAAAAGCTACAGTAATTTGAGTTTTTGAAATTAGTTCCTTTCACCACTGATTGTAACCGAATAAAATCTAATATCACTGTTTATAAATGAGGTAAAATTTCTACCCTGAATGTAACACATGTTTTCTCTCCTCCTCAGCTAAAAGAAAACAGCGCCGTGTGCTTGTTTCTGGAATCCTCCTTCTCCTATAGATCCTTCCAGCAAATGGCTGACCAGTACGTGCAGTTAGAGGTTCCCAGTAAAAAAACACGTACCCCTGTCGTGGCACCAGAGCTGGTGAAGTTTGCATTCACCCTCGACTTCACCGCCAGAGTGGCGAATCTACACCGGCAAGCCACAGGACAAATCATGGGCTTCGGAAACCAGTATCTGCAGGATCGCTTCACACACATGAGCGAGAGCCATCCGCATCTCGCTGATGTTAAAATGCAGAACTCTGAGCAGGAATTCAACAGCTTGTAGAAGCATGTGCATCGAGAGTGGAACCCTAACTTCTGGAATGTAGCACTTTAAATACTTTGACAAAAAATATTTAATATAGGTATTGTAGAGTTTGCACAATGACAAAAATACTGTGAAATCTGGTGGAGAACACTTTGGTTTATTGAGAGACTAAACAGATCAAGCTTTAAAGAGGACATCAATTGATTTTTTTTGATTGCTTTTACCCAAAAAATATATTGATTACATTTTTTTTTCATCAAAACATACTTTTATGAAAAGTAAGGTCACTTTGAATTTTTGACAGTTGGCTAGTTTTTGTATAAATTATCCATTATTTCTTTTGTTTTGTTATACATATGTGTATGTTTATAATGTAACCCCAAATTTTATATTTTCCACTATGTATTAACCTATTTTATCTGCAGATGTGTTGCAGAATCTTTGAGTCAATATCATTTTGACTACATTAAATGTACTGATAAAACTATTTTGTAAATTGCGTGTTTTCCTTTCCAGATTAAATTTATCATAAAGTAAAATCACTTTTATTATGATGCTTAGCAAAAGACTGGACAGGAGTACAGAATCAAACAAATAAAATCAATAAAGAGCAATGCAGATAACAAAAATGGGAAAAAGGTAATATACATAAATTATTTATTTAAAAAAAAAATTGAGTAATTGCATCTCTG
The DNA here is from genome assembly GCA_007224835.1 of Danionella cerebrum. NCBI lineage: Eukaryota > Metazoa > Chordata > Actinopteri > Cypriniformes > Danionidae > Danionella > Danionella cerebrum. Next base: position 104,434 of record SRMA01026654.1, read on the forward strand.
AGCTCACCCAGAAGAGACTTCGACAGTGTTGGTGCAAAGACAGAGAAAAGAATGTTTCCTATGGTTGTACTGTGCATACAGAAACTACAGGAACGTAGTGAACGGTTGAGGTGTATGCTGTTAAAAGTGCCAAGTATGTGGGAACAAGGTACTGGAGCGCTTTGTATGTAAGGGTTAAAATTTTAAATTCCAACTTAGAAACAAACCATGAGCTAATGGAGTGATAGAACAGGTTTGATGTGCTTACGTATTTTGGCCCTGGTCAAATAATCATTAATTTAAAAAAAAATGCACTTGCGGTTTGATGTCCTTGAGTGCAATAACAGCTGATTGAATGCATTGAACTAAAGCAAATTTACCAAAAAGGTAAAACCAGAGCCCGTCACGCAACAAAAGGGCAATTTACAACAGCAAGTATCTGGAAGTAAACTTGGAAATAAAAAGAAGCTTTGCATTGATTTTGGTTCACTTTAGGATCTAGACGTGCTCGCATCAGGAAATTTATTCGGAGTGTTGTAGGTTCTGGTTTCCAGTAGTAAAGGCACGTTTGTTCAAGTTTAAGCTCACCTCAAGTGTGAATTTTCTCCCTACCCAATAAGCCCAAAGGTGAATGCTACCGCCCTGCGCAGAAATGCGTTTTTGTTAACCCACAAACAACCTGTGAACATTTACTCTTAGAAAGTATTAAGAAAATCAAGCTGCTGGGTTAGATCTGGTTTGTAGAGGCATGAGGCAAACCAAAAATGTAGTTATGGAATTTTCAAGGTTTAAGACTTCACCAAGACTTTAAATGAAACCAATGATAATAAAGTATACAAGCATAAACGTAATCATTACTAATTTTTTCTTACAGTAACTTGAAGATCCAGTGCTTACATAAACCTTTATCTGATGTGTGTTCAATATTCTCCAACCGCAAAATATTAACCACTCTCCTAATTTAAGGATCATTACGTTCAATTTAAAGGTTAATAAATGTTTCGTCGTTTTAAGTAAAGCAGCTGATCCAAGTCTTCAAACAAAAATTTGACAGAATTGCCAATTTAAGGTTCTAATTGTTTTGTTCAACTTCCAAAATAATGCAAAAAAAAAAAAAAGTACCTAGAGCAGAACGACTGATGTCGTCCGCCATATTTGTAGTGTGACACCGCGTTGCCATGGTTACTCTGTCGACTCTCTCACGCCTACAGATAGACTTAATTTTTGGGGTTTGTGCGATTCTAATAATAATCGTTGTTTATAATGAATTCGTAGAATTTTGTAAAGATTTAACCCAAAAATATTTCACGCACAATTTCTGGTGGAATCTAATACAAAGTGCAGAAATTTGCAAAACGCTGCAACACCTTCCGCTCTTTTTTACAAATTTATTATTTTTTGTTTTTAAATAACAAGACACCTGTAGTTAACTGAACCAGTAAAGTGTCTTTACTGGTTCAAGATTATTAAGTTATCGGGGTTCAATGCCATTGAAAACATTTTATGATATTGAACAGTACTAAACTCAGAAACGATGCAGCAAACAATGAACAGACAGAGAAGTTGTAAACAACATCCTTCTATTGCATTTTCTTTTTTATTGTATTTTTTTACACAAAAGAAAGCTTAATCAAAGAGACCAAAGCCCATGTCTTCATCAGACTCTTCAGATTCTTCTTTCTTCTCTTCCTTTTTCTCTTCCGCTGAAAGGGAAAAAGCACAATTGTGAACATAATTTATCCTATGTTCAAAGTATTTATTCTGTTGAACACATCAAAATGCAGAGATAAAGCAGTGGACAGTTGCAGTTTAATTCAGGGAACAATTGTTAATAACTGTAAATATTTGTGCTGATCCATAACAAAAAGCATAAATGCAAAGCAAGAATGACTTGTTCAACCACAGCAAGAAACGGGTTCATTGGTGGTGTCTGGTGGATTTTATCGTGCTACATATTTAAAATAGGGATGTCCCGAGCCGATCATAAAGATCGGTATCGGGGCCGATCGAGGCATTTTTTAACTGATCGGAATCGGCTCTATGTATTGGACCGATCGAATGTTTACGTCACGCACGTGTCGCAAACTCGCATGTTAAACTCGCATGTTGTTTACTACTTGCAATACGGTGCTAAGATGTCTGCAGTGTGGAAGTATTTTAAGTTGGAAAGTGATTCTAGTCTGGTAGCTACATGCAACGTTTGCAATGCGAGCTGTTGTGTGCTGCCCCTTTAAGGACGTTGCTTAGAGCGTGCGTGAATCAGGAAGAAATATGAGAGATTCGCATGTTTGTGCTCGTGTTAAAAAAAAAAGGTTCAAGCTCTACAAAAACCTTCATTTAATGCTTATTTATTCCCAGCGTGGTAAGCTAATGTTTAAAAAAGTATATTTTGTTTATTTAAAAGGGATTTCATAGATCGCTATTTGTTGTTTATATTAGCGCCTAAATAGCGTGTTTAAGTTTTGTGTGTTGTGATGATTTACATGTCTTTATCTAATAGGTTTGTGACATGTTGAAGTGTTCTTCGTAACTTAAAATGTGTAACATTTTCGTTGTTGAAGAAATAGAAATGTTTATTTACTGATTGTTATTTAATACCCCATGTAAAATATATTATTTTCTCTTTTTTTTTCTAGTTTGACGCGGTGGTACTAGCAAAGCAGCCTTTAATACTACCAACTTGATAAGGCATCTTAAAACGAAACACACAACAGAATATTGCGACTTCACTGAGCTGTAAAATTGAGATTTCATATTTGTGAGAAATAAAAAACTGTAAAGGAACAGGTTGCTTTCAGTTTTTTTTTATTGATGCACTGCTGAGCTATTTGGTTGTCAAGAGTACACACTGGATTGATTTAATAACCTGCATGCACTTAAAGTGTGCAATTAGCACAAGGAAAAGACAAGTATCGGATCGGGACTCGGTATCGGGTCGATACTTAAAATTAAATGACTCGGATCGGGGGCTCAAAAAACCTGATCGGGACATCCCTAATTTAAAATATTATTATATCGAACAGTAAAATATTTTACCAGCAGCACAACAGAAGCCAAAATGTCAACAAAATAAAGAATGTTTTAAAATTCTATAAAACATCTTTCAAAAAACGTTGAGTTTTTCAGTCCTTCCGAGTTACACCTCAGTATCAAAAACATTTTGTAGAAATTGAACAGTTTAAAAATATGTATATTCAAAAATGTTAATTAAAGAACATTAAATCTTAAAATGTCTTTTTTTTTCTCAAGTTGACAAACACAACACCCTGTTTTAAGTAGTTATAAGTAACCGATCAAATAAGGAAGCGTGTAAATTTCATACGATTAATCGATTATCAAAATGACCCTTAGGTGCAGCGCTACATTTTTGCTAGCTAAATTGATAAAATGACACTTTTCAATTATTTATGGACTCACCTGCAGGAGCTTCAGCGGCAGCGCCTCCACCACCCCCAGTGGCAGCAGCAGAGACTGCCACAGCGCCACCTGCTGGAACGGAGGCTAACTTAGAGAGGCCTGAGGAAACACAAGAGAGCACGGTCACATTTTTAGAAATTTACCTTCAATCCTGTATGAGCAAACAGCACATGCAGACCACACTCACCTGCATTCATGACTTCATTGATGTCTTTGCCATTCAGTTCACTAATGACCTGTTGAGATTCAACAAAGAAAAGTGACTCATCTGAGGACTTCTTGCTAAAATTTTGTTTGCTAAAAGATTGCTCTACAAAATAGTGTCTAAAAATAACTAATCATTTTCGAAAAATTAACAGTATGCTTCAAATAAATTTTTTGCAACTAGCATCAGCCATGACAAATTTGTATGGACTTGTATGGCTAAAACATGTCTTTGGCAGCTTACAATCCGAGGGAGACTCTCGCCAATAACTGAAAGATGGATGGCTGTTGCATCTTGGTCTCATTTGTAGTGATAATACAGAAAATCAAAGTGGGATTAGTGAAACAAAAAACTACAACAACAGATTCCAAGAGGGCATCAGCAAAATTAATTAATAATACAGCTCAAAATTAATTTAAGACCTAGAACAGCAATTTCTAGGCAAAGAAATTTAATAACTACAAAAATAAGATACTTGGAAGGAACCAATGAGTTTCAAATCAATAAAAACAGTGGCCTTAAATGTTCAAAAGTCAACCTGTTTCACAAATGCGGCCCACAACCTTGGTCAAAAAGGCAGTGATATACAGAACACCAGCACTATTGACCACAGTGTGACATACACACATACAAAAAGACATTTTATAGTCCACCAGAAGATGGCAGTAGATGCCAGGGAACACTTTCCACATTTGACATGAAAATATCTAAAATGACTTTTTAACCAAAAAATTCATGATCACATTTTCGTGATTGAAGAAAGTACTTACAAAAAAGTGTGCAAATACAATTTTATTTGTTTGAAAAGTATATTTAATATCCACCTTGTTAAGACGCTCATCATCTGCCTCGATGCCCACACTCCCCAGGATGTTCTTGATGTCTTTAGAGGAGGGGTTGGTGTTTCCACCCAGCACTGCCAACAGGTAAGCGGCCACGTAACGCATTCTAGAAAAGCAATAAATATTAGGAATATTACCCATTTTACTCAGAAAACGGTGAAATGTCTACAGCTCAAATGTTGGATAAGTGACATTCAAACATGAATTAAATGGTTATTGTTAACGTTACAGAAACACAAAAGCTAATAATAGGCGTTTCCGAAAAAAAAATTATAATTACGAGACAATAATTATACTTGCACCAGGTCATCAAGCAAGTTACTTGCAAAAGCCAAGAACACGACCAGGAGCAAGTAACGTAACGCTAAATATAATTATTTTCACTTTGAACTTGATTAAATGAACAGTTAAAATCTACTTAAATTCATGTTATCAATTATACATTATATCTACCATGTTAGCTGCTCAGGGGCACGAGAAAACAAAATGGAGTAACATTAGCATGCGCTTGGAAGAGCATATTCCCTGATTTTTTACTCATCAACTAATTAAACAGGGTTAGTGTGTACGCTTGAGATTAATTTAAAACGCTTAGGTTAAATATTTAAGAATAAAATGGCAGCAAAATCATACTTTAAGTCTGTGAAAGACACGAAACGTCGGTCACGCTGGAATTTCCGGGAAAAGAGAGCGAGACAAGAAGACCTGCTTGAGAAGGTAACAGTATGCGATGATCTGATTGGCTCCAAGAAGCACATTGTCAAAAGGATAGATGCTGATTGGCTCCCTGATGGAGCGTGTCTAAACGGCTGATTGTGATTGGACAATATTTTTACGCGCTCGCGTCTGCAGATTGACTGCCATATCTAGAATCTATGGTAGAGTCCGAAATTTTACCACAAAAGATCATTTTTATTGTTGAACATTTTCTGAAAAGGATTACTCACTGTGTCCATTCTATGTAAATAAAGCTAATTTAAGATAAAAATCCTCGCCTAGTATTTACAGTAAAGTCTTGACTTTAGTTATTAAACATTTTAAATCATACATTTATGACCAATTTTGCCAAACCAAATAACAGCATATTATTAAATTTAATTTGCATTCGTAAATTAATGGTGTATGTTTTCAATAAACTTTTATTACGCTATGTTAAATAAAGATGTTTTGTATTTGGTTCTTCATACTTCATAATTAGAAAAACACAGGCAATGTAAAGAAATCAAGCATAGAATCTGTATCCTGAACACTATAGGTTTATTAGTGTTGAAACATTGATCGCTGACTATATAAATGTTAAGAGTTAATAACTAAGCTAATAAATCCAATACAATCTCATCTGGACAAAATCACTCACACACAAAACAGTAGAAACAAACTTTTTGGTTTATTGAATATAGAATAAAATCTTAGTGGGCAAAATATCAACCATACGCAGCCATGTTTCCAACACAGGTTCAAATTTGATTAGTCCCATCTTGAAAGCAAAACATAACGAACATCTAGAGTTCCAGGCGTTTTTTGTCCTGTTCTTGAGTGAAGAGATAGGACACTGATTCCAGAATAAACTCCAGGATTTTTTTGCCGGGGGTCACATACCAGACTTTGTATAATAACTCCCCAAACATCACCAACAAGAAGAGCACAAGACAGCTCAGGAAGATTCGATCCAAGTAGTATTGGAGTTTCTCTCTGAAGGAGCGCTGCTCCCAAGGGACTGCAGCCCGAGCCTCGCTGTATTTGCTGAAATGAAGCAAGGCCTCTTCTTCGCTGTTCACCTCCATCTCTTGCTCTTCTGCTACTCCATCCCCTTCTGACATGGTTGCCCTTTACAAAGCAAGCCTTTGAGATGAAACCGCTCTGTTAGTCCTCTGTGAATGCTGATGAAGAGTATTAGGGACAAAACTGGTGGTTTTCAGCCTTCTAAATCCTGGAGTTAGTGGAGATACAAGATGATGCCCTTTTGAAATGAATTCATGTAATTAATTGTGCCTATTTTAGTTCAGTCAGCAAATTCCCATCGTCCTGGTCAGCTCAGCGCGTCTGACTGAATACAGCAGATGATTATGGAGTCACACCTCCCTAAGGAGATCACTAGGACTTAGTGACACTCAGCACTTCACAAAATCCTGCAGTAACAGATGGCAATCTAATGGAATTGAGCTACAGGATGCTAAAAGACTTTAGGTGGCCCATAGATAAAAAAAAAATTATATATAACACATGTATAGACTACCACTTTATAATTAGTTTTTCTGTTGATTGAAAGAAAAGCCTGAAATGAAATCCCAATAAATCAGATCAATTGGGAATATTTAAAACAAGTCACAATCGTGTCACAAGAGTCTAGCCCTCTACCATTTATATGCTAATCTCGCAAAGCTTCAAACACTACATAAAAACAAAGCATTTAAAGATCTCAAGCTGTAGGTCGTACAGAGAGATCCATCAGGTGGAGATCAACACTAAGAATAAGATTGAGGTGAGAACAAGACGAACGGAGTGATTGAAGTGGAGGTGTGGATCCTAGTGTACAATGCATTTCTGAGTTTTCCTCGATTTTTGGCTGAGGTGGGGCAAGAAAGGCTTCATCATCTTGCCGTCATAAGTTGAGAGAGGAACTGTGCAAACTAACTCCAAGTCAGGCAATTGTTTATTTTCCAAAACAAAGATAAATGCTTAAATTTCCTAAATTGGACTTGACTAAAAAAAACTAACACACCGGACTTATTTGCACTTTCGACTTTACACAATTTACAATCACTTATGCTCTGCTCATTGTATGTACTATGAATAATATCCAAACTTTTATAGTTTTATGTAGTTTTCATTCCAGTTTCTTGATTAGTTTTAAATATTTTACCCCATCCTTATTTTTTACAATACTTTTATATTCTGTTTGCAAAAACTGATTGAAGCAATAGCATAGTAATTGTGGAAACCTCTTTACTAGACGGCAAAACACAATTCTGAGTCTTAATTTCCATTATATTACAAGCTTTGTGAAATTTTAATGTATAGTTACGCTCTAATAACATACACGCATCCTTAAAGCATAATATACCACTCAAAATGTCCCCATAAAGCAAAATGTCCTCAGAGAACAGGTTGCATTTAGTTTACATTTGTTAAGGTTTATCGTATTTCTTGAAGCTAGGTTTCAAGAAGTGAGGCACCATATCTAACTACATTCATATAAAGGTGTCCCATAAAAAAAGCATATTTGAGAAATAACATTAAATACACTTGATCTGGCAGATGATTTACACAGAGCAGCTTGAAATAATTTGAAATATTGCTTTTAAAACGTGCACATTTACAGAAACCATTTTGAAAATGTTGCTTAAATCCACAAAACTTTATATTTTGATACAAGTTGGAGCTAAACTGGGGGACGCTGGTTCTTCAGGACTGAACAGGTAACTATTCTTCCCACAGACCGCAACTACAGGCAAATAACACTTACCATTTCCTGAATGATGCAGTGGTCTGTGAATAATAGACAATAAAATGTATTTGAAAAAAGCCAAAAGTCACAGTTTGGTGGAATTTAATAACAGCAAACAATGTCAATTTTTATAGACTTAACAGTCATTTTTAATTGTAGCTCAATTGTATTCATTCCCCAGCAAATTTTATTGATCGTATGCAAATTTGTGGCACAACCTTGTGAAAGTGAGTTGGGGGAAAAAAAAGCAGCAGAATCAATTTCAGATGTTTATTTTGTGTTTTCTGCAGAACGATATGTAGAATGTTCAGTTTACATGCTTCACATGGGTTTTGCTTGAGCTCTGGGTGTAGCTCCCTAAAGAAAAGAGGGGGGGGGAATCCGCATTAAATGTCAAGTACACAAAGCGATCTGTATTAAATCTTACAGCTGTGGATTAGGAAAAACGTAGCAAGTGTCCTTACACTGGGCCTGAACCGTGGAGGCGGTGTCCGGTCCTTTCTGGCCTCACAGGATCGGTTTCTCACCACCTTGCTGTGGATGGCGCAGCTCACACAGTAATGCAGCTTCACGTAGAGCTTGGGCAACACGTACGCTAGAAAAACAAAAACATGTTTCTAAAATGCATAAAATTAAAAGACTAATCCAGAAATATGCGAACAGGTAAAAGAAAGAAACTAATGGAAATGCAGCATTAAATAGACAAAAAAATATTTCCATTAAACTAGTACTAATTATCAAAAATTTAAATGTGTATTCATGCACTGAGCATTTTTGGGCTTACATATTTACTACATTCTGACTGTACCTGGATATATTACAAGGCTACATGGATATTATCAATAATTTGACCACAACAAATCTCACCGCAGGTTTGATCGCAGCGTTTCAGTTCTTTGACCATTTGGAAATGACACTTGTTTAAGAAAATCCCCAGATCAGACTTGTTTGAACAAGGTGCATTTTATAACCATATACCCTTGAGGATCAAGTCCTTTTAATTCAGTGCTGCTCCGGAAAATCTTGTACAGAACCATTTGAGTTTTTTTTGTTAAGCTCATCCATTTTCCCCTTAAAAGCAGTGGTACTTAAAGCAGTGGCTCCCAAACTGGGAACACGTACCCTTGGGAGTATGCAAAAGGCTATAGGTAGGGGTGTAACGGTACGCTAAAATTGTATTCGGTTCGGTACAGTGTCTTGGAGAGTTCGGTTCGGTACAAAAAAATAAGAACTTACATAATCTTTATTTTGAAAAGCTGCCAATACACAATAGAATTCTTGCATAAAATAAATAAAAGTGACACATTTGGGTGATATTTTAAATAAATTGCACTCTTTATAAAGAAAAACACATTTTATTAAATAAAAAATGAAATACTGCAACTAGTTAGGACCTGAAAACTTTTAACACTAGCAACAGCTTCAGCTTATATATCAACAAAACTAACTATTCAAGTTTTAGGCTAAAAAGATTAACCTATCCACATTTTCTGAAGAGAGCACAGATCTGGTTGCAGTGACAATATCTCCAGCAGTAGAAAATGTTAGATGTGTTGCCTGCCCGATCTCCGTGGAACAATGTCGGCATACAACTTTAAATTTATCCACTCGTCTATCCCCGTTATGTATTTTAACAGGGAAGCCAAAGGCGATTTTCCGCACGGACGCTATTGAGTGTCGCACAGTACAGCTGCACGTCCCTCAATAGCGTCCGTGCGGAAACTCGCCTAGGAACATGGTTCCGCTGCGCTTAATATCGCGCTAATAATACATTTATATTATTTAATTTAAATACCGAATACCGAAACGGTACGCAAGTGTCCCGAACCGAACAGGCCGTACCGAAACGGTTCAATACATACCGTGAACCGTTAAACCCCTAGCTATAGGTGGTGAGCATGAATTTTTTTTAGTATAACTCATACATTTTCAGTTGGATGTGCATATGACCAGCCATTAGCAGAAAAAACAAAAAAAATCTACACAGGTAAAATGCATGTCTCCCATTCACTGCAACGCCGACGTCAATACCAGTGTCTGGGTTAAGAGAAATCGTTACCAGTGACAAAAGAAAGTTTGGGAACTAACGTCTCAAAGGAACAGCTTTAGGCATCAGCAATCGCAGGTTATAAAGAGGAAAAAAATAAAAATCAAGCTAGTTGAATTTTTTTTTTTTTTTGCAACATCCACCTGCTCTCAAGTAATTTCTTCAGTTGCCAAAGGTTTAAAAGAATTTACAAAAAATGTCTTGAGAGATTTAAGGAGCGATGCCCCCCTTTTGCATTATTTTGGAAAATAAACAAAAGCACCAAATTCACACAAGGAAATATCGAAGCGGCCATGATTACATTTTTTGACTAAGTGAGTGAAAACAATCTGTTCTCCATTTTCACTTTATATGAATTAGCCTCGTCACACCATCAGAATTGAAGACATCAGCACAACAAAAAATCTAAAAGAATACTTCTATATATTGGTAAAATTTCAGGGATGAAGTTTTCCCACATACAATAGATTAATCAGTTTTGGAAATGATTGCTAGTTACAGCCCAAGTGCATTCAATAACACATGTCCTCATTGCCCCACTGAATGAGATCCAGACACTATTTTTGATTTCAGTAAGAAAACTTTTCTTCTAAAAAATTTCCTCTAAAGCACATACGTACAGTCAAAGACGCTGGCTTCAGAGATGTCCCTAACGGCAGCAGCCTCCACAATGTTTCTGATGACAAACTTCTTGATGGCCTTGTCTTTGGGCACGCAACGGGCACAGTTGGTGCAGCGGATGGGCTGGACATGTCCACGGCCCTTCTTAGCACGTCCGTTGTTCCTTCTCTTCTTAGTCTGTCAATTGAAAAATATCCTTTAACAGAAGTGCACATCAAATGAGCATTTTTTGGTGTACACTAACTGATTGCATCTAGAAGGATCTAAAAAGGGGTCATTTTCACTTTTCATTGGTGTTCTGGTACAATCAAAATGTAACCATGACCTTCCCGTTGACTACTTCTATAAAAAAGTTGGTATGGTGGAAATGAATATACCAGATGTCAAACTCTTAACTTCCTACTGATTATCAGGAATTTTCCTATTTTCATACGCTGAACAATTACAGCAGACCTCAGATGGGCAAGATATTTATTTACCATTCATTACCTTAACACATCGTAAATTGCGGGACAAATAGCTTTTATACATAGTAATATGACGCGCTTTTATTAATATATATATATATATATATATTTTTTTTTTTTACAAGAAAAATCGGCACTTTACAGAATTTCACACAATGACAAGACATGTCGCGAATTAGCAATCAGGAAACCAACAACACAACGTGAACAAGGAATTCTTACAATAACCATTTAATTAAGCACAGACTTTGACTTTAATCTTAAACATACACAACACCTCCGGCCTCTTTGTACCGCGTGCTAACGATATAGATGCCACATGTAACCATTTTCCGACCAAACGCTGCTAAAATCTCACCAAATACTCAACAAGGAGATCTGTAGCAGATAAAATAAAAGTATAACAGTCTCAAACAGCAGTTTACATCTTTATCTGCCTTTTAAACACGCATCGAAGGCTCTAAACAATTATTTTGAGGTAATCGCAAAAACTCAACACTCACCATCTTGAACAGGAGGCAGGAAAGAGGACCGGAAAAGGAAGTCGGAAGTGAAAAGGTTTCTCTCAACATAATAAAGGTCTGCCGGGCAGAACAAAAATCTATTTAGGTTAAACGTCCTTTACGTTTAAATATACTTACGGTTCAGATTTTAATATTATATGACACACATTTATTTCTAACCTAAGATGTAGCCACAACGTACAGAATGGAGTATTTTAAAGAACACTGCAGCTGTTAATCGAATGAGAATGCATTGTTACTACACGTTTTAAAATTTTTAATATAATCAGGAAGACTTCTAAATTTCAAAACTGACACCGTTATATGCTTTTAGTTTCAATCGTGAACCTACATATGTCAATTAACTTTACCCTACTACAATTCTACCCAATTCTGCCTTAAATAAAAAGTGCATATATCTTTATCTATGTGGTCTCAAATTCTGCAATCAGAATGTTACGTTATACTATCATGGGGTAAAATTTTTAACTCAAACTGAGAAAACATTTTAAGTTAGCAATCTGTGCAAGAACATACTTGGTATTGGTCTATAAAGGCTTTAAATTGATCTTTGACTTATAATGAAAATAAATGGGAAATGTAACTGAAATATCGTTAAAACAATCAAATGATGGAGATTTATGTTAATAATAACAACTTATATTTTTAGACATCTTTGACAGCTCCCGAGCAACCATTTTTGTTTCCTTAGCAATCAATTTATCTCAGCTTTGGTAAGTTATAGAGACAAGGAAGTTGGTTTATGCAACTTATGACAAACGGATCATTATGTTACATCACTGACCCCTCCGTAGCAACCAACAGTTTACCTTAGCAACAAATTTGCAATATCTCTAACTCGACTTATTAAAATCATAGAGACATGGGAGTTGGATTATGTGACTTATGACAAACGGAATGTTGATGTTACATCACTGACCGCTCCGTAGCAACCAACAGTTTACCTTAGCAACAATTTTGCAATATCTCTAACTCGGCTTATTAAAATCATAGAGATATGGGAGTTGGATTAGGTTACCCATAGTGACATTACGAATATAAAGCAAAACAAAGAACATCTAGTCAACATACTAGCCATCTGGTTATTAATAGTACCAGTTCATACACTTAAAACTTCTGCCAAAAATCAAAGACTAAACTTAAATTTTAGATTATTTTAATTAACAAATACTAGAAATAACAATACATTAAATGTTTTTTAAAAGAGATGCACAGAAATATTACAAAGATTGTAACCTGAAAGGTTAGGATATAAAATCTTTAGCCATGATACATTGAGAATAATAAAAATTGGGAAAAATCAAAAGCTGGAATCGTAATATTGTAACATCAGCAGTGGATCAGTACATATAAACGCTGACAGAGGAAGGTGTTTCCTTTACATATCAGTGCCTCAGTAAAATCACGCAGGAGAAATCAACATGGAAAATATAGCAATCTAACAAAATATAACTCTATTATTAACAAGGACCACAAACGAGGAAGAAGAAAGAAAGGAAAAAAAAACACACAAACACAAGAAAAACAACACCCTGCATTTTTGCATTTCCAAACCAAACATCATCACGGGGAAAAAAAACTGGCCTTGACTCCTGGAAAAAACAATAAAATTTGATCACAGGCTGCATTTCAGAACTAAATCCATTTTTTAAAAACGACTCCATTTACACATTTCATAAACATTTTCATATACACATCTGCGAGGATAAATGCACCGGATACCAGCACCACTTGAGGTTGGTCAGTAAAGTCGTTAAAACTCATGATCCGATTTATTACTTCTTTAATTACAGATTTAAAAGGAGCTCTTGTGTCTTTTGTATATGAAGAATAAAGTGCTCTTGGGAACGATTGCCCTAATATTGTAATGTAGGTCCCGCCCCCCAATCGAATCAACCTAATTCTAACCAATCAGAAGCTAGAAGCGCCAGAATGCTGAACCAATGGGATGGTCGTTCAAACTCAAGAGCGACAGCTTAGAGGCGAATATTAGCATTCTGTGATGCTTCAATCAAAATGTTTTACTTATAAATGTCTTTGACTTAGTTAAACACCACCATTAACATCTACGCTGCAGAAACACAGCAGAACCTTAACTAATGACTGACAGAAACTGTAAAATTCAAAGGGGTAAAATTCACAAATCCTGTCATACTAACCGTCAACATCCTGCTAAAGAAATACTGGCCCCTTCGTAAAATAAAACGGTGAGGTATGAAGCATCTCTCCACCAACCAGGGAAGACGAGGAGGTGACAATCAGGAATGAAAAGCTACGAGTAGATGAGAGGCTTGGCTCCTGAGCTGCACCGTTGCTCACTTTACGCAAACTGAGGCCTAGGTAAACAGCTGATACGTGCCGTCACATTCCTGCAGCATCTTGGGCTCAGCTCGACGCCTTGCAGCTTAAACTATCAAAGGAAATCAGGTCTCCCTGAGTTAGTAGCACTTCACTGTGTCAGTTTGTCTTTTTAGTCCTTTTTAAGAAATCCACAAAAAAAAAGAACGAGAAAAAAAATATTACAAATGTACAATTTGCTTTGGAGAGGCAGCTGGTAGCATCCGAAGGCTCAGATGAGGCGAAACGTCGTGTTCCAGGGTTAAAACGAGTCTCTCGTGTCTCTATTCGCATCTGCTGCCATATGGGTGCAAACGAAAGCTTGCACCGGTCACAGAGGTGAGATGGTTGTGAGTGTGGGGTGGTGAGGACCTCGTTCGTGAAGAACACGTTACTGATTTTAAGGGTCTAAATCAAATTTAGCGCCATATCTATAATCATTTTCATAAATAAGGCCTGTTTCTAGCATTAAATTGTTATTGGGTGGATGATTTTAGGAGAAGGTAGGGACTAAATGAGAGGGTCGTGTTCAGTAGTTCCTATTTGTAAACACTCGTCTGCGAATCAGATTAGTGTTGTTCCTGCTGGTGAGTGGATGGTTCTTCACACAGGTGCTAAATCAGCGCTGCTGTGTCAATCACATTTCTGTTGGGATCCAAAGAGGCAAAAAAGCGGACGTCTCTGTCCTTGTCCAGGCGGAGCTCAGCGAGAGCCTCCTCCAGCTCGTCGGAGTAAGAGCTTCCGGGCTCCTTGAAATAAGCTGAAAGAACACAGTAGAGGTAAAGATTACGTGCAAAGATGGTAAAGATTGAAGATTGGGTACTCAAGCCCACACACACACTTATAGCTACACTGGGATTTTGTAGGATTGTAATCAGATGTATGATCAACCAATTAAACCAAACAGATGCTAATGATCATCAATTTGTTGAAATATTTGTTCTTATCAGAAGGCCATTTCTTATTTTCTCTAATGAATCGAGTCAAAAACTCTTTACATCAGTAAAGATAGCTATTCGGGGTGTAACGGTACGCTAAAATCGTATTCAGTTCGGTACAGTGTCTTGGAGAGTTCGGTTCGGTACAAAACAATAAGAACTTACATAATCTTTATTTTGAAAAGCTGCCAATACACAATAGAATTCTTGCATAAAATAAATAAAAGTGACACATTTGGGTGATATTTTAAATAAAGAAAGACAAACTTTATAAAGAAAAACAAATTTTTTTAAATAAAAAATGAAATACTGCAACTAGTTAGGATAGATTAACCTATCCACATTTTCTGAAGAGATCATAGATCTGGTTGCAGTGACAATATCTCCAGCAGTAGAAAATGTTAGATGTGTTGCCTGCACGATCTCCGTGGAACAATGTCGCCATACAACTTTAAATTTATCCACTCGTCTATCCCCGTTATGTATTTTATCCCCGTGCTCGTCACTCAATAGCGTCTGTGCGGAAACTCACCTAGGAACATTGTTCCGCTGCGCTTAATATCGCGCTAATATTAGATTTCTATTATTTAATAAAAATACAGAATACCGAAATGGTACCCAAGTGTACCGAACCGAACAGGCCGTACCGAAACGGTTCAATACATACCGTGAACCGTTACACCCCTAATAGCTATGTATTACTGGCTGTCAGAATCCAACTTAGAGTTGGATACACACAGAAACTGTGTGGTGGGTACATTATGAAGCTCCTAAAAATTATGTTATTTACTAAAAAATTACAAATTAAAAAAAAAAAATTCACTACAGCATTTTTTATTTATTGCACCCAGAACTTGACTTTTTTTGGGAAAAATGATGCATTTAGAGTTGGATGCTCACAAAAAGTGTGTTTTGGGTACATTATGAAGCTCCATTTCTCATTTTCTCCTATACCTTTATTCAAAAACTAAAAAAAAAAATACATATCATGTTATTTACTATGAAAATTGCAAATAAAAAAAAATCACTATAGCATTTTTTAATTGTTCCACCCAGAACTTGACTTTATGGGAAGAAAATGATGCATTTAGAGTTGGATGCTCACAAAAAGTGTGTTTTGGGTACATTATGAAGCTCCATTTCTCGTTTTCTCTTTTACATGCATTCAAAAACTCTCACAATCATCATAGCATGTATTATTTATTAAAAGAAACCAAAATTTAAAAATATTTCAGTGTAGCATTTTTGAGTTATTCCACCCAGAACTTGGCTTTTTGGTGGGAAAATGCATTTAGAGTTGGCTACTCACAAAAGTTGTGTGTTGGGTACATTTCGAAGTTCCATTTCTCATTTTCTCTTATACATGCATTTAGAAACTCTCTACATCATTATAGTATTTATTATTTACTATAAAAACCCCAAATTTGAGAATATTTCACTGTAGAATTTTTGAGTTACTCCATCGGGAACTTGACTTTTTGGTGGGGGGAAACACATTTAGTGAAATTCAGGGCTGCCTTTCTGCAAATTGAGTTAGAGATTTGGTCTCCAACTCTGATCTCAAAATCACTGCGTCTAGTATCATAAGAAGAGACAACAGTTCTCAGCAGAAGTTCTCCAACATGTTTGGAACAACATACCAACTGAGTTCTTATAAAAACTGTCTGCAAGTGCATGTAGAAGAATTGCTGCTGTTTGTGAACGGGTGGTCACACAAAATAGAGCAGTGATCTCTCTTCCAGGTACTATGGGTTTCCCCAAAAGCAAAATAAAAAAAGAAAACATGCACCTGGTCAGTCGAATACTCTAAATTCTGTTTAGGAGTGAATGTGTGCTCATGCAATTAAAAGGTAACCTATCCAGGATGACCTAACCCGTCTTTTACCCAATGTGACAGATATGGTGGGTAAAAAAAACTAACATAAAGATGATTCTAAAGGAAACCCTAACCCATTTCAACGTTTAACTCTTACGTTTTTCCATCACGCTCTGCCGTAAGGCCTTGGCCACCAGCACTCGGACATTGGGAACTGGATCTGACGACAAGCTGAGAAGACTGGGCAGTAGATGCTGGGCAAACTGGTCCATGGGCATACAGTCCTCCTCAACAACTGCCTACAGGGAAAAACAGGCGCAATCAGACAAAAAAAAGACCCTCAAATGTAACCTAATGCATAAAATGTATTAAAATGGTAAAAATCCCTATAAACATTAATCTTTTCCCCAAAACAAAAATATTTAATTTTGCATCTTTAATTGAATCGGTGAAAATTTGGTTTAAAAGTGTACATTTTACCTGGCAAATGAACGCAAAAGCCTGCCTCCCAACCCATTTTGGGGAGTGGCAAAATCTCATGATGAGCTCATTGATGAAATTGAGCCCCAAGTCGTGAGCTTCACAAGAGTAAAGCTTCTGCAGGATTTCCACCACCTACAATCATACACAAGCAACACAAAACATCCCAATGTTCCGGTTATGCAGCTGCCATTTTCGTCAACGCAGAAGGGAAGCAGACTCACCAGTTTGTAGGAGATCCACCGCACTTCAGACACTTTGTCGGAGCAGAGGTTAAGAGCGATTTGTCTGAGGTAGTCATAGACATCACTGTGGTTGTACAACTCGATGATCAGGATGAGCTGTCTGAAAACACAGGAAATGCCACACCAGTGAGATCACTCTTAACAGGTGCTTTGTGGAAAAGGCATGTTGTGAGTAGTACACACTCGGCGAGCTCGTAGCGGAATCTCCAGTTTCGGCTGTTGTCGGTGACCATGAACTCCTGCAGCTGGTACAGATACTCCCGACGCTTATCCGCATGAAGCAGCTACAAAAGAGGACACGGTTGAAAGGACTTGAGCTGATCGGGCTTTCCTTCAGTGCATTACAAAAATGGCTTCCCTCAGAGGAACGTTGTGGTGTAAAGACAGAATCCAATGAACTATAAATTATCAATTAAATAAAAGTCAGAGGTGCACAGTGAACTCAGCCTGGGTTCAAAACCTGACTTCAGTGTCAGGAGTCGGCTCATAACAAAGCAAAAAGCTAGAGCTAAAGTTAGACAAAGTAAACTATTAAACCATCATCCCTTGGGCAATTTGTTGCAGAAACAGATTTCAGAAAAATTGGGCAAATAAAAAATGAAAACCAACAAATAAAAATTGTCAAATTATAACTGGCACCACAGTTCGCTATAGACTTGTATACACACACATCATGTCTTGTGGCAAGCTTTATCGCAATGGGATACGACATTTTACGACTAAGATATAACAACTTCCTGCTTCTTGGTAAAACATCGAAATTGTTGAGGTTTTAGATGAGACTCCCAGGGTTTCAAAGTGACCACATGGAGTTTGTTACAGTCCAAGGCCTGAAATTGTACCAAATCTTAAAAAAAGAAAATCTAAAATAACTGACTTTTTGTGGAATACTTGCTCCTATTTACTTTTTTTTGTAGGTCTTGGTCCCTTACATATGTTTTCCATTTTCAAACATGTCCTTTAAACTCTTTCTTAAAGCAGCATAAAATGGGTCATTCCATGTTGCCACTAGGTGGCGCTATATATGACAATCTAGGTTGCTATTTAGATTTGTTCAGATATGGACTCTTAACACGAATGGCAAATTTGAAACCGATTGGACATTGCAATGCTGAGATATGAACAACTTCCTGTTTTTTTTTTATCAAATTTCGACAAGCGCCATGTGTACATAGTTTTTTTAAACAAAGTCAAAAAGCTTTGCAATTCAAAGTTACATTTGCCTTAAGATAAACTGATGGAGTTTGGAGGTGAACAGATAAAATCTCTATGAGAAGTTGTGGTCATATTTAGAGGTTTTAGTGAAATGGCCAACTTTCTGTCAATTTTGGAAACACAATCCATATTACTTAATATGGAGTCTTGGTTTAAGTCTTGGTACCCAACACATGTGTGCCGAATTTCAATTGTCCACACCATAAGCTGAAACGTGTTAGGTGGCGCTATAGAGCCATTTTTTTAAGTTGTGACGGGTGCATGAAATTCTGTGACTGAGCACCATAACAACGAAAGCTGCGAATCAATAATACAGTGGTACCCCGAGATACGAAAATAATCCGTTCCAGGGTGACGTTCATATGTCAAAGTAAGTTTTACATGTAAAACGCCTAATCAGTGCAACGGCTCTCAGAAACAACAGTATAAGTAGATGAAAAAAATGGAGAACCAGAGAAAAATCAAATAACGTTTCTTTAATCCTTAAATCTACACATTGTTAACATAATAAATGACAAAAAAAACACAAGCAAAATACGTAATATGTACAAAATTTTTTTGAAACGCACCAGACCCTTTTTGCACTGGAAGATAGGAGCGCAAGAACCCGGAAGCGCAACGTGACGTCATACAAACATGCAGAAAACAAAGCAGAACAGCTTGTAATTGTTCGTATCTCAAATTTTCCTTCTCATCTTGAAGCAAAACATTTCCAGCAAGACGTTTCGCATCTCGGAGTACCACTGTACTCTTTTTCATCATGACTACTGCGGCCGCTCATCTGTAACTAGCGCTTTCCACTTTTCCAAGCATCTTTCACAAGAAAAAAAAATCTGATCCTACCTTCAAGAAATCATAGAGGTGTTTGAGGACTCCTATCCGGACCTCGTCGAGATCTTTGAGGAAACCATTAAAGATTGGAACAAGGTCCGCAGCGGTCAACTGGTCCCCCAGAATCACTGCCAGCTCATGGATGGAGAATGCAAGTGTTCGCCGTACTTTCCACTGCAACACGGTCAAGAATAATCAATCGATCAAAGCCCATGACCCCTTGTCGAACCTATCCCCAAGGAAGAGCTCTCACCTGCACATCTGTGGCAAGGGTCTCGTATGTGTCTTTGAGGCAGTGCCAGTTTTGCCTGCCCAGTGTCAGGGCAACCCCAGGAAGGCTGAATGCACAGTGTTTGGCGATTTCGGTGTCTACGGTTTGAGCTCGAGCCGGGTCCGTCATGGACAGATACTGATCCAGCAGCTGCTGTGGAATTACATTCTGAGAAAGCAGAGAAAAGACTGTAAGGACACCTCACAGGTTTATTACACGCTACGTTTCTAACGAGACCCTCACCTGAACTTTAGACCTCTCCTCCTCATTTGTCTTCAGCATGTCAGAGTCCCTCTCTTCCTCCATGTTCTCGATGAGGTCCGACTCCTGTGCACAAACACAACTGCAGGTGAAACCTTGGCAGACAACTAGGCCCATCTACAAACATTTTTGGTCATTTTATTTTACAAATCATTAAAAAACGCCTTCCTGTAGCTCAAACCCCAAGGAAGCAAGAACTGATGAAATATTTAATATAAGTTACTTTGAATAAAATTGTGTCATGTCCCCTAAAGTGGCAGAAGAAACGTTTTTTGAAGAAAATTAATATTTAACTTAATTAAAAGCTTTTCAAACTATGTTTAATGTTGATTTGGTTTCTATCGAGCTGCCTTCTCAAAATAAAACAAAAATGACAGAAACCTGTGCAGAAATTGACTGTTTTATGTATTTATTTAAAAAATTTTAATCAAACATGGTGTAGTTTGCTCCTTCTGTAAATATAGTAATAGGCTACTGTGATGGCAGATAAAATAGAATTTTCTGGTAAATTAAACATTTTTGTTGATACAAAGTCATAAAATAAGATGAACCTTTATTTGTCCTGAAGGAGATTAAATATTAAATGAAACGAATAGATAAAGTTCACTAGCTGCCATTTGATTTTACATTATACAGAAATGCATAGCGATAAATGGGTAATTGTGATTGTTGCATTCTGTTCACAATAACAGTGGTAGATTAAATAAGAAAATTTTTTTAATCATTTTGAGGCCTGGAGGTTTTAATAATATGTTCTGCAGCTAGAGGTCAAAGAAATATAACATTTGAAAAATTAAGGGTCATAAAAAAAATGGTAAAATCTTTATTTTTACAATTTCCTCAGCAAATACCCAATAAATCCTCAATTTTTCTTGTTAGTTACCTCAACAAAATCCAATTAAACGGCAAAAATGCTGAACTATACCATTGAAAATGTAAGCAATACATTTTTTGTAGCCACTCTGCTCACAATACAATACATACCCCGATATCGTTATGCCCATGATACGATGTGCATCATGATATTTTACAACCATATTTTTAACCAACTTTGGAAACTCTTTATATAACAAACAATCATTGTAAAAATTTAATCTAAAAAGTTTGGAAATCACAAAGGTAAGAAGGTCTAGTTTGAATATGCATGAAATAATTTGATCCACCCATCCACTCCACTCCAGTGTTAATGTTTCCATTAAGTCATCTTTTTTTTTAATTCTAAATGATGAAGAGAGCTAATTTTATAATCTTTCTCAATTAAAATGCGAGTAAAGGATAATTGTCTCTTACTACAAGAAATCGAGGTAAAGAAGTTTCAGAAGTGACTACAATCACAATCACTTCAATACACTTTAGCTCCTAGATGATGTCTTGTGACAATTTTGCATTGCGATATATTGCTACGCTTACAGTTACTATTTCCATGACTGTCTTGAATCTCTGGCAACCTAAAATTGTAGCTCATGTATCCATGGGTCATTTCTGCAATCTGGCAACCAGAACTAAGAACTAACATATTTAGGTGTCAATGAAACAGAGCTGTGTTGCATTGAAATTAAAGCTATTATGTGGTTTACAAGCAAACTAAGAGCAAAATTGTGTATTCGTATATTTTTATGAGATTGATCTGTCATGCACTACAGGGCAGTAGATGTTAGTGTTGCTCTCACCTCACTGCTGTGCTCAGAGTCATCTACCAGCACAGGAGAAGTGGAAGGGGAGTCTGTGATCTGTGCATCGGTCAACGA
The DNA here is from genome assembly GCA_007224835.1 of Danionella cerebrum. Classification (NCBI taxonomy): domain Eukaryota; kingdom Metazoa; phylum Chordata; class Actinopteri; order Cypriniformes; family Danionidae; genus Danionella; species Danionella cerebrum. Next base: position 126,126 of record SRMA01026654.1, read on the forward strand.
GAGTTCACTCATGGCACTGAGTTCCTCCGATGATGGGGATTCTGCAGAACCATTGCTTTCAGACATGGACTCGTCTGTATCTTCTGTCTGGCTCTCCAACTGAGCGGCTTTCAGGGCAGCAGACAGAACCTTTACTTGAGCTGAAGAGCACAGAGGAAAAACATCGAATCTGCAGCTTTCTTGTGTGTTACCTTCTGCAGCCACTCCATGCTGTTCTATTTTTCACGTTTATGTGGATAACTAATGATCTGTTTTGTTTCCCTCAGTCTTCACTTGTCAAGTTGCACAACTCTTACAAGTTTAATCCTTCTTCTTACCATGAAGTGCCTTAAGTTTGATCAAGGATTACATTCATTTTCATATTTTTTGGGCTATTAAGCATACATTATATAAATAATGACCCCTCTGTAGCAACCAAAATGCTTACCCTGGCAACCGTTTGCATTCATGCATTAAGGCAGACGTTAACCTCGGCGACCTGTCCAGGGTGTAACCCCACCTCTCGCCCGATGTGAGCTGGAGATCCCAGCAGACCCACGTGACCCCGAAAGGAATTAAGCGGGAAGGAAAATGATTGAATTGCAGCCTACATGAGATCTATATTTTCATATCTATATCAGATCAAGTTTGGTTTACATCACTCATAGCGCGGTGGACATAAGTTCTGTAACTAAGCTGAAAATTTAAAAGAGCAACATTTAACTAAAGTCCAACTGATTATGTTCTAAACTTTTCACATTTGCCTTCGCAATGAAACTAGATATTTTTAAAAGTGCCTTTATCATGTCTTTATGATTTACCTTTAAGTTAGTGTGGTAAACAGCCTAATTGCTAATGTTCCATAGGTTCTTATAAGTGAAATGAACCAACCCCCATGTTTCTACGATTTTGGTTGCTATGTTAAACAGCCTGGTTGCTATGGAGGGGTCTTTCACATAATATAAGATTTCCTTTGTCACTATAAGATAATATATAAACCAACACCCATATCTCTATCGTATACCATTTATTCAAAATTTGGTTGCTAGGGTACACATTTTGGTTGCTAGGGAGCTGTCAGTGATGTCAAAGATATTGAAGGTATTTTCATTGCCTTCTTCCATTTATTTTCAAAGATCATTATTAGTCAATGGTATATATCTAACCGCTTCAGGTTTGAGCCTAGGGTTCAAATACTTTTGAGTAGTGCTTGGTATGTTATTGCAAAGATGGATGAACTCCACAAGTGCTGTGAGCGTTAAGGCTCTACGAGATTCTTAGTTGAAGTTACAGTTTTGTTAAATTTGTTCCAGGTCATATCAATGGAAAACTTCACATAATTCCATAAGTCGCACCAGTCTAAAAAAAATATAGGAAATCAGGTCAGACCAGCTTGGATACAAAATTCAGTGGCAATAGAGGAATAGAGGCTTTTGGCAATTACCTTGTACATCAGGGTCATCAAGATGTGGCTGAAGACAGTCCAGGACCTTCTGGATCTGTGAGCTGGTGGCTGGGCCTTGTGTATCCAGACTCGGAACGTTATCATTCTCTTCATCTTCTGCTCGCCTCATGATTTCTTTCTTTTCCTCTGTTTGCGCTCCTTGTAAAAGCTGCAGGTCCTGGCTTATATCGGGAAGCAGCGGTCTCCAGAAGTTGAAGGAGTTAAACATTGCACAGTCGTCCAGTTGTTGTTGTGACAAAATAGGCAAGTTTCCGGGACGGGTGGAAGAATGGCCTGCTGCATTGTAATGGCCTTGATGAGGATGTGAAGGTGTATTTGTTTCTGAAGTGGAGTGAAGCTGTTCTAAATGGGGTTTAATCACATTGTTTGAGGCATTGTGGCTGTTTTTTGAGTTGCTGGTGGCCACTTCTTTTCCTCGGCTAAAGAGATCATTCAGAGAGCATTGATTAAAATAATGACAAATTGCTCCACATAAAATTTCAAACCAAAACCATTTCATCAATGGGACTAAGATCACAGAGGACCTCTGAAATTCCTCAGCCCAATTCCTGACATGGATGATTCCAATAGAACTAAGATCACAGAGGACCTCTGAAATTTTCCAGCCCAATTCCTGACATGGATGATTCCAATAGAACTAAGATCACAGAGGACCTCTGAACATTCCCCAGCCCAATTCCTGACACGGATGATTCCAATAGAACTAAGACTACAGAGGACCTCTGAAATTTTCCAGCCCAATTCCTGACATGGATGATTCCAATAGAACTAAGATCACAGAGGACCTCTGAACATTCCCCAGCCCAATTCCTGACATGGATGATTCCAATAGAACTAAGATCACGGAGGACCTCTGAACATTCCCCAGCCCAATTCCTGACATGGATGATTCCAATAGAACTAAGATCACAGAGGACCTCTGAACATTCTCCAGCCCAATTCCTGACATGGATGATTCCAATAGAACTAAGATCACAGAGGACTTCTGAAGTTTTTCCAGCCCAATTCCTGACATGGATGATTCCAATAGAACTAAGATCACAGAGGACCTCTGAACATTCCCCAGCCCAATTCCTGACATAGATGATTCCAATAGAACTAAGATCACAGAGGACCTCTGAAGTTTTTCCAGCCCAATTCCTGACATGGATGATTCCAATAGAACCTCTGAAGTTTTTCCAAAACACCAAAGGTCTTAAAGATGTCCTAGCTTTTAATCTACACAGAAGAAGAACTGCATTACCTCTCTGAAGAGGTCTTTGGTATCTCACGCAGAGTTCCATCCTCGCAGAAGTGTAATCCTGTGATAGAAGGGTTTGCAAATGTCGAGATGAAGCGACCCAGGGATTGGAAAGCCGCTTGGCGCACCTAACCATAACAATAGATTAATGGACTGTTGATTTTCCTTCTTTGTTTTACTGATTCATCCCTTCATGGTGATCTCACGGACTTTAAAATACAAGATCGTTTAAATAAGACTTTTCAGAACAGTCGGTTTTAGTAGCAAGTCTACTGAATCTTCAGCATGAACCCTTCACTGCTGATGTAATAACAGTGAACTGATAGACGTTCTGCCATGCAGTTAAGAGTGCAGACAGCACCCCATCTCATGTCCGTCATTTACATAAAATTGAATATGATAATGAGTACACTTGAATGAAAAGAAAAAAACAACAGTCAACCGTCTAAAAGCCAGCAATAAACTGCATAGACTGTACAAACTAGATAACGTGCATATTTTGTTAATAAACAAGGGAGTTGAAAATCTTTCCAGGTGGGGGAGGGGCTTAAAAAGAGGACTGAACCTTTGCATCATAAAACTGTTTATAAATGACAGTCACCACGTTCATGTGGATTTCCACTCACCCAGCGAGACTGATCACTAATGAGGTTGATGAAGAGTGGGGACAATTTTGTACGTCGCACCTCCGGAGAAGTGCAATTTGAAACCACCATGAAGCACTCTGCACAGGCTTTCCGAATCCCCCATAGACTGTCTGAGCACAGGTCAAAAAACTTTGCCATCTGCCAGGTGAAACCACAAGGATGAAGTTAACGGAATATCATGCAAAAAAAAAAAAAAATACTAGTTGCAACTAAAACTATAAACATAAGCATGGAGCTTCTGCAGAAGAAACCTCACCAGCAGTTTCTCTGTGGCTTCCTGCCCAACAATTGAACAGAACTCGCCAAAGTTTGCTGCACAGACCTGGTGGTGAGCAGAAAAAAATAGGGTAATTGAAATTGAAATGAGGTCAAATTCAGTCATCTGCAACATTATAAACAGAGGCCTGTTGCAACCCAGTAGTGCCAACACAGCACAAACTGCAAAGTAGATTAACATTCTTCCAAACTTGCTTTTATACAACGTGAACCCAAGCTTTCGCACGGCAGCTATTTGAATCGCAGCAAACCTGCACATGTTCACAGGGAACAGCTTGCTTACTTTGCAAGTACCACATCCCCAAGGATTATATTTGAAACGTCTTGTAGTCATTAAGAGGATTCCAGTTACATAAATGATGCCACAAATATCATTCAAGGTTTTTAATTCACATATTCACTGTGCCATTGTTTCGATAAGTTTCTGCAATACCAAGATCTTGCACCGCTGCACAAAGCCTTCTCCAGTACATCCCAAAGATTCCAATCCAAAAAGTGAGCTGGAAAAGGCCAGTCGGGAAGACAAATGAATGATTCGATACCTTTCGTACTTGAAACAGCCTGATGTCACTGCAGAGTTCACAGAAGCGCAGCAACAAAAGATGCTCCACTGTGTCTTTCGTCAACATGGTCACCAGCTTGCACATGATCTGCAAAAAACACGAGACATAAATAAACAGGAAAATGACTCGATAAACTCACATTTGCATTCCAATAGAGCTGGAATGAAGCTATGACAGAAAACGAGTTTATCTCATGATCACAAAGCCTCACCGCGACAGCTTCGATCTTTAGATCATCGTCACTGCTCGGTTCGGTGAGCTCCAGGAGAACAGGGCAGACCTTCAACTCCATATCTGCTTTACTCATCAGACCCTGCTCCAGTAGCACTAGCAAAGCAGCCTGACTCGTCTTTCGCACCTAGGCAAAACAAACAAAACCATTCAACAAGATGCTTTTCTGAAATAACTTAAACACAAAATCATTAAAAAAAGAGCCCAACATCTCCTAGTAGTCTAGGTAAGGGCACAACAATGGGGAGATATGCTGCACCTAAACGCTAAACATTTGTTTAGTATTTCAATGGAACTTTTTTCCAAATATCATACAATTCACATCAGCCACATTCGCAATGATGCAAAAACTATGATTGCTTATAACTATGGACATTAGGTTTGGGCAGTACCATCAAACCCCCTCTATATCTTAGCTAGTTATTACCATTAAAACAAACAAAAAGATGACGAGGGCTCTTGAATATTGTCTCTAACTTTAATATAGGGCTTTTGTAAGGAATATTTCCATCCAGGCATCCCTTACGGGTCATCTACAACTTTTACCGTCTCCTTAAAACAGGGGTGTCAAACTCATTTTCACCAAGGGCCACATTAGCATAATGGCTGTCCTCAAAGGGCCAGATGTAACTTAGAAATGTAAAACAATGTAAAATAAATATAACTACTCCCTAATGTCAAATAACTCATTATTTATAACTTATTCAAGTGACAATTCAGTTGCATAGAAACAATTGTATGCTTGTTGTTCTAATATAAATCCTTTTTTGTCAGCTTATGAAAATCCACATAACTCTATTAATGAAGGATCAAACGGTCCAAGTGAATAAAGAAAAATAGCATTTTTGTCATTTGTTTAGCGAAAAAATGCATATCGATCATCGTCTTTTATCATCAGGCTCAAGAAACAGATCACAGACAAACTATTAGCTGCGCCCATTTCACATGTTGAATTTTATTTTAGTCTTACGTTCAATGTGTGAGAGTTGGCAGCTCTGCAGTTTCACTCGTGAGTATGGATGCAGAAACACTGTTGCGGCTAAAGGCATTGTGGGAAATGTAGTTTCCTTTTTTTTCTTTTTTTTTTAGACACTCAAAACTTTTAAGCTCTCGCGGGCCACATTAGATTACATGGTGGGCCACATCTGGCCTGCGGGCCTTGAGTTTGACACATGTGTTTTAAAAGGACCTTTTCTTTTCTGTGAAAGAGATCATTTTCTTACGCCAAGTATTTGCATCAGGACACTGCTCCTTTTTCATTCAGTTTTTTTTTCCCCTGAAGACCCCCATTATCATTGTTGACTTGGTCCTGCATCTCCCTAGGTCCAAACTCCAGTCCATCCTGGGAGCACTGAGTGAACGGTGGTTTAGTTTCTGCAACCTCAGGTTGCATATGAGATCCAAATCGTGCTGCATTTTGAGATTTCCACACCTCTCTTTTTATTCTCCATGTGTCACATGATCGCAATGCATTTTTAGGTATTAAATAAATTACATTTAAAGCTAGAATTGTTAGTAAGCTAAAAGTGCTAGAATTTTCACACACAGTTCAGAACTGGTGAAAATGTGTATATGGCTGGGGTTCGAAAGTGAGCATTTAAAAATGGCTCTCCAGCGCCACGTGTTTCAGCTTATGGTGCGGTTAAGCTTGAAATTCAAAATTTCACCATAAACAGGAAGTTGCATATAACTTAGCGATAGAATGTTCGATTGGGATCAAACTTGCCACATGTGTTAACAGTCCATGCAACCTAGAGTACCAGTATAGCGCCACCAGGTGGCCACAGGATATACAGCATGTGACATTGATGAGGTACTTCTTTTAACCATTTGTGATGAGACTACTGTCCAATACAATAAAATATTTTTTTTTTCGATTCATAGCGCCCCCTGGTGACACCTATTTTGTGGGTATTCATTGTCCATTTTTTCTTTTAAAGTATCAACAGATCTCTATTGAAAAGCTTACCTGAAAAGGAATGATCTTATTGCATAGTGCAAAAATATGGCCACTGACAGGAGATGACACCTGAGGTGCAAGAGCCCTTTGATCGTTGGTTGCAGCTTTAATTTTCTTAAAACCTTGAGAGCAACATGGCCATTTCATAGTTACAACATGAAACTATATAGTTTTCCTAAACTTAATATTTCAAGACATTTTTTGAGTCATGGTAGATTCCAGTGAGTGACGGCTCATTCAGGTATCTCTTCCTCATGTTTTTGTATTTAAAGCAGTCTGTTAGAATATGTTTTACAGAAACTCTTCACATTCTTCTTTTAGTAGGAATCCATGGGTCAGCCCAGTATGTCCTATTCGGCATCTTCACAATAAGACTTGTTCCCATCCATCACTCCATTCCTTATGGGCTAATCCTATTACCGGGTGGATTTCATACAATTTGTTTCCCAACTGCCCCCGCCATCTTTCTAGCCTCAGTTATAGCCTCTAGCCCCTTTTGTATTTTATAGTAGAGGGATCTAAAAGTGGGTGTGACCAGTCAATAATCCAACAACATTAACATTTATGCATTAAGCAGAAGTTTTTAGACTAATTTTCCAGAACCATTGGGATTAAAGTAAAACTCACCTGGTTGTTAGGGTCAGTGAGATACCGGACCACTATGGGAACCAGGTACCGTGAGAAGGCTTCGGGGAAATTTGGTCGATTTTCGTGGAGGAACATGGCAATGTTTGGTACCTGTTCCATCAGCTCTGCCCGCACTGTTGGTTCTGTAAAATAACATCACCTTATTGTCAGACACACACACCCAACCACTATAACAACAAAACGAATAAAGGGTTAAAATCAGACAAACCCCCATCCTCAGACATCCTGGCAACGGTTTCCATGACGCTGATGAAGTCGTTTTCATTATCACTAAACTCCCGAAGCACATCCAGTAACCCGCGAGCAACAATTTGTCTGTGAATTCATGCACTTATTAGCCACAGAGTGATGGATGAAATAACTTTAGAATTCAAGTGACAATCTAGGAATGCACTTTTCAAAAAGTGGTGTAATCATACGTCAAGGTTTAATTAGTGCATTATAAATCATTCTTAGATAATCACATCAGTTTGCACTTAAAAACATGTAATAGATATATGGTGGACATACTATACGGTCCCTAAAATACACCATAGTATTGCATGACCGAAAATAAAAACGAGTCTTAAACAACAATACAGTCCCCGTTTCACGCTACAGACGGCATGCTTCCGTCTCACCTGTTGAAGACATTTTCACTAAAAGCATATTTCTCCAGCCGCCCAAGAGGGGTGAGGTTATCCTGGCCTGCATCCAGAAATGCTGTTATCCGAATCCCATCACACTCTGAACCGTAGTCATCAAATCCAACTGTGAAACAAGTTTGTTCGGACACTTATTTTAATAAGGGCAATTTGATTTTGGATAAATTCAGTTTTCTTTTTACATTTTAAATAGTGTTGAAAGTGGTTTATTTTCATTTTCTATAACACTAAATCTGTTAAGCCCTATTTCAACACACCAAACTACTGACAAGATACCTGAACCAACGACCTCCTAGACGGAACTAAACCAAATCAATGACATGATAATTGATTGTGATGATGTGACCAGTAGTGTTTCCCCTACCAATTTATAAATGGGAGTCCCACCCTCTTAAGAGTCATCAAGTAGGTCTACATACATCACAATTACATTAAAAGCTCAAAGCCCCATTCTCTCATCACCCCCCTTCTCTCTTCTGTCAGATATTCAAAAATCAAACCTAATGAATTTGATAAACATGACAAATCTGAACTAAACATGTGAAATTTGACATAATTTCAAAACTGAACTTGACATAAATGACATTGATCCAATGACCTGATAACCGAAACAAATGACGACAGTGTTTCCCCTACCCTTCAATAACATATCTATGGGTAGGAACTATCTGTTTAATGAGTAACCATGGCAATGGTGGCGTCACCCAACAAATGTGGTGGATGTGGCGATGTCACTCCTCTTGCTCTTTTTCTCATTTTTTCACTCTTGTGTGGCAAAATACTGGTTTCACTTCTAGGAACCACAAGTTACCGGTAAACTAAATTGCTAAATTATATTTACTTTTGACAATAATTCATATGCAAAACATCATGTGGTAACAAAAAATTTAATACATACGGTGATAAACATGATAAAAATGTTAATTACCTTAGCAATGAATATATTAAGTTTTTAACTACATTTTGGAAGATAAACAATATCCAATACAGATTCTGGAAAGCTTTTGAATACTCACAGTCGTCCACATCATCATTACCATCTTCAAAGTATAGAGACAGACCTGGGGAAACAAGTAACAGAACCCCTAAAATTACTGGTAAAAAGAGGATTAAATGCTTAAATGCCACATTAAAGGTTGGGCTTTGTTTTTTTTTCCATGCAAGGGTAAATGTTGTACCACAAACAGATATTTTAAAGACTAGCCTGTGACCAGCTAATGACACAGGCTTCCCCCATGTAGCATTACTACAGCATTAGCATGTACAGTATCGTGTCAAGTCAGGTTAAGTGATTACATCCAATTAATCTCTTGCTGATCTACAGTGTGCTCATAACATTTACTCCACTGTGTGGTACTCTAATATTAAATAATTCTCAGTGTTTGAACTATGTTTATATATGCATATACTATATATATATATGACCCCCGTCAGGTTGGCTAACTAAATGACAGTCAAGTTCCTGTCAACTAAACTATGCCACACTCAATAAACAATACAAGGGACGGCGTACTTTACACCAAATGCATTTATAACATCAGCATTTGTCCTGATGCCCTAATTTGACTCTTTAGAAAGCCGAATTTTCACATTATTCCAATGTGTCCTGCTAGCTCTCCAACTCGCAACTAGTGTTAATCCCCTTAATATTTCAACCCTACGTCTTAAAAACGTCGAATACACGGTTTAAGCATTATGCGTTACCACATTAAACACGGATAACGGGTCTGATTCGTTTCAAACCGCCTCATAAAGCTTTAAATAAACGTACTAAAACACGTTACCTGCCATCTTGATTTACAGCGGGGCTGTCACTGCACTTCCTCAAAAGATTTCCTGTCTTTATTTCAATCCCGTCATTTATGTGACTTTGGGGTGCTTTAAAAAGATAATATAAACGGAACAAAACACTTTTCGGCGACAGATTATCGTAAATATCCGTATCGCTCAACCGAATGCTCGATGAGAAAAAAATAAGACAATGTCGGTCACGTGACGAGTGTACAGACATCCGAGTCGTGAATGAACCGCTCAACTGAGTCGGATCTTTAGATCAGCTGAACCGATTCCGTAAACTATCGAAACTGAACAAATCTACCTCCTCAAGAAAATGTATTTTTGTTTAGAAAATCAGAGAATAATTAGTGTAAATCACATGCAAGTTTACTGAGAATGTGAAGATTATACATCAAGAAATAATTGTAAAATTAATTTTAAAACTTTGATTAATACATTTAACTAATTAACAATTTTACTAACTAAAGACACGAGATAACATGTATAACTATGCAAATACTTGAAGGAAACTATGTATAGCCATTCGATGACGTGTTCAGTTGGTTTTTCTGTTCAGTGAATCAAAAGAACCGATTCAAAGGAATCCCAGCAACTGTACTCGTCAACTGCAGTTCAAGATGGCGACAGGAGAGGAGCTAACGTTGCTACGAATTGATCAATAATATTAAATCGTCATCTTGATTTTATTTTAAGCTGTGTCAATAAATGGTTCGCTTTGACTGATCACACAACTCTTTAATCTTTGCCGGTTACACACATAGAAGTTATATCGAAATAATCGAAAGAGAAAGTGTTTGGAATGATTAGAAAGTTTTCATTAATCTGGAGGTGAACATGTCGCTAAGAGAGTTAAAGGTCTGCCTTCTTGGGGTAAGAATCATATTTAACTTTAATGACTTAATGTGGCTTTGGCGAGTTGTAGTTTTGGTTCTGTTTTGGTGCTGTGTTGCTCCATCTCCACTGTTTTGGAGGTGGATGCTAAGCTTTAAAATAAGATCCCATTGTTTTGGTGACTTAAAGATTTTTGAAGTATTATATTTAGTAGTAGGACGAGATATTAACTACAACATTATAAAATGACAAATAGGATACCGAATTATTGGTAAAGTTTTACAATAAAACATGACAATCCTAATTGTCTTTAATTTTATCTGTGTACACATTTACATTTAATGCACTCTTTTTAAAATATGATTTTTGTTATTTTTTTTGGTCTAAGGAAACAGGAGTTGGAAAATCAAGTATTGTGTGGAGATTTGTGGAGGACAGCTTTGATCCCAATATTAATCCTACAATTGGGTAAGTTTTTTTTACAAAATAGGTTCATTTTCTGACAAGAGAGGTTTTAGTATTTTCATGTTTTGAAAAGTTTCAGAAAATGAACCCTGGCTCAAGCTGAAACTGAAGCAGATTTCAAGGAGCAAACTGACACTCAGATCCGTGATAGCAGTCTATATAAAGTAATAAATATGCAAAAAAGTAATATATTAAACCAACATTGGTGAATATTAAAATGAAAGTGGATCTCCAATCTTTTTGTCAAACTATAACAGAAGAAGTAAAACAGAGAACTTTAAAGTGGACCTGCAATTAAAATCCCACTTTTCCAGATGTTTGGAATTAAAATCCACTTATAGGTTCATTAACACAAAATGCCAAAGAGCTGTTAATAGATTGTAACCCCTAACCTTAGGATCCAGTATTGCGTGACCCAATCCCAAGTTGTCATCTATCTTGATTTAGTTTAATTTGTTTAGTTCAGTAATTTGACTCGTTTAGTTCAATTCAAAGGAGCTAGAGTTTACTTTCCCTGTTAGTTTGAATCGAGGAGGTGGTCTCGATTACATATGTGACCAATGAGTGGCCTGTATGATGTCACATGACTGTACTTTCAGTGGACCAGAGCGATCAGTGTGGTGGAAAAGGAAACTAAATCTGCATGCGATTGCAAAAATGTACGAGTTGTTCCCCTTGGTCTGGTTTTAGTGTGAAAACACTCTAAGTCTTCTATTTTTCCCATGAGGTGTAGCACAGTATATTATATTTAATATACACCATCATGAACAATTTTTTTTGGTAGTCTGTCTACATTTCTCTTGACACTTCCTAAAAAGCTAGTTGGCTATAATGATATCCTTGCTGTTGATTAATTTTTCCTATCTTACAATGGTGGTTCTCTCCTGAAGAACTGTCTTTATCACTCAGTGAATTGGACCATGTTGGTGTCTGTGGTTTCATAGCGGAAGCTAGAAGCTCCACAGGAACCGATTTGCTACCGAGCCAACCAATGACAATCCTTCTTGTTACTATTTTTACGAGTAGGGCATTAAGCTACAGCATAGGGGTCTGTGTCCATTTCCACCAAATTTGAGTAACAGTTTGGCTTTACCTGCCACAGTTCACCTTTGTGATTCCATCGACTTCCAGTGTCAGCACTGAGTGGGTTCCAGCATCTGACACGGAACAACGAAGACCACTCAAAGGAGGGTTATATTTAAAATGCTGTATATGCTATGGTTTATAATACTCAAACAAAAGGCCCAGTTTAAAATCCATATGGATATACCATGTTTATGTATCATATCATTTCTGGCCAATCAATGAGCTGAACTACTGGCCAGTCATCAATCAGCAGGAAGTCATCCTTTATTTTCGATAAGAGAAAAGTATTACTTTGTTCTGACTTAGCCTGCTTTTAGAACCTCAACCAAATTGGTATAAAAAAAGGTACCATTAAAGGGTATGGAACAATGTGGTAAAACCACCAAATGCATGTCGAGATGAGCCGCGCCGGTACATAAAAACGTTGTTGAAAAAGAGGTATAATTGGAGGCTACAGTTATGGTGCTGTGCTTCTGTTGGGTGTTAATGTCCCCAAACTACTTGCTTAGGACAATGGGAGTGGGCAGGTCACCATCGGTTTGGGATTATTCCAAGGGCCAGTCTATACAATGAGTATTTTTGGAAAGAGGTGTTACAAATATAACTTTATTATGTTTTAGACTTTTCATTCATGTCTGTAACCAAGTCTAGTCCTTTATCCCATTGATGAAAAAAAGGAAGGTTCGAGTTGGCCGAGGTTTACCAAGGAAGTTGTAGTTTGGTAAAGGGTCCTTTCTAAATGCAACACAGATGCAGCAACGATACAATAAAAATAGATAATAGATTTATATTCAACATTTATCATGAAAGTAATGCACAATTTTACTTTAATTTTAGTAATCACCATCCTTATTAATGACTCTCATCATTCCAATCTAATACATTACTCAAGTTTAAGCAAACCTACCAATTTTACATTGAGTACTCATGAATAATTTTTTTTTCATCTTTTTTTTCTGCAGAGTGGAATTTGCAGCTTTATTTGCACTAGAAAAAATAACACGGACGAGAAAGAAATCGAATACCATGAATTTGTTTGCTCTGCATGCATTTAAAAGGAATATTTTCAAGTGCATTCATATTTCAATTTCAGAGCATCGTTTATGACGAAGACGGTGCAGTACCAAAATGAGCTTCACAAATTCCTCATCTGGGATACAGCAGGACAAGAACGGGTAAACAGTCACCAAACAGACACTGGAGTGACTCATCCTTTAACTGACAGCCATTATTGTTCACTCTCACTCCTCTGTTTTTGCAGTGTCATTATCCCTCTGACAGGGGGCAGCATTGCATTCGTTTTGGCTGTAAACGCATTAAGGAGAGGAATCACAGGAACATTTATTTTCCTCCCCTTCCACTTGTTTCAAGCCAGTTTATTTTTTCTTTTTCAATTTGATATTTTAAACAGTAACATTATAAATCAATTAAAATCTAAAAACTGCAGGGATGGAGATTTTTATATCAAGAGGTGATGCATGTTCAAGGAAGAAACTTTGACACTATTAGAGACTTTAAGCACAAACGGCTTCTGTTTTATTGAGATTTTTTATTAATGCCACCCCATCGAGCCCCAGTTTTGACAGTTTTCATCATAGTTTATGCACATTTTTTCTAGTAGAAGTTTATCCTTCTCAGATGTGCATTTTATGCACACTTTTTTGGATGGTAACATCTGGATGTTACTAGTGTTTTTGGGTTGTTTTTACAGCATTATCAGCTAATCCAATTCAGTTTAAAGTAATAACTAAATACGCAGCACCTATTTAGCCATTTTAAAGCATTTATAATAATTGTTTGAGCCCCCACTGCGCTATTGATAAATGTATGAACGCAATACTAAAGTTTAAAAACATCTGTGAATCAATTTGTGTATTTTTGGCCTATGCAAAGCGTGTCATTTACCCTTGTTCCTCCAGCAGTCATCTGCCAGGCAGAATTCGGAAAATAAAGCAGCGCATGGCGTATTACATTCAAATTGACAGAAAACACACTTTCTTTGCTATGCTCTTTAGTGCAGGTCTATTGCTCTCACAATTCCGGGTAAAATCTACTTTGCATGGAGATGAGCTGTTATAGCGATTAATCTGATTGGTCAGTGGGCGGTGCTAGAACTATGGGTGGTGCTGGGAACATTGAGTCGTTTTCAGCTCACTAAAAGGCGTTGCACAAACATGAACAAAAGATTCTGAATTTGAGGTATCTTTTTGATAAGGGAATAACAATAAAAAAAAGTCCATTTTGCATAATTGGCAACTTAAACGGCATGTTTTGATTGACTTAGAGCTAGGTTACACGCCGCATTAAGGATACCTTTCAAAAATCTATACAAGGGGTCACTGAAAAGAGACCAGTTTTGTCTTTTCCATTAAAACCCCAGTGTGTCAGAAGAGAGAGCTGCGGTGCACAGGGTAGCTGTTTCAGATAGCTGTTTTTCACCACTCATGATTTAATACCAATCTTATGGGCAGTTGGAATATGATCCCGGGCATCCTCTCGAGTTATGTTATGTGACGCTTAAAGGAGAATCCCAAGCGGCCCACTCAAGCTGATCTAAAATAGTCTCATACCAAGTGTAAAGGAATTACTTCTTTCTTTTTGCGAATGAGTGAGCTCAACTACGCTTACAGTAGAATAGTTAAATTGGTTTTAGGTTTTTATAGCAGCTGAAATTTGGCTTGAATATAAAGCAAAACTCTTTTGGCTAATGATTTTACAGTTGTTGCCCCCCCCCCCCCCCTCAACTTGTAACGATATTAATCAGTAAAAAAATAAGAAACTTTCTAAATAATTCGAGAACACGATTGCTTCAGCTCCATCAATAAACATAATCAAAAACCTTGCAACCCTCATAATGTTTTCCCATCTTCATCATTTTTATTAAAATGCTCTTTTCACTCTGTTGTTTTTCATCAGAAGAATGGTTAACTGCATCCAGCTTCTTTTTATTATCTGGGCATTTTTTGTACATTCGTCTGGGGTTGAACAACCCAACTTTGCTGTTTCGCAAAGACTAAACGCAAACTCATTCTGACACGTCCTGCTCATCTTTCCCCTGATGGCTCCCACATGTGCTGAAAGGCTTTCTCTGGCTCTTCCTTGAACTAAAATCACCTTAGTCTGGTCTGAAACACAATTCCTCCTCGGTTTTGGTGGTGGCTCACATGTAGGTGTTTTGTGGATGGATTTCTCTAACCGCTGCTATGATTTCTGTTTGAAAAGAACGAGTTGGAATAACACGAGCCAGCGTTTGCATTGCCTTTTAATTTCACTTGAGACTAGAGCAAGAGGAAACCACTAGGGAAAGTTGTGCCTTTAATTTCACGTTTTTACACTTTCCACATAGCAAGGAGGAAAAATGTTGGAATGTTAATAAAACCAGAAGATAATTCAAAAGGAAGAAAATTAGACATTTTGTGAAAAAAAGTCTTTTAATTTAGCTTTTCACCAAAACTGAAGGCTATTTCTAACTTGCCATAAATCCTTCAAAATTCAGAAATGTACATAATACTTTTCATTGAAGGCTTCTGATTTGGATGGTGAAAGAGTTATTTTAATATGTCGTTTAGTTTTTGACCAATCCTTAATTTGGTGAGGTGTGGTTTTGCATTAATCTCTCTGCCAGTCAATGCCATTGTAACTGAAACTTTTGACAGTTGGCAGCAACTATCAATCACCAGTAAATTGGTCAAGTGTCTCCATGGAGACAACACTGCCATTAGAAATGCCAGTGCAAATGGACTCTCATTCTTCTAATGGGCCATTGAAAAGCATTGTATCACATTGGTTATCATTGTCAAAGACACGTGTGTTTGGCACTGGAGAGTCATAAACATTTTAGTAATGGATTAAATCAGTAAGAAGGCCAATCATTCTTTGTGAATTAGCATGCATTTCTCAAGACACACCCACATGGCAACATCTTCAATGTCAAATATCTCCTAAACGGATAAGCGTAGAGACATGGGGTTTATTTTAATCTAAGTGGAAAGTAGTGGAGACATGATGTCACAGATTCTTCCATGGCAACCAGGCTGTTTACCATAACAACCTATTTGGCATATCGCTATCTCAGCTTAGGATAATGTTATGGAGATGGGAATTAGCTCATTTTAGTCTTAATGACCGGCAGAACAACATAATATGTCACTGACCCCTCCATAGCAGCCATATTATTTACCATAACAACCAAATTTGGTATATCTATCTCAGCTTAGGAAAATCATAGAGACAAGGGATATTGGAAACATAGACTGTTTAGAAAGGAACCAGTTTTGCATATCTCTATCTCAGCTTGAACAATAATAAAAAAAAAAGATTTAAACACCACTAATACAAGCCAACATCAAAGTTTGTCTGCAAATATTAGCCATCTAAGTTTTATTTACATTTTTTTAATACAATCTTTCCATTCTGTGACAACTTCTTTTATATAAGTAGGGACTGGTATGCAATAAACCAGAGGGGAAAAAATCCATAAAATTACTGCAATAGTAAAATACAATAAAATTATTTACTAAAATAATCACAATTGAACCGTTAAACATGATACTTTTTCTTTTTTTTAAACAAGGCTTTCATAAAAAACGATTGAATGTGGTTTGTGAACTTATTTATAGCAATATAAAGTGAGGGAAGTTTTTTTGGTATTTATTATTTACCCACAAATAGAATTATCAATCTATACATTTAATGGTTGGATTAATTTAACAGTGGGGGTTAGAGTAACATATAAATCCAGAAAATGCATTAGGGGAAAAAAAAAGCTACGCCTGAGGATTTTGTCGATAATCTTAAGGCAGCAGTGACCAGTCACCAAGAAAACAATTTTTAGCAGAAAGGCACGGTATAAAAGGTGTGATGGGCACGACCATGTACCACCAATATGACCCAAAACACACAGTCAAGGACAAAAAGTGGTTCAAGAAGGAGCACATCCTGAAGTGGGCAGTCTTGAGATTCAAGTTGAAATCAGTCTTTCTTTTATTTTCCTCTTCGGTTTTTGTAAGCAAATCTTTTCTCTCTCACCCTTAGTTTCGTGCTCTGGCTCCCATGTATTACAGAGGCTCTGCTGCAGCTATCATTGTGTATGACATCACTAAAGAGGTACTGAAACATTTCGTCATAACTACTGGTCTAATCTTTCTACTGGTAAAGCTATTAAAGCAATACTTCACACAATGTGGCTGGTTCTTTCATCATTGAGTCTACTTTTAAGATCTATTTCCCCATGGAATGGCTGTTGAGTTACGAGGCGAGGAAAGGATTTCAATGAGTAGTGGGTTAAATATGAGGTTCTTCCCCCAGATTGTTATCATATAGCTAAGGCAAACATGGACCAGTGTGTGCAAATCATCTAGAGGGTTTTATGGTGGCCTCCTTTTGTAGAAAACAGCAACTCGTATACATTTTTGTTGTGTTAACAGTTCTGATAAAACTAGTCATTTCACGTGTTTTGGTTTTATGGTGCCCCAGCAAAACATTCAGCCATTTTATGCTGCATTTTATTTCCTGTTGTTGAAGATGTAGTAAAACTTGGTTAAAAATGGAGGATAACTAGTCATGAAATTTGGTTGTTTGTAAGAGAACTTCCATTGTCTCTTTCTGTAGTTTTGTTACCATGCTTGTCATGAAATGGGCCTCCTTTTTGTTGTTCAGGAGTCGTTCCAGACCCTGAAGAACTGGGTGAAGGAACTTCGTCAACACGGACCACCCAATATAGTGGTGGCCATTGCTGGCAACAAGTGCGATCTCTCTGATGCCAGGTGAATTTCACCCCCATGCCAAAAACAAACTCCACATCCTGTCATCTCCAATCAGTCTGAAGGGATGCACCCGCACTGGCTGTCAACTCAATTTGATTTCAGGAAAAGACCCACTTATTTGCTGTCGACTTTTCTTGACTCATTGAAAACAAGCTCGCACTTGAAGCGTTACCATAAGCATAACTGGTGAATCCACTTCTGGACGCTCTGTAATTTATCTTTCCACTTTAAACTGCTTCTGCCTTCCCACAGGTCCAATGATGTATCTTGGTTCACCAGTGCTTTCTTTGGCAGTGTTATTCATCTGTCAGCATGGTTGTATTTTACTGTTTGCAACCATAAAGACTGAGGCATTGAATCTGTGGGATAGTGATCACACCGCAAGTTGCTCAGGCTTTTAATATCAGGGAAAATTCTTGCAATTGTCTTGTCTGGCAGATAAAGTGTAGTTCACCGAATGGAACTGCTGGTTTTCTCAGCAAACATATAAAACATGTATTGCTTAATATTATTTCATTTAAACTTCACCAACAAGACTGTTTGGAAAATGGCCCCTGAAATCACTGGACATTTAACAAAATGTGTGGTGTTAATGCAAGAAAACCCAAAATGATTTGCAGAAAACCAAATATACAGCTTTACAGATGATAAAACAAAGCATTAAATGCAGTGTTTCCAGCATAAAAGCACATTAAAACATTCATAAGGGTGGACACAATTAGGGAATCAATGATATGACACAGGTGACAACAATCAACTGATAACAGGGATAAGAAGAGGGCAGATTGAGCGAGGAGAGCACATAGAAGAACACACAAACAGACATTAAAGCTGCAAGCAGCAGTCAAAGGACTCATGCGCCTGAGGTACAATCACCCCTTGTGCAATCTGTTGCACTATGCTTTATGAGCAATCCTACTTTATGAGATGTACTCCAGCAAGAACTGGTGAAACTGAAACAAAATTAAAACCAAAATGTTAAATGTAATTACCACCAGGTGACTCTATGAATAAAAGGGCATATTGTTCTGTTGTTTTGAGCAATTTTTCCCTCAAAGGTCAAAATTGGTTAAAGAAGTACTTCATTGATAATAAATGCTGTATTTCCTGTTAACACCTGGTGGCGCTATAACTCTTGATGTAGGTTGCTGTATAATCATGCCAAGCTTTATTCTAATCTAACATGGTGTTAATAACAACTTTCTGCCAAACATGGAAACTCAAAAGACCGCCAAGCACGAACCGTTCAACAAATTTTAAAAATCAACGGATTTGCTGACTGCCAGATTTTTATGGCGATCATTTCAAGGAATTTAGAAAATAACTGACTTCCTGTTGGTTTTCCAAATTCGCTCCAACTGACTTTTTTTGTAGGTATTGTTCCTGTGCATATGTGTTGAATATTACAAACATGTAAATGTAAATGCGCATCTCGTGCTCAATGCGTGAGACTAGACAACCCTCCTGTCTGTCTCTATCCCCGTCCCTCCTTTGTATCTCGCTTTGTTTTCGCTAGCTATGCGCACCACCGTTTTTGTCAAACGTCAAACTTTCTCTCATGTGCCGTAACTTCTGAGCAACACGTTTTACCGCCTGTTGCCACAATCAATTGGCTCAGAGAAGTCACGTGAGGTTGCTTCATTTATATTCAATTGGTCAATTCCTTCTTGTGTACGCTAAAAAACTACTTTAAAGATCAGAATAGTCGTACTGAAAGTTCAGAAATGAACTTAACGCATGGCAAATTTGAATCCGATCAGACATTGTATGGCTCATTAACAACTTCCTGGAAAAAAACAACAACATTCAATGGCTGACGTGCGCACATTGGACAGATACAATTTTAGGCGGAGTTTGTAAAAGTCGGACACAAGCAAAGTGGCGAGAGGTTTTTGCAAAAAAAAAAAATCAAAATTCCAGTCAATTTTGAAAACACGATGCATATTACTTATATTTAAGTCTTGGTACTCTACACATATATGCCTGTTATTGCACCATCAGCTGAAACCAGTTAGGTGGTGCTATAGAGACATTTGGCCACTTTTCTAACCCCAATCAGTTCTTATTTATGTGTGAAATTCTGTGACTTTTCAAGCAGGTTTAGACTCTTAAATTTTCACTGAAAGCCATGAAACAATAATACTCTGAGAAATTACAGTATGGTTCTACGCACCTTCGGTGGTCGAGTCAGATTAAAAACGCTAATAAAATAATAATAAAAAATATATATGTTTTATCAGAGCCTGAATGTCAAAGGTTGTTATTTTTTGTTCATATTCTGTTCAATGCAAAACTTAGTATAGCTTGAAGCCAGGAAAACGTAGTATTAAGGCCCGTAAGGCCAGCAGGTCTGCTCTTGTGAGTTTTTGTAGGGCTTGCGTCTGTAAAAGTTTACCTTGCCGTGTTGAATCTGCATCAGGCTTGTTGTGGTCTTTGGCCAAAAAGAGCACTCTGATTGGCTGTAAGACATCGAATCATGAACGTGAAGTGTTCGGCATAAATGATCACCATTATGTTTGCAACATCACACCATTGCTTGAAAAGTGATCTGTTGTCAGCGTGACATGCCTGAAACGTGTAGCCCTGGTGCAATCTGATCAGTACTTGTGATCAAGTGACGAGTGCACGGAGAAAAGCACACAACAGTGTACCTCCGTCTCTGAGCTAGTTATACAACACTCTCACAAAAACTAATCCCACTCACATAATCTCCCACACGTTTGGCAATTTTTCACATCTATAATCTGCATAAAAATGCTCTACATTTAATGGCCTTAATGGGTTTTGCTTTCTAGAGAGGTGTCGGAGAAGGATGCCAAGGACTATGCCGACTCCATTCATGCCATATTTGTTGAAACCAGTGCCAAAAACGCCATTAACATCAATGAGGTCTTCATACAGATAAGTAAGTTAGGTTCCAAGTACTGTTTTTCTTTTTGTTCATTTATATGTGTTTACGTTTGTGTGCTTTTAAGCAGGTTGGATTCTGCAGAAGAAAAAACACACGCACACACACACACACACACACACACACACGCACACGCACACGCACACGCACACACACACACACACACAAATAAAATGAAATCTGATTCAAATTGTTTTTTTTTTAAATACATCTAGTTTGGGGAATTGAGTGATCTGCTGGACCAATGGGCCAGGATACATTATTATTTTCATTTGCAACTTTGTCTGCACACTATATGAAAAAAAGAGAAACCAATCTCTTTATTTTATGTCTGTGCCACCTACAAACTTTTATTTCAATGAGTGTAATTCTTCATACAGGATTTCTGCAGGGTTTTAAAAAGTAAAAAAAAAATCTACATTTTAGGCCTGTAAAAGTCTTAATTAAGTCTTAAAATAAAATTTGCTGTTCTACGTCAGGTCTTAATTTTTTGACACACTTCATATCAAGACATAGATTTCCCATCATGCACTGCTTGAGCTGGCACATTTGGTTGTTTAACAAAGATAGCTGCCATACCACAAATAAAGTAACTGTCATGTACTAGTTTTATTTGAAAAATGCGCCATTGTTATCCATATAACTAATGTTTCACAATGGGTTCCCTCATGACATGAAACTCTTATTTTTTTTATAGCACAGCATTTTGAAAAGTTGCAAAATTAAGAAATCCGTTGTTTAATCCTCAGTTTTATGCCTTTTATGCATTTACAGGTCTGAAATGCTAGTTTTAAAGAAAACATTTAGACTGGAAGTTCTGCATTTGCTGATCCTTCTGTACCATTTGGTTGCTAATCCCAAGTTCCTTTCAAGTGTTGATAACTAAAGATATTTCAAGAAATAAAATGTTCACGTGTCAAATTTATTCTGTTCCTTTACCTAAAACTGTGGGACTTTTAAAATCTTTATAAGGTGTTTGAGAAAATGTAGTCATTTTTCACAAAATTGTTCACAATTTTTCAATCTACACGTAATGTTTATGTTTTCAGATGGCTTGTATGCAATATTGTTTTAACAGTGATTTATATTTTGTTGATTTTATTGTTAATTTATGTCCGTTTGCTAGATAAACATAGGTAAAAGGCAGTGAAACCTCCAGAAACCCTGTTTATAGTGTAGTTTTTTGCCAATTACTGCTCGCCTTGAATGTATTTAAGACTGGATTACCACAGCATAAGCTGGGTCTTTCTCAATAATGCATCAGTTGGCTTCAGATGGGATAGGAAGCTGCTGCAATTCTATTGACTACAGCATGGAAGCATGAGCACATCACTCCCGTTCTAGCCTCTCTGCACAGACTATGCTTCTGATATGACTTCAGTTTTGTAATTGAATGCCACTTGATGGTTATGTTATGTAATTGGATAAATGAATTTAATGGATAATGTTGCATTTTCGTGTGGACACTATGTGTGTTGAGATGCTGTTTGAGATTTTAGTGTAGAGGAGGTTGACTGCCATGTTTTTAGAGGATTGAAAGCATTTCAATTGAAGCATTTCAAAGAAAGCATCTTTAATTTAGGAATGAAAAAGTAACATCTCACTGTTAATTTCTCATGGTAAAATAAGTGTGTTCACATTTTTGTTTTTATTTAAATTCAATCGGTGCAGCTTTTATTTAGGTGTATATAACTCAATGACTCCCATTTAAACACATTCAGAAAAACATAATTTTATTCGGTTCTTAATTAAAAAGAATTAGCTATTGTTTATTGCAACACAATCTATTATTTAACGATAATGAATGCATGATCTGTAATTAATCCTGCTGCTGGGGGTGAGAGCAGCACTTCGAAGGATACTTGTTCTCGCCACTTGGACCCAGGGTGGTGGATGGGTTACAGAGGATGTGAATCTTTTACTGTTGAGCTTGGCAGGTGCCCCAAAGAGGAACAGGCTCAAAAACAACAGATCATGCTTGTGTCTATTGCCATAATGTTGTCACCCTTGATTTCAGGTCAAAGAATCCCAGTTCTGGAAGCCGAAGGAGGGTCTGGAGTCAAAGGCTTTAAAATCCGTCGCCAACCATCGGAGTCTGGCCGGGAGCGTTCATGCTGCTGACGGTCGTAAATCTGTTGCCAATTGCTCTCTCAGCCTTTCTGTGCCATTTAACCATGGAGAAGTGCAAATGAAGAATGTGATGTCGGGATGTTTTGGAAGAAGTGCAGTTAATAGAATGAGATTGGGAACGTGAATCTCAAAGCACCTTATCTGGCCTACATTTCTGACTCTACAAATGTCCAGAGGATTCTCAACAGAGTGTCCAAAGGAAACCAAAACACCAGCCTAAAAGATCAGATACTGTCCTGTCTTGAGCTGTGATGCATTCATTATTATCTCTTTGGATAAATTGCTCTATAAAAAGAACTCTTTAAAGTTCTTAATATCTTTTAAGAAGTGAATTTAAATGCAAAGTTCACAGATTTGTTTCAAAGAGTTTGCACATTTTAATGTATCCGACAAAAGGAACTATAAATCTCAAAAAAGAACCAAATTATGGTTTACCCAAACTACTCAGAACTTGCAATGACTATAATATAAGGATATGTTTCACAGTTTATACCGAGGACTATGTAAATACCAATAGTTCTCAATAAAGTAATGTACAGGTGCAAATATATTAGTGCTAAAATGTTATAATTGAATACTTGTATGTCTTTTGCATGGAACGAGGTATAGGGCTGCATAATTCCATATTTTTTTATAGCCTTTACATAAAAAAAAGTTCAGAGGAGGTGCTAAAAACACAAGTGAACGGATTTTGTTGGACAATTTGCAGTTAGGGGTTGATCCCTGAGAAAATTGAGAGCAGGCTTACAAGGTGATCTTATGTTGTGTGGTAAGAATGTGCCAAAACTTTGTCCATGAGAGAGTTAGTTTAATGTGGATCTGGCATCTGAAGCAGATCAGTGGGTCACAGAGGATATAGAAAAATACGAAGCAAGTTCAGAAGCAAAAGCTATCTTAATTAAAAAAACTTTAAATTCTTTTAATTGAATGGACTCCACCAAGGTTTTTATAGTTAAGAAAAATGGAATGAAATAAAGAAAATGTAAAATTGAAAATGTAATCATTAACTGAACTAAATAAATAAAAGATAACTAAATGAAAGTTTGTTGTGCATTTACAAATCCAAACAAACCAAAGTTATAGTCAAATTGCTTCTAGTCAGTCTCTTAACATGCATTTTGTATAGATATAAAATAAATAAATCCTTTGTTCAAGTAATTTCTTGAGCAAAAAGGAGCAAAATAGCTTAAGTTGGAAGAAAGCGTCATAGCCCTATATGGGATTTTTTTAAAAGATCACAACATCTGAGGAATTTTCCTCAAATTTATAGAGCTTGCATAAGAATGCCAATACTTAGTACCTTGCTAAAGCAGCTTCTTGTAGGAACTCCACCACAGTTTCACGCTGTTAATACTCTTTCTGTACTAATAACTCTTTTTGGACGTGTCAATTCCAATTAGAGATATTTTCAATGACTAGAAGTAATGTATAATATTTACTTTTTTGACACCAGATTTGCAGATCTACACGTTTTGACTAGTCGCAAGTTGCTTAATAAATCCATTGTTTAGTTACCAAACAAAAACATAGCAACGCATCTTGTGAACTTTTCTATACCCTGTTCTTAATTAAATTGGCCCAAAGTAAAGTTGTTGCATATATTAAACATACAAAAGAAAATGGATCAGACAGATTTTTAGGGTTTTTGATCTGAACTTGTCTGTTTTGGTTGCCAGATTAGTCAAAACTTTAGTACATGAAATTCAGATATGGTGAGGAATTTCTATCCTCCTGCTTCAGGATAAGTAAGGCCAGTACTTTATGAACAGATTTACTTTCTTCCAGGAGAGTACTTTATGGGATGCCATTTTATCAGTGTGTTGCTTGGCTATTGCTGTCTTCAGATCTATGGGTTTATTTTTTAACTAGATTTAACAATCTTTGTGAGGTCTTGCCAAATAACCACTTTTCTTGTTTCCCATTTCCCTTCTCTGGCATGCTCTTAATCTAAGGACCGGGAAAACAGGTGACTATATGGAAACTAGTAGTTTTACAACAGGCATAAGCTCTAAAAAGTAGACTATATTCTACAAAGTATCCAAAATCAAATAATTAGCTCGGAAAGTGCTTTCTTTTCTGCTAAAACCTACTTTTTAGTGTTTTCAGATGGGAGAGCCAGTATAAATTCACATTGTGCTGATTAATTTGCAAAATAATTCACATAGATACTTTTTTTTGTGCTGAAAAAAGGCAGACGTGCACTTTTTTCCTACACAAAATATAGTTTTTAAAATTAAAACCAAATCTGAATATTAATCTATGCTTTTTTAATATAATGATCTTTCAATTCTTTGCTAAAGCAGGAAATGGATTTCATGTATCTATCCATTTATTATTATTTTTTTCTCCATTTTTCAAAATTAAAGTCCAAATTTGCTTATTTTTTGTCTAGTAAAAAATGTTTCTTTTATACAACAAAATAAAAGCACATTTAACTGTTTTATTATATTATATGTTTATAATGGTTGAGATAATAGATGTATGGATTCCCTACATGATAAAGTACATCACTATTGCATTTTAACACGACTTAAGTTATTATTTTGGCTTGCGAAAGCGTCTTTGTGCTAACATCATGCTAAGGGTAAATCTTGTTACCATTATGCACATTACATGATAATTCATTCTAGCACAATGCTGATATGTTGCTATATAATGTTACAATCATTTTAATGGGTTATCTATCTTGATACTGACTGTTAGCATCATGCTAATTACATGTTAACTCATGCAGCATTCTTATGTTCATTCTTGTCCATTTTATCAGGTCCCCATAGTTTCTCATTATTACCAGACATTTTACTTCACAATGTAGTTTCATGTTGTTTTTATTGTACATGGACTATTTGTCAGTTAAAAGGATTAATGTGTTTTGTAATGACTAAAAAGTGTAAAAATTGTGATGCTTTTTTTATCGAAGCGGAAGCTGCTTCTGTACTAGACCTCAAACATAAACAGCGTTTGATGTAAATGCATTCATGTATGTGGTATAGGCAGCAAAGTTTTCAGTTGTATTGTGCCTTCTGTAGTTTGTCACTTTTTGGTACATTAGAAAGGCGTGACGGTCATAATTACAAATATTTGTGCAGAATCTAAATCGCAGCCATTCGCATGAAATAGTTCGTTTCCTGTCTTCTGTACTGTGGTCACATATGCAATGCTGCCAAAGCATGCCATGTATTCAGGAACTCCCAAGTGCAATAATACTTGTTTCCTTTTAAAATGTGTGCTGTCTGTCAGTAACATCAGCAGAGAGATTTATAGGGTTATTACAATAATTGTGCTGTTAAGAGGCCAGTCTGCTTGAAACAATTATTCCTTTGTACAGTAACTGGGGAAAATGTTGCACTTTTTTGTCAAAAGTGGTGTCTTTTACGAAGACTCCGTCAGTGTCTGTAATAAACCATGCATTACTTGTTTTCTTTTTATTTTTGCTTCTTTTTCTTGTCATGACCATGAGGGAACTGTCATGAAGTTTTAATAAAAGTTTTAATAAAAGTCATCACTTTTATTAAAATATTGAGGGCGCTTTACAATGTGTGGAATATGTCTAAATGCAATCTTCTGTATCTTGTAAACAACCCTTGATAAAATGCTTTGAATGGAGATTGTGAGGTAAACAATACATTATACTGTTTGCAGTGCTTCACAAGTTCTAGCCACAAATATACCACTAGTTTTAACTGACATGTGTCAACCAGTGAGACTTTAGTTAATGTCAAGCTGAGTTTTGCTGTTGAGATGGTTCCACCTCAAAGAAACAGGCAACATTGAGGATCGTTGTCTAGGTAAAACCATCTATTGTTCAAAGAAATCTGGCCAGAAGTGTTGCAGTGAAAACCTCTGACATGGGAACAAGACCAAGTGACTTAAAGATGCACGTTGTAACTGGGGTGCATAAAAATGGCGGCAGGCGATGTGGGCCAATGCATGCAAAATGAGTGCAGGCAACAGTGAAGCATGGTGGAGTTTCCTTTAACATTTGAGGATGCAATTCTGCAAATGTTGGAAATTTGGTCAGGATTAATATGTTCATCAGGGAGGCGTATGATTAGCCCCAATTGTACTCTTTAGTCTGTAGCATGACAATGACCTCAAACACACAGCCTAAGTCATTAAAATCGTCCTTAAGGTAAAGAACACAAAGTCGTGGAGGCCTGATCTCATTATCATCGCGTGTGTTGACAGAGTACCTTCAAATGGTATTGATTTAGATGGAAAAAAATAACCTTATTTTTCTAATTATTTACGTTTTTTAAATAATTAAAATACATTTTATTTAGTTATTTTCCTGGACAGTCAAATTCTTAAAGTCTCAAAAACTAATCTAAAACAAGTACAATACATTGAAAAAGTAAGCATACTACATAATACAGGTCCAAAAAAACGAAATAATAACAATAAATACTATTTAAGTATTAAGTGCTTTATAGGTTAAAAGAAGTACTTTAAAAATAATCCATTGCTCTATAGCTAGCCAGTGGAGCTTTTGTAGGATTGGGGTGATGTGGCTTGATCTGGCCAAGGGGTGATAACCCTAGCAGCAGCGTTCTGTGCTAATGTAGCCGGTATTTGGTTTTAATCGGTTAGCTCACAGTAAAAAGAAACGCAGTAGTCTAATCTCCTCAGGCAGAGGCTACAGTAAGTGATGGCCAAATTTGTTAATACAGTGTATTTGGGGGGAAAAGTGAATTATAGAATTAATGTGAGACTGAAAGGAAAGAGACTTTTAACCTGCTTCAAGACAGGAAAAGAATCAGTCAGTACATATTGAGGAGATATTTGAAAACTGAGGAGTTAAACAGGTAGAGAGAGAGCAGTTACTGGTGGATAGGTAAAACTGCGAATCGACAAACTCCAAAATAAACAAACTCCATGCTTTCTAAAAATCTCACCAAGGGGAGGAATGTAAATAATAAAAATAAAGGCCCCAGCACAGAACCCTGTGGTACACCAGATATTTCACACCTTCCTGAAACTTTTGAACAGCACTGCACATAATAACCATAAAAACACCGAACTTTAATACTTTTATTTGTTGTGCCGTTTCAAGTTGACATTCCCCCCACCCCCACCCATCCTACAACCTACTACTACCCTTCACTCAAGTCCTCGTTCACTACTGAGTGCACACTGCAGGGGCAGTGACGTCACGGACTGCCTCTCTCGCGCACTCTCGCCCCAACGTCCCTTCCTGCTGCATCACAACAGTCACTGGTGGATCGGGTAACACCGAGCTATTTCCACTGCCTTGTGGAGTTTTCGTGTCAATAAATGTAACAGTAGTCCTCCTCGACAGTCGCCACCTCCGCCGTCAATCACCCGTTACCGTAACCGTCAGCGTCACCAGAGCGTTTGAAGCGCAGCGGCAGAGATGGCCAGGCCGGAGCAGGTCTTGCTTCTTGAACCCCAGCACGAATTACGGTTTCGGGGTGAGTTTGAAAGCTGACACACACAGCCATGTTTAGCGATTGTGGCGGTCGGTTGAGGGAAGGGGGTTCATTGACGTGTGTTAGGGGCGTTCAGGCCGAAGGAGGCGTTGAGGTGGCGTTTCTGACAGGCCTCAGTCTTCAATGTATTGAGGCTATTATGGCGCAGTGGCGTATTTTTTTTTTTAAATCAGTTTAATCACCAAACTAAATCAAAATGGAACTTGTGTGATATGACAATTTGTGTGTTTACTGACTCTGATAAGCAGGTTAGCGCGGTAGCTTGAGCTAGCATGTTTAGGCCTTGACGTACAGGCTCTGCTGGTGGCTGGTTAATTCCGTTAGTGTGAAGCAGTTCAACCGGTGTTGCCATGTCCGCTTATTATTAGGACTCTTATTATTAGCTACACTGCCACGTTTAACTCAATTTCTCTTGTTGGGACTTAAGTGTGCTTTAAAGTGTTCATTAGCTCTTCTAATAGTAGAAACCAGATTGGGCTAACTATTCATTTTGTAGTGTAACGTTATAACAGTCGCTGTCTTTAAGACGAATTCAGTGCATTAATTTTTTTACACATGTAGATTAGGTTTTGTGAACTGTAAACACACACACACAACTGAAGTGTTTGTGCGCAAAATCTGATTTCAGATTCAGAAAATGATCGCACATAGTCATATTTGAGGAGTTTCTTCCATAACCCCACTTTGATGAATTTGAAAAATGTTATTCTTACATTTACATTTACATTTATGCATTTGGCAGACGCTTTTATCCAAAGCGACTTACATTTGAATGAACATATATTTTCTGTCAGTTCTTGCTTTGAACCCACAACCTTTGCGTTGTTAGCGCAATGCTCTACCAACTGAGCCACAGGAAAGCTTAACACAAAAGTGGTTTGAGGAACATCTAAACTTTCATAAAGCACCTCTAAGTAAATACAAACGTAAAAAATTCAAATCCATATTTTAACATTTAAAGGGCCACAATACACAGGATTTAAATATCTTTTATATCGCGACTTCTGACTTCCCGTCTGAAAAGAATTTTCTCAGGAAGTGATGTGTCTGATTCGCCTGTATTTTAATTAATCATGAGCCTGGCCTATGTTATCCTATTAGAGAATGCGGACCTATTGATTATTAATGACAAGTAACTCTTAACAGATCCCATCAAGTTGCAAGACCGCACAGTAGTTTGGAGTTCACAAATGGTTCGCAAGGGTTGTTTCCATGGTGCAAAGGTGCTGAGGTGATGCTTTCCCTGTAATAAGTAAAACTTATGCTTAAAATATTGGGTACGTTCATCTTGCGGTATAGAGCTGGAGGAGTGACATCATCCGTCCTCCATATTTGCAGGGTGATGCCAGCTTTGCCAAAGTAGCTAGTTAAAACAGTGAGACTCCTACCGAGAAAAACGAAAATTGACCGAGTTACCGTAGGTTTTTCTTTGTTTTATTTTGAAAAGATCCACAATGATGAGCACACAACATGGAACAACGTAGACCATCGAAAGAGTGGTATTTGGGGTTTTTTTTTGTACTCGTTGCAGTGGTGCAGTTCTCGGTTGCTGGATCTCTGGTGACCTGCATTAAAGTTTGCATATTCTCGTCATACTTGTGTGGGTTTCCACTAGGTTTACTCTACAATCCTCAAAATCAGGTTATTGAATACTGTAAATTATTTTTAGGCAGTGAGTGAATTATTGTGTGATTGGTGTACCCCATCTCTCACTCAAAGTCTGCCTGTGATTCTGAAAGGGAACAAGCAGGATAAAAGAACGTTTTGATGTCATGCGAGTAATTTTTCTTTTGAAAAGCTGTGGTTGAATTTGTCGCACACTGTAATGTCACATCAAGTGACTCTTTTCTGGCCAATCAGTGAGCTCAACAACTGGCCAGTCAGCAATCAACAGGAATTTTATTACTTTTCTCTTTCCAATCAGAGAAAAGCACAACTTTAGCCTGACTTCAGAAATTAAAGTCAAGCGAAAGGGTACTGAACACGGTGGAGAAGCCTTAAAGAGCCATGCTGCGCCATTTCTTTTTTTTCTTTTTTTTTTTGTTCAGATAAGGTTGTCTTCAGAGTTCACTTGGAAACATACCAAGACCACGTCTTCCAGCAGGTCTCAAAACACTTTTAATTATTAGATCTAGAATTGGTTGTGAAGAGTCCACAAGTTACCGAAAAGTGTGAAAAACAAGAAGCATAATGCTTGTATTTGGTTAATATTGTAAACATTTTAAATAATGCTAATATACAGCTGCCTGAGACCAATCACGTTTGGCTTTTGGGATTGAGCCTTTAAATTAATCAATCTTACATTTTGTAGCATTCAGGTTTTCCTAAACCATCCTGCGGATCTACTTCCTGTAGTTGTGCTTTTTTTTTTAGACGCATGCAATTTAATTCAAAGGTTAGTCTATGAATCTTTTTAGATGTAAATACTATTGTTTGTGTTCTCAAAGTTTTTGTTTAGCTGTTTAGTAAAAAAGAAAATCTGGGTGTTCCCATACTGTTTATTCACACCAACAGCCTGAGGTGCAAGATTACACTCCCTGGGATATACATTTCACTAATAATGTGCTGTATTAGCCATCAAAACGTGCTACGTTTATCCAGGCCAGTAGATCAATGAGAAAATAATAGAAAAGAAATTCTTTAAACATACAAAGCCTACGTATCATTTGCTTATCGATCATCAGACCTTTTCTGAAGCTTTGCCAATCTGGGCTGAGGAGTGGTTAACCATTGCACCTTTTTATTGCTAAGTTTTACTTTGTTCTTGCTTGTTGTGCAATATTGGGTTTGTGCTGCATTCCTTTAAAGCAACTTTTCACCTTCAACAAATAGTCTTTTTGTGAATCCTGAATCCTGTGAACTAGCAGTTCCTTTATGTCTTTTATGGGTATGAATGAATAAAGCCAGCACATTTTGTCAAGATCCATAAACTTGTCTGACTCGGGTGGCTGTATTTTTTTCAGAATGGTATCAATAAAGGAATTCCTGGAAATTGTAGAGAATTATGGGAAATTTTGAAAGATTAAAAACCCCAGAGTGGGTTAAATATTTACCATTGAACTATAATGGTCCTTCAAAGGAAAAGGCAACGAATATATCTTCTTGAGAAGTGTGAATTTGACACCACTTACAACTCTCTAGCAACCAACTGTTTACCCTAGCAACCAACTTTTCTGAACTCTTATTTTTCAATTCATTTTCCAACCCATTTATTCCCTTTTGGGGGTCACAGGGGTCTGCCGGTGCCCACCACACATTGGCTGAGAGGTAGGGGTACACCCTGGGCAGGTCACCAGTCCATCGCCAAAACTCTTACTTCAGCTTTGATGAATAAAATCATGGGGGTTGGTTTATATAAGTTATAGTGAAAATAGAATCTGACCCCTCCATAGCAACCTGACAGTTTACCATAGCAACCAATTTGACATTTCACTATCTCAGCTAACTAAAACCAGTTCCAGGAATTGATCAATTGAAGGATTTGTATTAGAGTGTGTACAAATCTTCCCACAAGGGGGCAGCACTAATATTTTATATTATTTCTCTTGTTTTAACATAACATTGTTTGTCATGTATAGTGTACTGTAGCTCCTAGACAATCTGCTCAGTGTATTAATATGTAAATAATAATAAATATAATTCTCCTTAATATTTATGTCGGGTGTTCATCCCTCTCATCAAATTAAACTAAATGAGAGTTATGGTAATTTTATGTTTTCTATAAATAAACAAATAAAAAAAAACTGAATCTTTGCTTGAAAGGGAAATTTTAATCTTAGACAAAAAGATCTGTTGTCTGTATAAATGTGATAAAAACATTAAACATCTAAGTTAGCTTTAATAGAAACACAGTTGCTTTTGGGTCAACTTTCTACAAATTCCTTCCTTCAGGAAATTATTTATCGAATATTAAGGAAGATGGGATGATGGCTGTGCGCACTGCCATTTTTCCTTTTTTAATTTATTAAAAAATATATTAAATGGAGGAATTATACATATTTTGGAGGCGTGTGTTGTTAATGAGCTACAGTACATTTATTTCTCAGCACTTTTCCTAGCTTTTTTCCCTTGAGAAGAGAACTAGCATCAGTTTTGCCCAGTAAGAAAGCTTAAGTGTGTCCTCTGAGCTAAACCACTCTCCTAACCTCAGACTCCGCCCCTACTGCCTTTAATTCAGCGAGGCTTGGTGAGGTTGTACCAAGTAAAAATAACCCAAACGTTTTGGCATGGCATCATATTATTAAAACATTTAACACAGAGACGTGTCCGTTTAATTCAGGAAATGGCCTCGGACACTAATTGTATGCGATTTTGCAAACTATGGAAGGTGGTTTTGATCCTTTCTGAGATCTGAGCGGATCCAGTTGTAGTAGTAATGGGGCAAAGCTGTTAAAACATGGTGACATTTGTGTGATTTTGCAGGTCTGCACCTTTTCTGCCAAACAGAATCACTACCTTGATCTTATGAGGGGAAACTAACACGTGCTCATTGATACAGACCTTGCATGGCTGAATTATTATAACAATCATGAAATGCTCTGATAATAAATACGTTTAGGCTATAAAGTAGAGTTGAAATGAAATGCAGATGTGAAATACTGAGCAGAATAGACGAGTCCCATCTGCACACATCCGAATGCCAAACATCTCTCTCCATGGAGGATGCTTCACTGCAGACAGATGTGTTGGTATTTCCGAGCCATGCAAAGAAAGGCACACATAATCGTTTAGGCTCCACCACCTTGTTTGGCAGAAAAACCTCTTCAGCGTTATATGATCCGTTCAATGATTTTTAAAGGTGCTCAAGGGAACATGTTTTGAGTCTGCAGAATATCCTAGAAGCTTACTCAGACTAGCTGTAGAGCTTGGTGTTTAAAGCAAATGAGTGGATTAGGCATATTTGGCAAATCAAAACCTCAAGAAACCTAAAATCGTATTTTAAATGGATAATTCGATTAATTGCACAGCTCTAATAGACACTGTGGATGCTGGTTGACCTCGAAGAGATTGCGCCCTTTGAACATCAAAATAAAAAATATATATATTTCTTGGAGATTTGTAGAAAAAAAAACATACTTTAGTAATTAATGTTTGTGATTCAGTAGGTTGGCTCTGATGAGGTTAGAAGGCAAGAATCACTTTTGGCCAGTAGAGATAAGATCTTTGCTCTACGACAGAATTATCTGCTCTTCATATCTTTCAGTTTAGTGTCGCCATGTGCTTTCCATCACTCTGGAGTCAGCTCTGGGTAAATAAAATGATCTGTGTTATCACTAGGATTCAGGATGTATAGAGTTGCTGCAAATGTATTTAAAATCGTGTTAAATGTTTTTGTTTTTCCCACTGGAGAGCAAAACATTGTAGATAACCACATCATGTCTATATTTGCATCTTTACGCTTGTGCAGATTAGAAACGTTAAATCTCAGATTCAACGTCAACACAAAGTCTCATCAAATGTTGCTTTCTTTACCTTTGAAGTATTTTTTTATGGACTGACCCCTTTTTATGTTATCTTTATTTAATTTCCATGATGGAGCAAGATTGAAAATTAGGTTTGTGCCTTGATTAAACAAACACAACATTTGTGAAAACAAACAATACATTGATTACGGATAAACGGCAAAGGAATTAACACTGTCTTTAAGTAAACATTGTTTTCACGTTTACAATTTTCATTCTGGCACTCATGGGGGCAGGCTTTAACAGTGGTTTGCTCTTATTGGTTGGTGACATTGTGATTGACAGATCTATTTACTAGACATTGTGTTTAGTTTGGTTGTGCATGTTTCGCACTTTTTTAAATCTGTGTATTGTTGTTTTTTAAAAAATTTGTTCATTTAATTTAATTAAAAATTAAATCCATGTGTAGTGCAAAAGTCCAAACCCATTGGGTGAAAGGGAACATAAACAATTTTTAAATGCAAAATCTGGCCATAGTTTATGAACAACCTTGCAGGTAAATAGGAGCCGTAGAAGACATGCTCTGTTGATAAAAATGTCCCCTTTTTTGTCCTCAGGACCTTTTTCAGATGTGGTCACCACTACCTTAAAGCTTGCAAATCCCACAGACAGAAATGTGTGCTTTAAAGTAAAGACAACTGCACCGCGCCGATACTGTGTGCGACCAAACAGCGGGGTGATTGATGCCGGAACCTCCATCAACGTCTCTGGTAAATGCTCTCGTTTATCTTTGATATTTTATAGATTTTACAGAAAATGTTCATTTGAATTCTTCAGTTTTTGACCATTACGACAAGTAAATATTCAAACCCATCTCTAAGCATTACAGTATTCTGCCAGATCGAAAGCATTGTTGCGCTATTTCTCTATTTAATCTGAAGACATTTCACTCCATGTTCCATCGCACAAGATGGATTGGCTTTGTGACAACAAACAGATGTTTCGGATCAGTTTTGCCAGCAGGGCGCCCTTTTTGGAGAAGCCCGGAGTGCCACCTGAACTTATTACAGAGGAAAGCCATAAAAAGTTTAGAATGAGCTGAAACTGCAATCTCCCCTCTGGTGTATTTGCTCATGAGTAGACCCAGGAGGAGGCAAAATAACCTGAGTATGGCATGTATCCCCGCATGGATGGCAAGTTCTGTTTCACAAGGGTATGTTAAAGATGTTTTAGGCTTTTTTTGACTAGGCTGCTGCAAAAGGGCCTTGGGTCTTTCCCACACTTACCCTTCCATGCACTAAACACTGGAACCCACACCAGGAGCAGTTCCCCTGCACTGTTTTTCCATTCTTTACCAAGAATCACGGTCAAAGAAACAGTGACTGAATGGTCATGGAAAAAAATGGGCAATGGCAATGTCTTCAAGATGACCATAGTAAAAAGTAAAAAAATCACAGACAGCTCCTTAGCAACCAAACTGTTTACCCTAGCAACCAATTTTCTGTACATGATAAAGACATGGGAGTTGGTCCACATGACAAAGTGAGGATGTGAACATTGTATTATGTCATTGACCCTTTTATAGCAACCTGTTTACCTTAACAACTGTTTTAGGATATTACTATCTCAAAAAAATCATGGCCGCTTCTGTCTGAGAATCTTTCAGTTAATTGTTACGGCAGAATAACCAGCTCATTCTGAAACTTGGGCTACACTAATCAATATCCGGCTTTAGCTCAGAGCTTTCACAAGCTAAAGGTGTCTTTCTATGCCATTAGTGCTGTCAGGACTTCCTTGCATTTTCTTACTCTTTCCATTTAGGTTTCGTAGGTTTCCTGAATGGGTTTGAGGTCATGTTTCATAATTAATGAAGGTGTACGCTTTTAATCTCCTGGGATTGAGATAATTACCCAGAAAAAGGGTTTCTGCTCTCCGTTGTTTGGTTTTGGGTTTTATTCTAGGTTACCCAGGCTGATTTTTTTTTTTTTTTTGGCTCACTGAAACATTTTTATATGCATTTCCTTCCTACAGACGACGGCCCTAAAGTTGACCGCTCAAACTGCGACCACACACAAGCTCAGTTTGATTAGAGATGGTTCTCTTTCGTTAATATATGGGAGAACAGCGTGTGCAGACAGCTCATGAAATTTGTGACCGAGACGGGGACTGTGCCAAAAATGTGGTTGCTTTCAAAGCATAAAATGATATTTTGAAAATATTTTTTGTATATTAATGGTTCTCAGTTTTGGACAGAAGAGAAATCTGATCAACTCTGCATGCCTGAGAGCTTAACAACAGCTACATCTGCCAAGACACATTTACGGTGTTTTGGTGGCTTTTGAAAAAACAGAATTTAGCAAAGTTTTTTTTGTTAAGTTTTCATTGGCAAGCAATATCAACAATTGTATACCGATAGACTTGTAGGCTTGGATAGATGTTACCAAATAAACGAGGGCCATCCGAGCTGTCATCCATTTCAATGACAGTCCTGATGTGCTAATCACCAGAAAAGACCGATGCCAGTAAAAGGCCAAATATTACCAACGTGCATTTGTTTAACCATTACAACTTTCCAGCCACATCAAGACTTTCCCCGTACTCTTCAGATTCAAATCTTGAGAAGATGTTCTTTGTTAAACCAACTATGCAGTTCTGGTTTGACAATCATTAAATCAGTTCTTAGCTCTGGCTGGATTCACCTAGTTGTGATCTGCCAGACAGAGCTGTCAATCATTCTGAAAAGAGCCAACTGTTTCATTGTTCAGCGCCAGAACGATTCATTCTTGCGCTCTATAGTCATTGGTTTTGTTTAAACAGGTTACGAAAACCGACATTTTCTGGCAGCTCCAGCTAAAATCTGTTGGATTGTAGTCTGAATGTCATGAAACACAGGAAGTCTGTTTTCACGATTTCACATGGTCTGAAGTTAAAACAGACAGGTTTAATATGAGCCACAAAACTGATATTACATGAACAGAACACATCTACATCTGTTCCATATCAAGGTGAAAATTTATTTATCTCTGCAAATGTGCACCATATTTTGGTCCAAGGTGGCATCAGGAATATGAATTATTTTTTATTTATGATCAAGTTAATTGAGATACATGCAGATAATATAACGACATTACATTATGTATAGGTCAGCTTTTTGTCACATTCACAAATGTGGACAGATTGCTTACAAATGCGCTTAAAATTCATCAATGGACGGTATTTTTTTTTAACCAATAATGGCTCTAAATTGAGCTATATTCAAAAAAAAAAAGAAAGTAAAGGAGCAGCAATGCGAAAATATTGGAATGTATGTAATATTTCTGGTATGTAGTGATTTTACTTTTCCACTAGGAACTGTCACTTAATGCTGTAATATTAAAATTTACGCATATTTTGGGAAGATGCTTTGAAATTTTTAAAAAACTAAAATATTTACTCTGGTTGTTTGTGGCTGTTTAACACTAAACTGCTCTAAAACTCTAAAAGATCAGTATAATAATTTTTTTGTCATATTTCTCTATAAATCTCTACCTCAGCTCTAATCAAATTTTCAGAATATATCAATTAAAACACTATTTCCCCCACTCATAGTGAGTGGTTGGGTGATGCCATTTATTTTCAAACAGCTGTTTGCTCTTTTTAAATCACTGACGACAGCAGCTTTCCAAATGACCCCCCAAACATCAATAGCCATGTTTCCATCCAAAAATGCAAATTAAATTTATGCACAAAACTGGAATATTGTTTATAATATTCGTGAATAAAGCACCGTTTGTGTCTGATGAGATCAAGAGAACAAAATTGTCACTTCCTGGTGCCAAATATAAAAAGAAAAATGGAAGTTGCTGCGTTAGGGAAAGGTCTTTTTTTTCATATATATATATATATATATATATATATATATATATATATATATAAACTTACTTGCATCTCAGAACACAGACAAAACGCAATATGCAATAATAACATCTTGCTTTGTTGTTTTGCATTTATTTGGGTCCCATCAAATTTTATTCATAGTTTTTATTATTGGATAAGAAATTTATCCTACCCAGTTGTGTGCATAATTTTTTTAGTGTGTTTTTCCCAAAATTTGCGCACATCTTGGTGTTTCCTTCCAGGGTTTTTTTTTTTTATGCGATGGATGAGTATGCAGCTAATAACAGTCTGAAATCTCTTGAGGTAGTTGCTAATGAGGTTTTTTATCTTTTCTGTTGGTAAAGCAGCCCATTATTCTTGGCAAAACGCCTCGAACCTTTGAGAACATCTGAGTGGTTCAACGATATTGAAATTAAATTTTTTTTGTAAACTTTGTTACCGGTCACCCGTGTAGCCCACTTTGTTCCTTTATTTCTTTTCTTGAGCCATTGCACATTTATCAATATTATGTCAAGGAGACACATTTTAATCATCAGTAACTTTGCAGACAATGAAATACAACCACTTTTTAAACAAATAACTTCCCCAATGTCATTTTAAAAAAAGAAGTCTGGCCCTTGATTCTTTTTTTTCTGTCCCGTGTCGAATTGAAGATGTCTTGTGTAAGAAATCTGAACTGATTCATACCTCATTTTCTTTTAGAAGTTTGACCAAGGTTGATTGTACAAATAAAGCCATGTCAAGATTAATTTTAATCTTCTTGAGAAGCTTATAAAAATAACTTTGATGCTGATGGTTAAATTGCACTGTTTAAAGTGCAGCTCTAAATATTGTGTTTGATGAAGCGGGATGTTTCCAATCTGTCTCAGGCGTCTGTTTTTAGTTTGCAATATCGACACCGCTTGATTTTTTCCTAATAGTACGCAATACCCAAGTGTGGTTTAAATCGCAGGGGAGTCGACGTGGACGTTCTGGGAGCTTGTAGCCACATCTGAGAAGTCTTTGAGAGATCATTTGTTTTTAATGCAAGTTTCAAAAATCAGAAAAATCAAGCGCTGCTGAATCAGAATTGTCTTTTAAAAAGGGTGATGCGGTGAGATCTGCCTTCAGGACTGATTACAAACCCTCGCACGCCAGCCATAAGAAAGTGATCATTGTAAATCATGCTAACAGCTCTAAATTAGCTTGCGCTCATTGGAATGACATGAAATAACATGGCCGCCTTTTGATGGTGCTGCAGAAGTCATCTCAACGCACCAACACCTGGTTTGAGTTAAAGGATGAATGTGTTCCTATTAACGTGAACAAGAGAGTAAGAGAAATCACCCGTCTGGGGCCATGGGAGTTTTATCTGAAGTGCTTATAGTGGGATTACATGAAAGGAGCAGAAACAAATCTTTTTGTCGCTGTTGGATGAATCATAGAGGCTTGTCACCTAAACATCTGATCACGTTTGGAGCATTAGCTGGAAATATGAGTAGTATGACGGAGCCCTCTTTTCATGTTCCGTGTAAGACATCGATGATCAACAATCAGATCTAGATCAAATAAAACTCCCTCACCTTCCCCACATTAGATTTTATCAATGATCTCTTTCATCTCAGAGAGGCAGTAAGTCTCACCAGAACGTTCTCGTTCCCTGTTCCCGGCTGGTGGAATACTCTTTCAGTCCTGATTCAGGACTTTGTCAGTCTACTGTGAAGGTCTTGAGGAAAAAGTTGTCATCGTTTGGTCTGTATTTGAAGGCAGACTTAAGTTTCTTAACACCAGACCCGTGAAAGCAGTTCTGACTTTTTCTCTTTACCTTTGGCATGCGAAGAAAACAAAACAATTATAAACTGGTAGTAAGACAGAGCAATAAATCGATTTTATCGATTAACTCGACTCTTTGGTGTACATTGATGCACTTGAATGAAAATCGATTTCATCGTAACGTAATATTCAAACGCTGCCCCGTTTCTGTAGAATGTGCATGGCTGAACCTCCGCTCCTCACGTTTGCCATATATTATAGTACACAAACAATAGCAGCGAGCGGCAGCAGCAGCAGTTTTAACAGAGCAACTCGAAATCTTGATCTCGGAAACAGATTGCGGATCTCTGCCACCTGTGATTGATTTTAAATAGGAGTTTTTTTCTAGGCCATATCGCCCAGCCATAACTGGTAAACAGCTACGAGTGTTTGTAAACTCTCTATATACTGTAAGCTCATTTCTTAGACAATTCCAAATTTCAAAATCACATCTGCAGTTCAAAAGTTGAAGGTCAATGTATTTAAATAATTTTGCCTGATACTGAAATTTTGTCTTAATCTAAAAAAATGTTCCTTTGTGTTTCCACAGTGATGCTGCAACCTTTTGACTATGATCCGAATGAGAAAAGCAAGCACAAGTTCATGGTTCAGTCTCTGCTGGCCCCGCCTGACATGACCGACACTGAGGGAGTGGTGAGTGCCGCTTCTTCAAGCCCTGCATCTGATGATAAGGATTATTAAAATCGTTCACTAGAATCTTCTTACAAACAAGTCATCACTTGGAAATGTGTGTTAATACTTGTTTTTCTTCTCTCGTGCAGTGGAAGGACGCCAAACCTGAAGATCTGATGGACTCCAAGCTGAGATGTGTCTTTGACATGCCTGCTGAAAACGAGAAAAGCGTGAGTAGAGGGTTTTCTGGAAGTGTGAAATGCATTACTAAAAGATTTTTTTCTGTTTCATGAACGCATTCCCTCACAAATCTCTGTTTGCTTGTGATTGTTGCACAGCATGAATCGGAAAGCAATAAGATTTCCTCCAGTCTCTCGAAGTCAGAATCATCCACATTATCTATGAAGTCCATTGCCTCCAGTATGGATGACGGAGAGGTGAAGAAGATCATGGAGGAGTGTAAAAGACTTCAGATGGAGGTGCAGCGGCTACGAGAGGAGAACAAACAGATCAGGGTGGGTGTGTGTGCAGATTGAAGGTTTAGCAAGTAGCAAAAAATAAAGAAAATCAGGTTTTGTGTCTGGTTTGCGGTTACCTTTACAAGGAGTTGCGTCTCATAATCCAAAGTATGGATTTAGATATCTGGCAAAGCAATCTGAATTTAAATAATTTGCATGTACATAAGCAATTTGAAGTAATGTAGAATTTAATAATAATAATAAATGTTATTGTAAGACGCCTTTCAGGACTCTCACCGTTCAATAAAACAAAGTAGATGGCTGAAGTTGGCTTGTAAAAGTGTCATTTAAAGTCTTTTACTAGCAAATAAAATATGAGAATGGAATACATTCTCATACAAGTTCCCCATGGCAATCTTAAGCAATACAATCCCGGCCACGTGTCTCTATGATTTTCCAGATACAAAAAAATGGTTGCTAGGGTAAACTGTCAGGTTGCTATGTTGGGGACATAACATAATATTATATGCCTTTGTCACTATGTTATATAAGCCGACCCCCATGTCTTTATCTTTTACTAAAGTTGAAAAATTAGGTTGCTAGGATAACCGTTTTGGTTGCTAGGGAGATCTTAAAAACTTAATTTGTTACTATGATTAGCATTAACAAACACCCATTTCTCTACAATGTTTCAGGTCAATGGTAAATCTTTAACCCCTTCTAGAGCGTGGTTCTTAGCTTGAGTTACGCTTTTACAAAGTTTGACCCCATTTTAAGTCGGTGGAAACCTTCCCAGAATTCCTTTAGTGGTACCAGTCTAAAAAGACATAGCAACTCGAGTTACACCAGTTTGGATGTCCTGGCAAAGATTGGAGGTTTTACACGCCAATTTAATAATCAAATTGTGATGGATATGTACAACTTAAAATTTTATTTTACTATTCGAATTCAGATATCTAGCACGACACCAAAAATGGCGTATAATTTTCTTCTATTTTTCTCCCCAGCAGGAAGATGATGGTCTGCGGATGAGGAAGAGCACAGTAATGTCCGCTCAGCACTCTTCTCAGGTGGTGCGAGTGAAAGAGGAAGGCTTGAGCACCAGGGTGATCGCTCTCATCGTGCTGTTTTTTGTCATTGGCGTCATCGTCGGCAAGTTGGCCTTGTAAAATCCACGCGGCGAGCTCGACAAGCATGTACTGCGGATAAAACACAAAACAGATACCAATGCAGAGTGCGTGTAATCCGAATGCCATATCATTTGGGTAGTTTTGGATTAGCAAGGTGTTTGAAATTATTCAAGATCAAAGGAATTTCATCATGTTATGTGCAAAGTAAAAAAAAAAATCTGAAAAAAGTAATAATCCGACGCAGCTCTTGCCTCAAAATTGTGAAATCATCCTGGCCCCTCTTTCTTAATTGTCTCTGATGCAAGTTCAAATGGATAGCAAACGTCATAGATTTTAACCACTAAAATGTTGTAGGGGTTTTCTAACACCAGGCGTACGATTGAGTTGTGGTAGCGTGAATGTTGTTTTATCACTGTTTCTCTCTCTCTATCTCTCTCTCAGTGGGTCGGAAGCAAAACAAAGCTGTATACAAATGCTAACGGGAAATTGTCACATGTGCATTTAAGTCACGCCTACCAAAACACCCTGCATTAATGCAGCAGCAGCAACAGTAACTCATGTTTAGCTTGTATGTTCAATCACTCTCCTGGAAACTAACAGCTAGCCGTCTTGTATCCTCACATTGTGGGCAAAATCACGGTCATTCGGAATCTTACGTTCTGTCCGAAGGATATGTTTGAGTACCAACGGGGTACGATGATTCAACATATATTTCTTCGGCGAGTCAAGTGGATGTGTAGTATATTCGAATTTCACTTGTTCGTTATCTTGCAAACTCCGCGTTCACTTGCCCACACATCCGAGTGCTTCACTTTCAAGATAAAACCAGTGGCTATGACGTTAACAGTTTGGCTTGTAAGTTATTTTTGGATTTTGGGCATCTTGGATTGACAGCGAGGAATCCGACTGTTGGTCGCTACTGTTTGGAAAACCATTCTCCAAAACGTTTGTGATGGCACAAGGACGTAAGGCGCAGGGCTGTACTCTCTGAAACCAACACTTCAGAGGAAGCTTTACACGAGTTTCCTGATTTGTCTTTTGTTTAGTTTGTTTTGGTAATGGTAAGGGATATGTGCTTGAATGCATGGCTCTGTTCAGAGCAAAACACACTTTATATTTTATTAAGCTGCTCCATAGGTGAAATCTCCTTTTCAGTCCCCTTTAGCACACCTCTCTTTGCGTTTCTATTCCTGTTAATTTATTTGATTTATAGCCATTTAATCTGCTCTAAGCGCAGCGTGTACATACGGCTGGTTGATAGTCGCTCTTCCTGTGAACCTCCTCACAACAGGTCTATAAAGTCAAGGATGCTCTTCAGTTTACCTTCCTAAAACAAAAAAAGCTGAAATAGTTAAGGGAATCGTGAACACTACCATTAGTAAGATCATCTTTGCTTCTCAAGGGGTTGTACTTCCGTGTACAGGAAATTAGAAGGAGTTAAAAGAAAGAAAATCACCTTGAAGTATTACTAAACTAGTCTCTCATACGATACTCACAGATGTCTGAACTAGTTTATTCATGTCGATTGATATTAGGATTATGAATAAAACTGTATTTAATTCGAGATATACTTTGGTATATTTTCCATCCAAACCATTTAACGGCACACAAGTTCTTTTGGCTTTTAATTGATGAGAGAGAAACAGGAGAAAATCTTGATCAAAGGTAAAGGATCACTGTTTATGTTGACAAAGCTGCATCAATATTATCAGAATTTGTTTGCTTAAGTTCATAAATGCATTTATACTTTCATTCTTACATTTTCAAGTGAAAGAAAAGGTGTTCTGAAAAATTGATAGATTTTAAAGGTAAAGGAAAAATGCTCTGAAGTGAAGGCAAAAATATTCCCAAACAATTTATAAATTTTCAAGTGAAAGCAAAGATAACCCTAAATAATTCCTACATTCTAAGTTAAAGTACAAATATTTCCAAATACTTCATGCATTTCAAGTAAAGGCAAAATATTCCTCGAATTTTGTAAATTTTCAGGTGAAATCAAGGATATTACCAAATAAATTATTAAGTGAAAGCAAAAATAGTCCCAAATATTTAATCATTTTGCAAATGAAAGCAAAAATATTCTTTATATCATATATTTTCAAGTGAATGCAAAAACATTCCCAAATAATTCAGCATTTTGCTGGTGAGAGCAAAAATATTCCTCAAACTTCATACATTTTCAAGTGAAAAAAGATTCCCAAAAACTAGATTTTTAGGTGAAAGCCAAAAATATTTCGAAATCCTACATTTTCAATTGAAAACAAAAATCCCCTTCATTTAAAATCATATGAATGTTCCTGATTTATTTCCTAATGTTCACACGGATCTGCATTTATTGATTCTGGCTTTATCACACATTTGTGAAATGTGTGTGGAATTATTAATGAACTGATGA
Organism: Danionella cerebrum; assembly: GCA_007224835.1. Lineage (NCBI taxonomy): Eukaryota > Metazoa > Chordata > Actinopteri > Cypriniformes > Danionidae > Danionella > Danionella cerebrum. Next base: position 169,896 of record SRMA01026654.1, read on the forward strand.
ATGTTGATTTGCAGCTAGGAGGTAAAATTTTGGCTTTCATTTGAGAATTTATACATTTTGTTTTTAATTAATTCAAATTTTGTACATTTATTAACTTAAACATGCGGAGATAATATTGAGTAAATTCAGTCTCCTTTAAAAGCAGACGCTAGTGAGTATTGTAACATGTATTTCAGCCAAGCCTACGCCTCATTTCCAGATAAAAGCATGGCTTCGATATGCCTTGTCCGTAATATGAATTGTACACATCTCTTGCAGCGTAAGGATTTTTAAAAACCTGACATTTCTGGACTGTTTTCTTGAGCCCTCTGTTTTTTCTGTCCTCAGATGTCAATTTGGGTGTTCGTTAAGTTATAAATAAAGCTTTTATTGCACACAACTGTTTATATGCACTACATAGAACGAATGTCATCCACCCATGCACAGCGGTCTGGTCTTTGTGACGATGAAGACATCTGAAAAGAGACTCTTCCTACTGGGGACCATTTTGTGACCTGATAAATACTTGTGTCATAGTTTGGTGTTGTGGGGGTGTCTTTTTCTTTAATGATCCTCTTCTCCCCGTCCTCTTTTTGATTTAGCTCATTTTATGCTGACATTGGATTTCTAAGAACAGAGGAGCTATGGTGTTGTTAAATGGCAAAACTTTGCTTTGTAAGAAGCTTTAGGAGATGTTCAGGGTATAGTTTATGTACAGTTCACGAGGAATATGATTGCCATGGAGAGGGAGGGGTTTTTTGGGCCTATCAGCCAATAGCCGGCTCATACTTACACCCGAACCTTGTTATATGCCCCAAACCTTCACGTACATGTATGATGTAAACAAGAAGGTGATCATTTTGTATGTATATAAATTACTAAATAATGAGTCTAAGAAGATAATTGAGGTTGATATTCCTAGTTAGTAGTCTATAATGGTATTTAAAAGAAATCCCAACAGTGTTGGACTATGTAGCATCTTAATAAATTAAATCAATAAAGCCCCAGACCACACCTTGCACCTTGTTTGTTCTTTTGTATCTGTTCTTTGTGTCTGTTTAAGGTACAATTTTGTTTTTTCAGCAATGAGTTGTTAGTTAACGGTGAGACCTAAACTCTTAAATATACACAAGTTATTCATTTTTCAATCTTAATGCATTAACACTTTGAGTAAACTAAATTAAAAAGCTAAAATGTTTGTTGGGTAACAACATCGTTATGATTAATAATGAGCTAATGAAATGTCACTTTCAAATAAATGGTGAATTAGTTAAATTCTTTGAAGTTGTGACAATTAGTTTATTCATTTTTGTTTTAATAAAAGCTTTAAGATTTAGATATTATCAATTTACATTCACATGAGTTTTCAATTACCACTAGATTAATTTGTCTCATTAAAACATATTTATTAATAACTGTGCAGCATTTAATGGTAATTCATGTATTGTTGGTTAATTGTTACCAATGATTTTGAGAGTTTTAATTACAAAATATTTGATTCATATATGTCAACATGTGTTATATATTACCAGCGTGCATAAATTATTTGTATAAAAATCGAATTTGCTGCAGGATACGGTTTAATTAGCGTTATATGTCAACTTGTAAACATTGAATAGCATGTTTGAATACTATTTGAACGTTGGTTTCTGGAAAATGACGCTTAAAAGTGGGCGTCACCAGCAATCGCTTTCGTAAAAGTACGTCACTTCCCTGTAATCGGGAGGTGGGACGTGGGCGTATAAACCGCACACTCGATGGCCTAAAACCACAACACACAAAAAAGAAAATACCGACAGTAAAATATAAAAACATAAAACGCAAAGAGTACCAAAGTTCTTCAGATGAAATGACGCTGTGACAAGACTGGCGGAAAAATCGTCTGCCCGTCAAGAAACCACGCCCTTAAATTATCCACTCCTTTAAGATTTAATAAATCTTAAACCAACAAATGTAAAAAAAAAATCACCCGATTCAGATCGTTTCTGAAGGTCAAATCTAGAGATCTAAATCAATAAAAGGTCAAATCTAGAGATCTAAATCAATAAAACTATTGGAGCCAGGGGTGGAAATATTACTTTTTTTAGCTCCAAAGATGGCAATTTTACAGAGCGGAGGGAGTGACAACTCCCATGGCGGGAGTGCGTCCGCCATATTTGTAGCGTGAAGCCACCGTTGCCATGGTTACACATTAAGCAGAGCAACGATGAAAACTAAAGCCAACCGAATTATTTTGGGGTTTTGTTATTCAGTTAATTTATTAGTGATAGGTGTTCATTTTGTATTTTTAGTGTTTTGCAAACACTTAACCCCAAAACAATTCAAGCACGATTGTTGGCTTCAAATCTTCAAACCTTTTATCCTTGTTTAAAATGATCATCTGCATAATTACGTTTTTACTATTACTTTAGTTAACTGGCCTGTGTCTTCCATTAAGTAACTGAGGGCATTGTCACGTGACGTGACTATTTTTTTGTTTTTCGTTCAGCTGACTTTCTTGTTTAAAACTCCGACGAAGAGACGTTATCTGACATTATATAAAACTGTATATCGGTAAGTACTCTTTCTTAATCTCATTCTCTTTTAATGAAGCTTTAACTAAGTTGAGTTCAAAAAGAGGCGTGGTGTTGCTTCAAAAAGAGCGCCAACACGAAATTTTATTTGAACTTTAATAAATGGATAAATCCTTAAACTGTTAGCTATGAAAAATACACTAATAGTAAAGATTATTGTAAATAAAGGCTTCAGACTGATTAGGGAATTAAAGGAGTGTGCAATAAGTCTAAAACTATACTACAATGGCCTGTAAATGTTGTTTTACCTAAACGTTACCAAGGAGACGATTCAAAATGGTGGCTAATGCACATCACCACTTCAAGAATATAAAATTGATAAAATCCTAGTTCAAGCACTGGTCATATCAAGGCTTGACTACTGCAATGCTCTCCTTCCTCTTGTTCCCTCTTGTGCAGTCAGCCCCCTTCAAATGATACAGAATTCAGTGTGTTATTGTTCTCTTCCTCTCTCTCCACTTGCCTCCCATTGCAGCCCTTGTCAAGTTCAAAACACTAATGCTTTCGTACAGAACAGTCACAGTGTGAGGAATATCCTACCTTCACAAAGTCTTGCAGTCCTGCATCCCCTTCAGATGCCTGCGTTCAGGAAATGAACAGTGTCTAATGGTTCCATCTCAGAGCGGCAGAATATCTCTCACCAGAACTTTCTCTTGCACAGTCCCAGGCTGCTATAACTCTCAATCCCAAAAGCAGAGTCTCATTGGACATTGTGGAACACATCTTGTTTGTAAATTAATTTAATCTATTCATGAAAAAGACATCCAAAATGTTTCACCTCCAGTTTTAAATGCTTGATTATTTGGTTACTGGAGAGTTGTTTTGAATCAGAAGAGGCAGTGTTAAAGGCACCCATTAGCCACAGTATTAGAGTCACTAAGACTAGGACCGCCGTGGTGCATGCTCAATAACCCTCCTCAACATAGAGTTATACAGTCCTTATTCGAACAATTCTTTTGACGAGGAAGGACCTTGATTACAAGCCTAAAGCTTCTTGCACTTCAATCTTCAGACTCTTATTCATTCAACTTTAACCATAAAAACGACTCTTTCAATTGTATTTAGGTGTGATTGGTGTTTAAATTAAGCCGTGAGCCATCTGTGGTTGGTGTCAAACTTAAAACAGATGCATCAGTTTTTTACTACACGAACAAAAACAGGACGCTTTCCTGCTTTCCTTTTAACATTAATAAATTCCCAGCCTTTGTGACTCTCGGCGCAGCCAGAGAACATTACCTCATGGCATCCGGAGCCACCGTCATAGACAGGATTTAATAGGAACAGTATGTTTCCCTCAGGATGTGACACTGACTCTTTACTTTCTTCTGTTGTGTCCCTCGGCCAGCAGCTATTATTTCTCTTTATTGGAACAACCACAAGCTTCTTGTTTTATGGTTCAAAGAGAGCTGTTTAACTGGAATAGGCCTGAAGATGGTTTGGAGGATGAATAGAACACATAGTCGTGAATGAATGTTTCTTGGGCGTTTTGATTCTTTTTTCTACATGGTCTGTCGTATTGATAAATGTGACAAAAGTACATTCTCCATTTGTTATAATGTTTAGCACTATCTAACAAAACTACCTAATTAATCTCCTCAACGTTGCCAGATTCTTTGTGTTTTTTCAAAAGAACTTTAACTATTTTGCGTTTTGTTGCTGTACTCATTTTTTGTATGACAATAGACTTTCTTAACCCCACCTTGGTATCAGAGTTTCGCTGTTCCTCCTACACTTCTACATAGAAGATCATTAGATCCTGTTTGGTATAATTGGTGAATCATATACATGACTATAATTCTGCAAAATAAAGGCGCATTTTCTGCCAACTTTTCTGCCAATTGTCAGTCACTTTTCAAAAAAAAAAATTATGGATTTTTATGACTGAAGAATGATCCAGAACATGGATTCCCTCCACTTTGCAAAAACAGAAAATCGCACGCTTTGCTAAACTCAATCTGTGTGAGTTGAGCACTTCCTGATCCTCCAAATAAACAGAGAGGGGGATCTGTGTGAAAAAAATTGGCGAGCCGACTGTAATGTTGAAGACATATGATGAGATCTGTTCAAAATGTCTTGCACATGTTTTCAATCACAGAGCAATACCTCACTGGACACGGGCACGATCCATTTTAAACCGTAAAGCTCCAAATACAAAAAAAAAGGTTATTTGTGCTAAAAACAAAACATTGTCTGTGTTTATTATCAAAAGTACTTTAATCGTCATAATAAATATGTTCACCGTCACCAGTAATAAAGCTACAAATTGGAAAGAAAGGAAAGTCATCTTGTTTTTTTGCCTAATGTTGAAAAGATATAAGCATACTCTTCGCAGTTCAATTTAAATACAACAATGGCATACAAGAATAGAAAATATTTCAACTTACTGCATCATCTAGGAAACCAAATATGCCCCAAAATTCCCAAATCTTCCCTTTAAATTCAAGAGAAAAACAATTTTCCCCAAAAAAATCCTTTAACTCCTGCCATAAGTTCTCCACTTTGACGTTCATCTTTGGTTGAGTTACAGAATTACTTCGTCTTATGTGGGCGTTGCATGTAGCTTGTAGCTTTCAGAACTCTGTAAATAAAAAAATGGTGATATACTATGCATAAGCAATTTTTTGCTTTGTACATTTTAGATGAAGGAACATCCTGTTTTCATAGAAACGTCTTTCCATCAAGGCACCGTTTTCCTCCAGTTTATCAGTTTACCTTTGCAATCGAGCTGTTAGCATAAATGCAGTTAGTACTTCAGAATATTCCATACGTTCAGGGCGACCAACAGAATCAGTGAAGAGTACAGTGCATCAGCAGAGCTTTTTTCTGATGGTGTTGAGTGATCCTTGTAGGCGCTGTGGTGTGGTTTCACCCCAACGCTTGTGTTGCATTGCACCATTGGCACTTGAAAAGATGTTGCCCTTTTCGCAGCTCCATCCGGACTTGACCCATCAGTCGCCCTCTCCCCATTGAACAACAAGGATCGCCCTTTATAATCCAGCTCCATCTTAAATAACTCATACTCTTTGTGTGGAAGTCGTATTCCCAATGCTTCACAACCATTCGTCCAAGTTATGTCTTGCTCGATGCCTGCTACCCAGTGGCCTGCACCCCCACATCTACCATCTGATGAGTTCAGTTCTCTCAACAATGCTCGGTCAAACACTGTAAGTTTTGCCCGTGTCACTTTAAAGATGAGTTCTGTGGCACCACGCACTTTAAAAGACTGTCCCACTTTAATAAAATGGCCCGATGCTGATAGTGTAAAGCTGGGTTGGAGGCAAAGTGGGTCAGAATAATGCTGATAGGTGCCCTCCCAAGTGCGTTGCTCCTCGTTGAATCGAAAAAGTCGGGTGAGGAAGAGGAGGGCTGGGTGGGATTCGCAGCGTTGGCTCACCCAGTTTCCATGTAGCTTTAGAGGGATGATGCGAGATGGAGGAAGAATAGGGGGATGCTGTTCAGAGGCTCGGTATACCAGGCCGCAGACTGGGCATGGATGGATGTGGTGCTGGGAAGAAAAAACAACATTTTGTTCAATATTTCAATATTATTATAGAAAAATGACTGCACAAGCGAAGTGCCAATCTTTTTTTTTCACCAATGAACATAATGCAGTGAATTAACAAAAGTGGGATATAAACCAAAACAATATTTGGTATGCCCACCCTTTTCCTTTAAATAAAGCAGCAGTTTTTTTGTAGTTTTTTGACTACAATTCCCAACCCGTTTGTTCTTTCCAAAACATCCCGCAATTCACTTCCCGCCTTGTATTGTGTCTCCGATACCCTGAAAAAACAAGAAATTCCCATTGCTCTTACCATCGCGTTCTGCAGAGGGTCCTGGTAACTAGTTGGTCTGTGATGAACCCTTTCTTCCCAGTCTGTATGAATGTCTCCCAAGAACAGCTCTTGAGCTGGCCTGCTATGCGTATGATGATGCGTCTCCACCCGCAGCAACTCCAATTCCATCATGGAGAACCCAAGCACCCCTAGACAGTCTTTATCCGCTTTCGCATTGAAGAGCTCGTAGAAGCGACGTGGCACCAGATGCCCTTCAGCTTTGAGTCCCAGGCAGGATGATTGGAAGCGGGTGGCCAGGTGATGGGCAGCTTTCTGACTGTGAATGACGATGCCAACTTTATGGAGTTGATGTTCAGCTTCGGTGGCTCCAGGGGTTATCCATGAAGCCTGGCGCAATCGCAGTTTACCCTTGATCATCAGAGAGTAAGTGGGGATCTGGCATTCACTCTCTGAGTAATAGTGTTGGAGGGCTCTGAAGAGACGTGTGGAGCTTTGATAAAATGCGTAAGATCGGGTGAGGAACTCTGGACCAGGGCGCACTTCACATCTGCGGAGAAAGTGAAGGTTTCATATGATCCAGTGTTTCCCTTACCATTATATTAGGGGGGCGCCCCGCCCCCCTTGAAGGTCAAGTTAATTTTATTTTATTTTTGTCGAAAAACGACAGAAGTAATTTATATATAACAGGTCTTTGCTTTTTTCTTTTATTAAACTAAATAGCATTATGTTATTTATACGATGGCATGTAATTTCGGTCTCAACGTTTGCACGTTTACAATTGTCCTCCGTATCGCGCACGGCGGAGTTCCGCCCCGATGCGCGCGCACCGCGGAGTTCCGCTCCGATGCGCGCACACACACACACACCCATCAGCGGACAGAGACCGCGCTTTAAACGCTCCCAAGGTGGTGACGAGGACAACACGTGTTCTGCTGCGAGCAGCAGCCGGTGTAGCTTTCCTACTCCGAATCAAAGTACAGAAAAGAGCCCAAGTGCTGCATGTCTTGCCCCTGACAAACAGCAAATGTCTAGCCACCACAGAACGACAGGTTTTGACCCAGCTTGGCTGTCAGAGGGGAAATACTCCCCCTGGCTGTACAAGACTGATCTTGGTAAGTAAGTAAATACACACAAGCATGAATGAACGAATTGATAAATAAATTGCTTAATTAATAGCTAGCTAGTTAGTTATACAATGGCATTTCCTGCTTTAAACTATCACTATGTTAAGTTGATTTTTACTGTTGTTACTATCAGTTATCACTTTTAAAGCCTAACAGTTAATGTATTTACAGGTCAAAACAGACATTCGCAATAGGCTGCAAGGGGACCATCTTGCAGCCTGCATGCGGATCTCAATAAATGGGCCAGAAGTTTCAGACTATCCATACCAAGATGCTCTGGAAATGTTCTTTCAGAAGCCCAGAAAGATGCACTGCAGTGACAAAAGCTGCACACTTTGTGAATAATTAACATATTAAAATAAATCTGATGTTTAGTGTTTAGTTCAGTGTACAGTTGTTTAGTTATTGTACAGTAATTGTTCAGACATTATAATATATTGGTATACTGCAATTAAAAGAAACATATAAACACTATTAAGTGTTTGTGTGAGTGTTTTGCCGCACCACCCATAACACCCCCCCCCCCAAGGCCATGATCCTAGGGGAAACACTGTGATCCATTTACATTAAGAGTTTAAGATTGCCAGTGTCAATAGCTGTGTTTCCATCCACCTATTTTTATGCGGATTTGGGAATAGTGCATTAAAAAAAACCTGGATGAAAATGCCAAGATGTGCAGAAATGTTTGAAAATGTGCTAAGTAGGATAAACTTTTCATCCAATAAGGAAAAATGCCCATAAACTATGCGGGAAAGGCATTTACCGAATAAATCCCAATGCAATGGCAGTGCGTTTTTCTGTCAGAACATCTGAAATGTTGTTTGGGTAAATTCTAAAATTCCTTATCCAAAGTCTGTTATCAAAGTGGTTGTACCTCCCAGTACTGTCTCATTTCTCGTTTGCGTTTCGTCCAAGTGCTCTAAGACACAAGTACATTATTATATACGGAAAAAGGCCTTCTCATAACTTCTTTTTAATATATATTTGGCTCATATATTTTAAGTGCTATTGTAGTTTTGCACATCAATTTATTTTGCATCTTTGGGTGTAAACATGGCTATTTATAATGGTACCCATTAGTTATTTAGAACTATTGCAACAGTTTGTATAAATGTACATAAAGCTTCCAAGTAAGGTTCAAATCCCAAACCCATTGTCATTTCCTTCTCTCTCTACCTATTTCTCTTCCTCTTGCTGTTCTGTCCTATCCATTCAGAATAAAGGCAAAAAAAAACAGTTTTGAAGTGCAAAATTTGCAGTGTTGAAGGTCTGTGAGCGTGAAACCAAAATATGGCCACGGAAAATACAATGAAAGTTTGGACTTCAGCGTGCATTGACCTTAAGATCACAATTGGGTCGATCGAAAATACTAGTAGATTTCGCATCTCCATAATAAATTTTTTTTTATGTCAATTAAGTTGATTTAAATTACATTTCAAGGACACTTCCTCTCACCTGCTTGACACCCAGTGGCCCTCCAGTTTAGGTGGTACCATGGCTGTGATTCTTCCCTCCATCTGTAGTTGCCGCAGATGAGCCTGGCACTTTGGTTCCCAAAACAGCCTGGTGCTGAGGTTGGCATGTTGTGCAAGAGGAGCGGAGGGAACTTCCCACAGCTTACTGGGCATCACACACACAACTGGGAAGAGAAAGAAATAATGAGGACGTCCAATCCACATCGGACTGGAAGTCTGCTTGTAGTCAATATTGAAATGGAAAATTAATTTATTAATTAATTAATATTTTGTTAATTAACTTGCTTGAGGTTACCAAAAACTTCCCAATAGAAAAAACAAATGAAATCACCCCCAAGAGACAAGCTGTAGTTGTCTCTTTGCTCCACATGGGATGCAGTAAAGAGGTAAAACCATTCTTGGAGATGAGTTGTGATACATAACATTAAATTTGTCGTGGGAGGTTAAGAAGCGTTAATGCTACAGCACCTCACAGTCACAAATTTCCGGTGTAAGGAGTTTTCCAACCTCATGAAATTTTCCTACCATGACCACGTATCGATTAAGAATGGAACAATCAAATTCTAAAATACAGGGCAATTCCATGTTTTACTGGTAACCCTAGTTAGACGCTCGCTATTGCCAATCAAAAATTCATTTAATTTACCAACCGTGAAATCAACTGATCACTGGTGGTGATAAGATACTTGGTAGCCCTCAGCTGGATTGTTTCGCACCTGCTGCCTCCTGCCCACCACCAAACACACCTCACCAGTCACACACATCCATATAAGGCAATGTGGGTGAAGTGGCTGATTGGACGCAGAATGGACCTGACGGGGATCGAATCACCAACCCTTCGGTTATAGAACGACCTACTCCACCACTGCGTCACCAGCCGCCCCACTATGGTCCATAGTGTATCGTCCTGTCTTTTGCAACGAATGATGGCTATCCTTCTTCTGGTTATCAGGATTCTATATGCAGTTGGGTCGCCTATGCCCTGGATACAGTAATGCAATTTTTTGATTGGCTGGTGGTGGGGGGGGGGTCTTACATTATTGTGATTGGATGACGGACTGGATTGACCCAGAGCTTGTTCATTTTGCTGTTGATAGATAGGTGGGTGTTTTGTTTTGTGTCTGAGAAATTGAATGTGTTAAAATAGCAAAATGCCTGGTCTAGTGGACGGTGTGCGGACATTTCGAATTCTGAAACCGTCTTTATTTCCCAAACTTCCTCTTCTCTGTACCCATATCTCTTCCTATCATCTAAACTCTCAAATTTGTTCAGATAAAATGCGTCACACACAAAATACTTGAGGCTAACAATGATTTAAATACATGTTTAGGTATTTTTAGGTTGCACCACGTATGTATTACAATGAAGGTTTTTTCCATGATTAAACTTAATAAATAATTAAGTTTGTTAATAGCTAAATAAAACGAATAGTGTTTAGTTTAGTATATAATTATTATATTAAAAAGCATCTCTGATCAGCGTGCTGAACATCGAAGAAACAACTTTGCAGCAAGCAGACGGCACGGGTTAAAAACTGGTAAAAAGTGTGCCAATAACTATGTAAATTAAAGCAATGGTGGATATTTCAGATGCTGTAGTTTCCTCATGCTGTTCAATAATGAGTTCTTGCAAAAAAGCCTTAAAATGAACCTTTTACCAATGTAGGTGTTATAGTGTTTGATAAATCACATATATATCACGAGAGCGGGACGTTTCTAGAAAACATTTTGGTGATTTTAATCAGTATATTGTGGTAGGGGACAACTTTCTGTTCAAAGAACTGGAAAAGTGCAGATGTGTGAATTTTCATCTATATTAAGAGTTCCCTTTCAGTGCAAGTAGTTTTTAAAATTCATCATCTTTTTAACTACCAGTTGTTAAAATTTTACAAATAATGTTCTCATCATTCTGACTCGCCACGACCTTGAATCTAATATAAATTAGCCAGGGTTTGTTTGGAAAGAGTTGCCAATTAGAAGTCATTCACCGAATACATGTGTTTGCTAAGATATGTTGGTTTCTCTTTATTACTCGGCCTGCAGCTGCATTTCCAAATAAACTAAGCCTCAGACACTTCAAACAGCTTTGATACATCCAGCATAAAATAATAAACCATCCCAGAGCAGCATTTTTCTTCACGGTCTTTTACAGGCCATAAACAGAATCTTGTTGAACTGGAAGTGGTTGAGGGATTTAGTGTTGCTGTAATTTTCCGTGTCATGAAATGTGATGAGGTCTATTAGACTCATATATAGTTCCCAATCCTTCCATGACTATGATTTGTGGTGAACAGGGGAAGTTTGGCTAGTCGCTTCTATCAAACACCCAACCAGGGTATGGCGAATAATTTATATTGCTTGCCAACCAAAACAACGTATTTGAGTTCCTCACTTGTCTAAATAAACAATGATCTCACGATACTGTTCACCCAGGCTTCAAAAAAGAGGTTATTATTTAGTACAACAAGGAGTTTAAGTCACTAACAATTTAATTTGTTACACAAGTTAGCAGAGTTTAACATTCTCCAGGGGGCTAGACTCCAGGGGGACATACCTTTACAGGTCATTTTCATAAATATGATACGCTTTGTGGTGTTTCTTTAGAATATCTGCAATTGGCAGTACATAAAAGCAAATAAAATCAGGCCTAAAATGGATCCCTGAGGTACCCCACATCCACAGAGAAATCAGAAGACATGCTATTGATCTAAAAAAAACAAAGTGACCCTATTAGAAAAATACAATTGGAACCATTTTAGCACCTCCCCAACCAATAAACCCGTAACTCTGTCAAAGACCGTGGTGACATCTAGAACACAGCTGATTACAGGCATCCGGCGCTATCAAGATATCATCGTGCACCTTTAAAAAATTTTAATGTTGGAAAGGGTCTCATTCTGATTTCCTCCATGTTGTTATCAAAAACAATAGACTCTCAATTCTTTGAGATAATTTGAAATAAGTTGTTTGTAAGCCAGCATTGATTTTAATCCACGCAAGTTGGCACCAGACTGAGCACTAGACTCTTCCGGAGGGACATACATGTGCAGGTCATTTGCGTAATTGCTTAATAACTTTTGTGATTTGAAGTACATAAAAACAAATAAATCGAGCCTAAAATGGATCTTTGGGGTACACCACAGTCCACAGAGACATCATAAGACATTATTGTTCCCAAAAAATTGAGTGGACCCTGTTACAAAAATCTGTTTGGAATAATTTCAGCACTTACCCAACCAACAAACCCTCGTGCTCTAGGGTTAAGCACGGTTAAACGTGTCAACACCATTGTGAAATCCACCAACAACAGCACCGCTGATTTACCAGCGTTCAGAGCCATCGAGTTATCATCATGAATCTTTAACAGGACAGAATCAGAACTGCACCTTGACCTGAACCCAGATTTATCAAGATCATTCATCTCATTTGAGCTGTTGCACACACTCTTTTCTATTATTTCAGCTAACAATGCTAGAATTAAGCTCTGGATAAATTATGTGCTATATGGTTTATGTACTTTCTCACTTTACATACTCTTGATTTGCAATACACTCTTGAGATCAACAAATTTTGTGGCTACCTGACAACTTTCCTCCCTTCCTGTGTAGGAGTATCCCTATTAGAATTGACCTTAGGCCCATGTGACTGTAACAAATCCACAACATTGTTACTCCTACACCCATGCTTCTTTCAAATATTAGAATGAATAATAGAATTAAAGTTTAGCATAAATTGAGCATTTGGAGTAACAGATTGCATTTTAAGCCACATGTCAAAGTTGGATTCCTTATTAACAAGATATTTGTACTTTCAGACTTGCACTTTTACTTTATTCAACTTTGCTTAATCACACTCTGTGATAGCATTCGTTTACTTTGAAGCAAGGGCATCAATAACTGGAATTAATGTTGTTTCTGATTAATCTGTATTGATTATATAACTCTGACGACTAATCCTACAACAACTAATCTTCAACAATTTTTAAACATTAATACTGTCCAAATTTCTCTCTGTTTGCATTTTTTTGTCACATAAATGCCAGACAGGGTGGCAGTGCATGATATCGAGCAACAGAGGGCGCTCTGGTCGAACGTGTGTGTGGTCTCTCTGCTTTGCTGGCAGCTCCCTTCAGCTTGAGCCAAGGTAAACTACCTGTCCTAATATTCCTAGCATTCAGCACCCGAGACGCTCACACACTGGAGACATTGATTTATAGAAGGAGCGAGGCCAGCAGACTGCCTTCAAATGTTTGTTTTTATTTGTCATTTTAATTTAAAGAGGTTCTCTCTCAACACCACTTCTTGACGAGTGGCCAAAACTAAAATATCCTCTTCCTCTCCCTCTACTGAGGCACAAGGTTGTGAGTGACAAGTTCAGTTTTGAACATTCATTCATGTTAAACAATAAAAATACGTACTTTTGGTGGATTAAACATTGAATGTATTTAAATTAGATATGTCTATAATCCATGGTGTGTCTCAGCGGATGGTGCCTCGATTGCCTCATTGAAGCAGAGCCGTTAACCCCACCTGCTCCAGTACCGACTACTAGTTTAAAAATATTTCTTTTAAACCCCCCACTACCCTTTTTTAATAACCAAATAACGCAGAATCTGAGTTAAACACACAAAAACAGCAAAATAGTGTTCCATAACAAAATACCAAACAGAATGTAAAAGAACCGCAGTTAGGTTAAAGAGAATTTCAGCTCGCAAAAACACCTACAACACCTACAAAAAAAAAAGTTTAAAATATTTCTTGATATTTCCAACTTTTTAAAAAATGTTTCTTTTCACCCAAAATAGGTCTAGAATTAGTTAAACTAGAGGGACCACAAACGTGTCCGACTGGGATTGTCAAATGCAACTAACGATGAATCCCATAACCATTTGATCAGATAACAAAATAGTATTATATTTAATTGCTTGTACAATAAACATTTCCATGTTTCCTTTTCATAAATGATACAACAATTTGGTTTTTTTATATATCACACCATGGAGGACTGAATCCTCGAGGGTTTAAATATTTTTAATTTCCATCTATTTGTTGAAACCTATCTGTCACCCATTGTGGCTGTTTTTATTTTAAATGGTCACTGAAAACCCTAATAAAACCCAGAGTGATGTCTCATCCGTAATCTATAATGTGATTTATCGACGATAAATCGATTTTTTTGCAGCCCTAATTCCATTTCTTTACATAGAACTTTAGACCAAACCCTTTTAGCTGGTCGCTCTGTCCCTATTATTTTTTTAGTACACCCCCAGTTTCTTTTTGTTTTTTGTTTTTTTTTTTTTACAAATATTTTTCCCACAACAATCCTGAAATTTTACAAAAAATAGAATTCCATGTATTAAATCTTGTAGTTTTTTTTTTACTGCAAAAATCATGAAAACTGGGAACGGACAGTTTTTATGTTTTACAACAAAACAAACAAAATAAATAAATAAATAAATCTCCCATGTAAGTTGGACATGGTCAAAGTAATGTGAAAATGTTATCAAAGAACTTTGAAAAACACAAACCATATCACAGGTTCGTACTCGTACTGAACAGATATGCAACTACACTGATTGTCCTCGGGGTGTTGACTACAACAAAATAATCATATTCACATGAAAGACAAAGGGTTATCCCTTCTTTTCACCACTAGATGACACCGATTTGGAGTCTGTAATATGAAACTGAAAGACTGTGTTTTCTCACAATTTATATTTGGATTACCTTGCTAACTATGTGTCATAACTATTGTAATGTTCATTTGAATTTAAAAATATAAAAACTAATAATATTTCAAAGCCTACACATTATCTTTTAAATCAAAATTAAACAATAGTGGGTTATTGCCATTCCTACTTAACTTAAAACAGCCGCTAAGATTGGTTAACACACCAGTGTATGCAGAGACTTCTGAGGGTGTTAAACAGTTTGGAATGTAACCCAGGAAATAATGATACTGTTTGTTTACATACCATTGATTTATTCTCAGGACACTTCCCTAACATAAATTAAATGCCAAAACTTGAGAAATCGGCAAACTAATATTGTTATGTTGTACTGTCAAGTCAAAGTATTTAACTCATGAGTATGGTGCTTTTCTAGATAAGCATTTCAAGGCAGCATAATACAGCAGGTTTATTATACCTCTACTCTCTCCCACACTCTCACCACTGCTTTGATAACTCTTCGATGCAAAAAAACTCCCATTTACACCTCATTTACTTTGTATAGAGCTCAGATTCCTTGCCCCCCCCCTCTATGCACTCTTTTTGTTTGAAGAAGTACAGTTACAGAAAGGAAAAGTTTTATAAAACTTACATGTGTCAGCATGCATACAAGGCTACAAAGGTGTGTGTGTGTTCGTGAGAGTGTTTATGAAAGGAGATAAGGACACATGTTTGTCTGCTGATGTGTGAGTGAGATCAGGGAACGGAGCGGCTCAGAGGTCACCGAAGTGACAGATAGCCGGGAGAATGAATGAGTGTGATTATTATTTTTTTTCCTTTGAATCTCTCTTATCGTACAGCTTCCTTTTGATTCTGGAGCATTGTTGACTTTTCATGAACGCTAAACCTGATAATCCAGCAGCTGATTTTATCTAGATAAGAGATTATGAGATTTTTTTTTCATCTCACACTCGGGTTGTAGGTGTTTTTGCGAGCTGAAATTCTCTTTAACCTAACTGCGGTTCTTTTACATTCTGTTTGGTATTTTGTTATGGAACACTATTTTGCTGTTTTTGTGTGTTTAACTCAGATTCTGCGTTATTTGGTTATTAAAGAAGGGGGGTGGGGGGTTTAAAAGCTGTGTAAATCAACATGTAATTTGCATTTCTCAGGAAAACCCTACAGTCAACCCTCCTCTTTAATGATAGGGGAAATACTGCAAATGCAGGGTAAGGGGACCAAGGTACTTTAGTGGGTTATGTTTGTGTTTTTAACTCAGATACTGGGTTATGATATTATAATGTAAATGCTCATGGTAGTCTTAAGGGGGCGGGCCACTCCTCTTATTTAACGGTAGGGGAAACAACTGCTGGGTGAGGGGGACAGGCTAATTTATTTAGTCACCTTAGTGTTTTTGGGTTTTGTGGCAGGCCACATGATGGATGATTGGGAGAAGTGGCAGATAGTGTTTCAGATATCTCCTTTTTGGAGCTTTGATCACAGGGCTTCTGCTGATCGGATTTTGTGGAACCAGTGATTATCAAAAGTGGTCCGTGCATCACTGGAGCCAAAACACTCCCCAGAGAGAACAAGATAACGAGAAGCTCTCATTCCTTCTCAAGCACAATAGTCTTCTACCGAGCGGTGTAGCAGCAAGAAAGACAACTGTTGTTTTCGTGTTTTATTATCCACATCCCTCCACATACCCGTCCCCTACCTGCAATGTTTTGTCTTAAGTCTGATATGTGTTGCTTTTCGCCCTTTGGTGGGCAATGTGGCAAGAGTATTTTTTAAGCTAACTTTCCCATTTTACACATTTTCTGTTTTCTTAAATGCTACCTCTCAGCAAAGACCTGATTTCCTCTTGTTTGTCTGTTTGTTTGATTTCATGAAGAATGCATAGGAGATTATCAGAAGAAAAATAAGTTCCATCATATTAATAGAGAAAGTGCTTTAAGTAGAAAAAAACATGGCAGGATGATTGTGAGAGAAACTTTTACCAGAAAATATAGATGTTGTGTGGAAAGACGTCCCTTGTGCCTCTACAGTCTTTTACTGAAGGAATAGCCAAAATTTTTACAAAAGACAGAAATCAAATTTGCGATTTATATAATGGCCTCAGTGTAATAACTTAGACTTTTTTTGTATCTTTTGAAACTCTAACCAGCTTTGTGTTGTTTACCACGTAGCAGATGACTTCAAGTGACAGTCGGTTAGCAACTGCTCTGATCTTTATGCTTTTGAATAGTTTTGTTGATTGATGGCTCTGAATAGTTGTGCATCAGTCAAAGTCTCCATGACCAGCACTGGGCCTCCTTTTATCTATAAATGGCTGACAGGGCTCTCTCTCTCATATTCAGTTAAGAATATTACTCATGCAACACGTAGGAGACACATTTTTTAAAGCGATAGAGTAGAGTGCAAGAATGGGGGTGCCAAACAGCTGGGAAAATTATGTTGGCTATTCTGTCGACTGTTGGACAAGGCTCAAATGTTGCATTGTAACGTATTGTGAAATCACCTTGTGTTGAATTATTGTTTCGTTTAAATCAAAGTAGACAAAGTGTTACAGCCAACAAAAAATCACCATGTGTTCGATACCCGTTTGTTTAGTATCTGATTTTTCAAGCATATGGTCTTTCCGTTGTGCTTTTTACCAGAGGGAAATTAGCAGATATGATTAATTTCTTGAAAGAAACAGGTTTTGATTATGAATAACATGCAAATGAAACCCAAAAAGTTCACAGTACTCAAAATTCTCAAGAAATAGAATTATTTAAATTATATAACTTTAGAAAGTAGGGGTGTAAAGATACAATGTATATCACAATATTTTGTCCACGATACGATATGTATCACAATATTTTGCTAAACAATTTTATCCAACTATAAAATGTATTTCCAAGTTTTTATACTGCAAAGCTTAGAAGACTAGAGTCTAGTTTGATTTGTTTTAGAGTATTTAATCCACCCACTAGGGGGCAGCATTAATGTTTGCATTACGTCATTTCTTTTAGTCTAAGTTAGGGGTGTCAAACTCAGTTCCTGTAGAGCCACAGCCCTGGACAGTTTAGCTCCAACCTCAACTAAAGGCACAGGATGCAGATCATTAGGTCCTTTAGGCTGTTTGTAAGCTTCAGGTCTGGGTCTCTCTGAGCAGGGCTGGAAGTAACCTCTGCAGGGCTCCGGCCCTCCAGGAACTGAGTTTGACACTCCTGCTCTAAGTGATAGAGAGAGATTGTTTTGTAATTTTTCTCCTGTTTCTCGTGTAAAATGTGAGCGAATGATATTATGTACAAGTAAATATAAACAGAAAGGCACCTTAAAGAAGTTTCAGAAGTGACTAGAAACACCATCACTAAAAACCAAATCTGGGATTTTGCAAATTCTTCTGCTTTGAAAACATGGTGTGGTCTAGAATTTTCAGCATAGGCGCATTTCCAGTGTAATAGAAATAATCTAAAAATAAAATCCTGAAATCACACTGTTTGACTATTTATTTATAAATGACTGTCAAATAAGTATTTGATCACTTGCTTATCAGCCAGAATTCTGACTCTCGAGACTCTCGGTTATTTTGCTTTTAATTAGTCCAGCTACACTCTGCCCATGGTTTTCATATAGTAGCACCAGTTTGAGCTTGTTAGCTGTTATAAAGACATCTGTGGACCCCACCAAAATTGCAGACCTACGGGTCAACGAGGGAATTGCCAAGACGCGTGAAGAAAACAGATCTCTGCTCATGGGGTATCAATCGTTTAAAGAATGGTCAATGATTAGCCCAGAATGGTCAATGCCGTACAGAGAGCTGGGATCACCGTTTCCATGGTTACTATCAAGATGTCATGGTTTAAAAAAAAAGTTCCCCTGCTTCTGTTAGACCATGTCCAGGCCCAAGTGTGTGGGCCATCTGGACGATCCGGAGGAGACATTGGAGAAAGTCTTTGGAGGAAGGATAAGGATGAGTACCATACCTACAGTGAAGCATTGGGATGTAAGAGTCATGCTCTGGGGGTGCACAGGGGACGACTCCACTATATTAAGGAGAGGATGAACAGGGCTACGTATTGTGAGATATTGGGAAAAATCTCCTTTGCTGAGTAAGAGGATTAAAGATGGGTCGTGGCTGGGTCTTCCATCAGGGCAATGACCCAAAGCACACAGTCAGGAAAACCAAGGAGTGGCTCTCTAAGAAGCATTTCAAGGTTCTAGAGTGGCCTAGCCAGTCTACAGATCCAAATCCAATAGAACATCTTTGGAGAGAGCTGAAACAACAGCCGACAACAATATGTGCAAACCTGATGAAGATCTACAGCCAACGTTTGACCTCTCTAAATAGATTTTTTTTTTACTTTTTACAAAATAACAACTATTAATTTTTTTGACTCAAGTGATCAAATACTTATTTGACCTGGTGCTAATAAAAAAATGCGAGATCCGTCCATGGTTAGGAGAACTGGCAAAATCACATGGCGTCCAATACATAATGACCTCACTGTATGCTAACAGCGCAAATTAAATTCCAAAATAGTAAAACGCAGCTTATTGAAGATAACGATGGAGTTTACGTCCAAAAAAAAACTGGAGTGTTCCTTTCATTCATGTCGCATTGGTCTGCGGGTTGCCAACACCAGCTCACGTTGGGTTCATTTACTCAATAACAATAACTCGTTACCAAGCATGAATTTCATGAGACCATGCACGTAGAACATAGAAAAATAGCTTTGATCAAAGTTGTAGGTGTTATTTACCATTTATTTCAATAAAGGCACGCACAAAACAGTCGCTACTCTCATCCAGTGTAAAATTTTGTATGGATAATTCTGTACCAACAACCAATATTATTAAATGACATGCACATTTTGTCCAAAATGGCTCACGTTGGAATGAAGGAACACATGTGATCAGCTTCTGCTTTCCCTGCACAGGATATTTTCCAGCCCTAAGAGGAAGTGCATGCATAAATGCACACTCAATGACCTCAGAGGTCACTCCGCATCATTCGTTCTCTCCCCCTCAACTGATAGTGAGAACAGAAGCCTATTGCTTTCTTCATCACCCTAACCATCCCTGACTGAAAGGAAGAAAAACAGCATAGGAACTGAAAGGGTCGCCGGTAGCTCCGCGGAGCCTGCTACTCTAATCATTATTTTAATGGTGGCATTAGTTCCACTTCTGTGATCTGCTTTCACCGGAAACAATGGCCTTCTCTGCACCCCTGCTAACTTAAAAAGGGTCTGGAACAAAAACAGGGGTATGGGGGCTGACAGGTGAAAAAAGCGCTGCATGTGGAAAAGTTGGAATGAGATCACGGTGTCGAGCCGAACCTTGTAGGATTCACGTTAAGATCTCTTTATGTTAGGATTCGTTAGTTTGGTGAATAGACAGCATAATAAACAAGAAACCAACCGTTTTACCGCAAGTCCTTCAAAGCTTTAGTTGTTTTTTTTTTTGTTTATTAAAAGAATTGGGATGCTCTGAAAATTGATACACTTACAATACACAAACATGCACAAGTTTCCTGAAAATCCTTGTGAAAAATATGGTGCAAAATTATATTTATTAGTTATATTTTTGAGTATAATGTATTTGTCGTAGTTTCGGCATTTTGTGTGTCAAACAGAAGGTGTTTCTTGTTGGACGTCTTTAACTTCTCTACATTTGGTTTGAACCCACAAGCTTTGCGTTGCTAGGAAACGTTTTTATCCACTCTACATTTTCAGAATCGTGTTTATCACCATGTAATTGAAGAGGTTTCCATATTGCAAGGAATTCGCTTAAGCCAATTAGTGCGGGGTAAAAATATAATTAAAAATAGGATTGAAGTAAATCAATGCAATGGAATCTGAACCTATATAAGGCTATCAAAATAAGGTAAAGTAATGCAGTGTAATTTGAAACTCACTTTATTCTGCGAGCGCGTTTTTGTTCATACTAGTCTAAATTTCCTATTTGGTAATCGTCTTATTTGTTGTATTTTGTTTACCATGCAAATCCCAAAACCCGTCAATTTTCGTTGAGTTATTTGTCATCGATTCATTAGCTGGGTTTTTAAACTGTTGGAGGAAATCAAATTTTTACGATACAAAGACACTTTCCCATCGGGCCACACCGCCTTCACTGAGACTGACTGGAAAAAAATGTGTTAAATATGCAGATTCTGTTCAAAAGACACGGTTTGTGTCCTTTAAATCATGTTTGACTTAAGTTACAACTAATAATTTTATTCCACATGACATAAAGCTGCCAAACACCTAATTTATGATTAGCAAATGTGGTGATTTAGTCAAAATTCTGACTCAACGGACACGGATTGGCGACCACAAATATAGCCTTCAACCTTAATTCTTCAAATTGTGCCATTGCACTTGCTTTTCCTTGATACAGTTCTGCTCAGATGTTTACAGACCCTGGTAACATTTATTTATTTTTACTTTATTTTTTTTCTGAAAATATGAATGATGACACAAAAGCATTTCTCCCACTCATAGTTGTAGTTTGGATGAAGTAATTTATTAACAGAAACTTTCCAAACTTAATATTTAATGACTGCAGTCTCTCGAAGTGGTTGTCGATGCCCATTCTTCATCCCTTACAATTTTTCGGTCACTCTCGGCTTCTTGAGTTTGAACACTGCTTATTGGCATTCCCAGTTCCTTGGAGATTTTTTTTGTATCCCTTGTTTGTACAGTTCAACTACCTTTGACAGCTCTTTAACTTTCCCCATCTCTCAGGATTCATGAAAAAGAGTAAACCCAGTTGTTTGACAATAAATGCGTTTGCTTAACTACGAGTGGAAAAAATGCGTCATATTTTCAGAAAAGTTGTCACAAAATCAGAAAATGGTAAACTTATGAAGCTAACTGTTATTGGAACTGTTGTTTAGACACCTAGAGAGTTTACCGTATTGTAAGACATGTAAATTAATTCTTGAGTAGTGCTTCTGTCTCTTAGACAAAAGACAGCTGGGGTTAATGTCAGCCATGGGCTTCACCAAGAGGAGCTTGTTCTCGCGGTTCAATATGTGCGGAATTTTGTTTTTAATATGGCTTAGAAGGGTTTTTTTTACGTTATTTAAAAATTATAGCCTAGTTGAGAGAAGTGCTTTTGTGTTTTAAGTTTTACTCAACATTCTCAATATCCTTAGAGTTGCTTGTCTCAATCTTGAAGGTGTTTTGCTCCTTGCAAAACAATTGTTTAGTGAAACATATTCCTGTCCATTGTCTAATTCATTTCCAGAAATATACGTTTTGTTTGTTTCAAATCAGTTTGAGTTTGGACCTACATACAAATACAAATTGGTATTTTGTAATAAATATATTTGCCCTTTTCTCATTGTTTTGCATTCACAGTTTCATTGGTAGATAAGTTTTGGTTTCTTTAGAAGACTCCTGGCTTTAAATGACTCACTTATTTAACTCTTGATTGATATTATCAGCTCATTAGCAGGGGCTCCAAGACTTAAATTGGGCGTGTCAGATAAGAGAGAACTTCCAGGATCCAGGCTTTAAAGCATGTGATTGTTTTACAAGGAACAACCCCTCTTTGTTTAATGTAAACGACGTTTTAAGTATTGGTGGACATTTATTTTTTAATCTATGGCACACCGCCATTCACTTCAAACATGAAGAGCAGAGAAATTTAGGTAAACAAAAAAAGCAAGTGGACTAACCTGGAATGAAAAGCACAATCCGCACTGTCTTCAACAGGTGACTTTCCATAGCTTAACTTTTCCAAAACAATAGAAACAAAACTGCAATTTGAAAAGCAATTCTAGCTGTATCCTTGGGTTTCTGGTGAGGTGGTTCACAGAGATCAATCTAATCCACATTTGATACGTTTCATCTTCAAACGAGGAGATTTCCATTCATGGTTGAACTTCTCGACTGGGTTCAGAGATGTCCTCTTCGAATTGTTCTCCCCTTGTTGAGTTGAGCTCTCCGGGTGATGTTAAGCCAGCGTGGTTCTCGCAAAAGTGACTTTGGGCTTCTCAGCTGAGGGGAGCTTGAGAGAAAGAGAGAGAGAGAAAGAGGAGGGAACTTGTTGTAGCCTCCCCGCATTAACCCTCTGGGGAACACTCAGGGTGAGGTGCAAAAGAGAAGAATCAAAGCCAGTCAGGCTGCTCTAAACATTAGATTAATCTTGAGTGTGTTCATCAAGGACATATGCAAATATATAAACATAGTTTGTCAGATGCATGGTACTGTTGGCAGAAGTTTCCTGTTTTATAATTCTTTAGATATTTTCTCGCTTTACCTCATGTGAATGTGCATAGCAATCCGCCAATGCAAGAAAAATGACTTTTAGGTGTTGAAAGCGTTGCGTGACTTCTCCAGGTGCTGTGATATACGACATAGACCAAGCTGGACATTTGTGATAGAGGCGCAGTCGTGTCAACACAGTAATTATTTAAGTGCCACACAATTCTGTTTGATCAGAGGTTTATTTGTTGTATTAGTACACAAAATCAAGCCGTGGCTTGAAAAAAGCTTGTAAATCATCAGAAATTACAATTAGGTCTTTCCAACACTCCGCCATTGAAGATTTTGTGCTTATTACTGGGGAACGTCTTTGCAATTTTGACTATGTTTGTCGTTAACACCTTGGTGGAATACCAAATTATGGCCAATTTCAAGAGTTGGTACCTTATTCTTTAATCATTTTTGCATTTATTTGGGCAGTATCATGACAGGAAGAGGGAGGGGTAAAGAAGGGAAATTATGATTGGTTTGAGATTCAAACCCCCCTCGCCTCTCGCAACCACACCTACCTTACGGGCGCACTGTACACGGTGAACAATGGTTTACCAAAGTCTGAACCGCGGTCCGGACCCAGACCGGCAGCTGAGCTGACTTTGTTAATGGTGCCGCTATAAGGATATTTTAAACTATTTCGGCTAAAATGTTCATCATCAGCCCAGAAGCTGCACATGGAACGTTACTGGACTTTCGATCATGACAGTGATCCAAAACATAAGGGAAGGTCCGCTTTCATTGGTCCCACATCTCAGTCTCCTGACCTCAATATCATCAAATTACTCTGGGGAGAACCCAATTGTCCAGTTCATGCAAGACAACAAAACAAAAAGGTTCTTCACTGGTCCTACGGTCATTCTTTGCAAATTTGAAGGTGCTATAAAGAACTTTTTTGTTTTAAAGAACCCCTTCATTAAACTGTTATGGCCTTTTTGGTACTTGTGGTTCTAAAGTAGTTAGTTGTTGTTGTTGTTTTTAATGTGCTGTATACAGATACAGGTCACAGTTTATTTATTTTATACATTTGATGGTTGATTCTAAAATAGCACCTTTGAAGGTAACTGTTAAAAGGTTCCCCTTTGATTACGAGCTAAAGAACCAGATTTGGTTTTATACAGAGCCTTTTTTAGGAGTGAAGATTTTACAAGAATTGGAGGCTTTTTGCAAAGAAAAACAACAACAGAAAAGATAAAGAACCTCATCGACAACTACCTCAAGAGATTTTAGGCTGTTATTGATGCTAAAAGGGCAACAATTTATTTTTTTTTACTTTTAATCAGGGTCATTTGGAATGTTTCTGTTCTCTTTAAAAAGATTAAACACAGTTGTTGAAAAATAATCTCTAACTATGAGTGGAAAAAAGTTTTGTTATCATTCATATGTTCTGAAAAATGACCGAGAAATCAAAACCTTAGCACACCTGTGTAAAACGTATGAAAAAACTAATAGCATTTTGTTTTGGTTTATTCTGTACTTTTAGTCACTATATTGTCATTATTTAATTAAATACATTTATGGTTTATTTTTATTATTTTTACACATTTTAATGATATTGTGCATGCTTGCCATGTTTAGTACTTTAAATAACTACTTATTGTCACAGTAAAACAAACTGAGAACATTGAATCTTTTGTATCTGAGCTTAAATCAAACGAAATGCTCATGTTTCGTAATTTTAAATAACTGAACTTGGCAATTTGCTGCAAGGCACGTGGAGGACATTTCACCTACATATATACAGTCTGCTTAATGACTCATGAATATCCAAGCATCACATCCACAGTTGACTTTATTCAATAGTTTAACAGGCTGTGACTGTGTAGATGGTTAGCTTTAGCATGTTTGCTCTTTGGTTGTTAATTGAAAGCCTTGCAGTTTCCTGCTCTGCCTATTTCCATTTAATAGAGTCTATTTCTAGAGGTGCCTTGTGGGTTTGTGGACCTCCTGCTATGGGTTTCCTCAGCGGTGGTCCTGAACAGAAGAGATTTTGCCTTTGCTTTTTTAGATACGCTGCTTTTAGCATTTCACTATCTGCTCTGATGTTTATCTGAAGCCCCCTTTTGCATAATCAGAGCGCAACCGCTCCTCAACATGTCAGAGCAGAGTGACTCGGGATGCATCCTGACAATGCTCATCCAGAGGCATGCCCTGGAATATCTCAATTCTAGTTCTGATACCACATGGAAGATACATTAGCCGGCTGATCTCTGACCCTGTGTGTGAGCGAGAGAGAGGCACAAAAATAAACATTTGTATGCACAAACATGCAGATGGAGACTCATTACTGCAGCGCTGCCAGCAGGGCCTCTCTGATGCGACAACGGCAGCTTTCAAATGATCCACAAACTGAAGTAAACAACATTTAATTATGCAGGGATTTGTCACAGATTCCCTTCGCTGATTCGTTTGCTCTTGCAGCAAGTTAATCTAAACAAAAAAGAGCACATTGCTTTGTTTTATTAAGTAGTCGCTATGTGTTTGTGTAGATTTAACTTTAAACTTTGCTTATTTCCAAATTAAGAGAATTTGAAATACTGCTGTTTTTTTTAACTAGAATTACAAAAAAGTAGCTTAAACTCTGTGTTCTTTATTTGTGAATTTGTCACTGAATAAAATGACTGCGAAAATCTTGAGTAAATTACAAACGAAAAACATGTGCATTGCGTTGAAACGTTGAGCAAAACAATGTGCACGCTACCTCCGAAGGTGGAGCTTTGCATCCGATTATCACATCTGTGATTTAAGGTTCTAATAGTTGTTAAATATAGTTATTTTTAACTTTTCCTTCCTAATTCATTTAGCTGTAATTAGTTTTTACAGATTGTCTTGGGGTTTTGGTGTCAAATAGTTATGGTGTTAAATAGTTATTAGTTTTTATACTTTGGGTTATTTGTCAGGTGCAAGATTAAAAAAAAGTCAAACAAAAGAAGAATGGAAGCCGTTGAAGAAAGAGAAGGCTTTTTTTTCATATATAATAACTTCCTTGTGTCTTAGAACACGTAGATGAAACGTTTACGAATGTCTGTTAGTTTTTCCACCCCATTGCGCCCCAGTTCCGGCAGAAAAACGTTTTTTTTTTCTGTCAATGCATTTCCATCAAGCTTTATGTGCCTTTAGTCTTATTGGATAACAAGTTTATTCTACTTGATTGTGTGCATAATTTTTTATGCACATTTTAAAATTTTATGCGCAAATTTTTTTCCCGATATTCCAAAATGCACAAAAATAGGTTGGATGGAAGCGCAGCTACTGTTAGACCTGTGTTTTGTCACTTTTTTCTATCTCCTGCACTCAATCACACACAACTACCACAACACCTCAATCTCCTTGTTCCACCCTTCACCTGGTTTCTATGGTTGTCTGTTCTACGGCTCACGCCCTGCTGTCTCTCCTGTATTGGTTTACTCTTGCTGGATTTCCCTTACCTGCATTTTTCCTCTCCTTGATGGATATTCTGTTCTATGTCTCCTGGATACCTCTACTCCTTTTCACTTCTACCTGCAAACTTCCTGGCTGCTATTCTTCTTCAACCCCTTCATCTCCTCCTCGTCCCTGCTGAGAATGTCTCATCTGGATTCTACAGAGCATTCTGCATTTGAGTTCTTGAGTTGTGAGATTCTGATTGATCATTCAATTAATTGAACGTTCTATCTCTGTAACCTTGAGTTTTAGGTAAGCGTGACACCAAATATTGCATAGATTTACCTTAAACTAGGCAAACTCACTTGTTCACTCTCTCCTCTGTCTACAGTTCTTACCTCTCCTTGCAGCTCCTTAAATGACCTTATGTGCTGTTACTTTTAGACATAACAACCAACAGCCCCATGTGGGCCACTCAGGGAGTGCTATTGTGCCAGATGTGGCATGTGGGCTTATGCGTGATCTAAATCGCAGGAAAAAACTTGGATCCTTTTCTTAATGAACGTAAAAGTCTCGTTATCCCTTGTCTTTCCATTCCATCCATGAGTACTGTGATAAGAATAGTGTGGATGTATTTTTACGTTGCTCAAACATCACAATAATATAACTAAAGCTACAAGCAGCGATCAAGGGCCCCAACATGGATTGGACCTTTTTTTAAGAAGCATAGTTTCTTACATGGTTTTCAGTCTGAAATATCAGTATAAAACAACGGAAAATAGGATATTCCATGTGGTCACTGTGTGGCGCTGTAACAGGCACCATAGTTTGCAATACAGATGTGTTCACACATTGAGTCTTAACACGTATGGTAAATTTGAACCAGATCAGACATTGCAATCATTAAAAACTTCCAATTTATTGCCAAAATTTCAACTTTCAATGGCTGCAATGCGACCACATAATTAAACAATGTAATAAAGGTTCGCAATTTAACATCCCATATGCCTTCTGATAAGACTGATAGAGTTTGGAGATGAACAAATAAAATTTCTACGAAAAGTTTGTCAAGTATGATAAGTAAAAATGGCCCTTTTAGAGGTTTCTGCAAAATAGCCAACTTCCTGTCAATTTTGGAAACATGATCCATATCACTTTTGTTTGAGTCTTGGCACCCTACATATGTGTGCCAAAGTTCATTCACTTTCATCAAACTTTTTGAGCACCATAAGCTGTCACATGCATTTTTCGAACCTCAATCAAACGTAAATTTTCACCAGTTCTGATGTGTGTGCGATGTGACTTTTCAAGCGCGTTTAGATCCAGAAATATAAGTGTTGTTCATGTATATGGAAATCAAAACAGGCTTATCCTTACAGTTACAAATGTTTAAATCATATTACTACTAATAGGATTATCCTGAAGCATTGGAGGAGACGCCAGCACAAGCATTTCTGTAGTGAAGTGTCAGCAGGATGGAAAACTGGAAATGAATTTGAAAGCTCCTCTCCAGAACCATTTCTCTTCATGTTAGAGTTTCTTCAGTTTGGCACAAAGACGTTCCCCAAGTGAGAACACACGAAAAGTAAAACCTGAGATCATTGCCTTTATCATTAATCTCCAGATCTGTGAGCAAACGCCTGGAAAATACAAACCCCTGCGGCATGTTTGCTAGCTCTGCTTTTCTTTGTCTCTGCGCTCTCTCCATCCAGCCTTTGCTGTCGGGTGTTGGAGATAAGACTTGAGTAGATGAGTGTGATCTAGAATCAGCATCTCTCTGTCTTGTCTATGGCAGTTTGTGACATGAGTGTGATTGATGTCCTGAGCGTTTAGCTCTCAACACTCCACAATACACTCATCTAAAGTCTACTACATTAGCAAACCTTGATTACGTTGATGTGAAAATCTGAAAAGCAACATTACTTCTCTAAATAAATACTAAAGTATCGCCTTAAACAGATTAGATGAAATTAATAAAAATAGGATTGGATCAAATATTTACGATGTAAATACATTTTAATACAAAGAAATGGATGAAAATTGATGTGGCACAAAATGAACTACACCACTTTTGTCATTTGTGCACAATTGAAATACATTTGTCCAATTCATTTTTTTATTTATTTTTTTTTTTTGAAGGTGAGATCTACAGTTGTGCTTGTTTGTTTACATACCCTGGCAAAGTTTTTGATTTCTTGCCATTTTTCAGAAAATATAACACAAAAACATTTACGGTCAAACAATGTTAAATTGAAACAGAAACTTTCCAAGTAATTTTTTTGGCTTCACTCAGCCACTAACTATAATAAAAAAAAAAAAGGTTTTTGTGTTGTCATTTATATTTTCTGAAAAAAAAAAAAAAGTAAACTTATGAGCACAACTCTACCAATTCCCAAAGGAGAATGTGAAAAATGGAGAAGCCTGAACTGCACGGTTGTTAAGGATAATGTGGGTTGGAATCTCAAGCACATCGTGATTTGCCATCCTTCCCCCTTACTCTACCTGCTTCTCTCCCTGTCTGTAAAAAATAAAGGCATAAGAGCAAACAAATAATCTTTTACAAATAGAAGCTGTATTTAGCATCTCCCCTGAGCTAAAAAGTACCACTTAGCATCGACCAGCAAATACCAATTAGACCAGTAGCAGTCTTATTCAAAAAGATCAAAGCATTGGCATTTCTTTTTTTTTTCATATTAACAGCAACAACTCTGAAACCAAAGATAATGGAAAACAGCAAGTGGTTAGCATCTTAGCAATTAACTCTGTACGCATATGTGCTATTAGCCAGCCAATCACAGGTTGAAAGAAACCCAAAGTAGAGGTAAACAATCATGGCATTGATAACAAATCTGGAACTACAGCCAAGATTTTTAATAATTTATGCTGAAAATGGGGCTGAAATAAATATTGAATCCCAGCACAAGCTGTGTTACTGAATGCTACATCACCAGAATAGAAAGAAATGGTAAATATATTACTTTATTGACTGCAACGCATTCCTGCATCATCAAAGTAGGAACTTACACAACAGTGAATTTTCATTCCAAAGTTACGTGCGAGAACGTGCCTCAATTAAAAACCATGGGTGCCATCGAAAAAAAGTTTTGAACTGCCATATTGGATTGTTTTTTTTTTACAAAAACGGCCAATGAAAGCTGGCTCTTTTGATGCCGTGAGTAGGATGTAAAAGTATCGCTTGATGGCGCTCATCCCACATTTTCATGGTGACTTTGTACAGGAAATAGGAAAGACATAGCGCGCTACAAATCCTCTCTTTTTTCCACATTATTGTCGAACAGCTCCCTGTGATCAGCCACCAGCAGAACAAACCGCTCAAAATCCATGTTTTTTCTGGTGTTGTTTGATTTTTTTTCTTTGTTGTCTTCTTCCCACCAGACCCTCTCTTTCATTTTTTTAAACAGCAGCCACGTAAACTAGGTGAATTGTGTTTTTAACAGGTAACGATTCAACTACAAGTGATCAAATACCCTGTTTATTATCACTATCACCCCAAACAATTGAGAAATTGCACATGTTGCATTATCCCAACCGCCAATCCTTCCTTGAACTCAAGCCATTTTTTACTGAAACAATTGAGGGCTAAATAGTGAGCTAGGTATGAAATTAAGACAGATGTAAAATGAATCTTGGCTTTCTGTAATGAGACTTATAAAAGTACCCTCTGGCCTCTCTGTGGCGTCAGTGAGCTCGTGTTACAGACCACAGTGGATTCCTGCTCCATTCTGTCTCTTAGCACATGTGGGAATGTGGTAATGTCAACACGCTCATCTTCAACTGGCATCTGACAACATATACATGGCACTAGATGAGTCACATGGGAACACGGCAAAAGAAAAACACTTATGTACAAGGTTTAAAAAAGTATAGCCATCAATAATCTGTCTACAATGTTACTGAGGTTTAGCCTCTCTTTGGATTGTGTTGAGATCATGACGCCTGAGCTGGAGTCGGTTAATTATTCAGCCAGTGGTATGATAATCAGCCTATCTGCAGAGAGCATGTCGATATCTCAACAGCTGTCGATGCGGTGAGAAGTGATGTGCTGAGAAACATTCCTCTGCTGATATGAGGCAAGCTTTACAAAGACATAATGAAACTTTCCAAATGACCCAGATCAAAAATGTACCTCTTAATATTTTGTATCCCCCTTTAACATCAACAACACCCTGAAGTCTCTTGAGATAGTTGTCGATGAGGTCTCTATTTGTAAAGCGGCCCATTCCTCTTGGCAAAAAGCCTCCAGCTCTTGTAAATTCTTAGATGAATTACACCATTGAGTTCTCCCCAGAGTGGTTCAATGTTTTGAGGTCAGGAGACTGAGATCCACTAGAACTTTCACTTTGTTCTGGTGGAACCAATGATAAGTGAACTTGGCCTTCGTGTTGGAATGTCCATGTGCAGCTTCCGGGCTAATGAGTGAAAATTTTCCTCCTGTATCCTTCAGTAAGGGGCTGTTTTCATTTTCAGATCATTTTTGACCAAGTTTCCTGTGCCTTTGGCGCTCACACATCCCTAAAACATCAGTGACCACCTCATGGCCATTCATGGCCATTCATGTTGACATATGACTTATTTGTGTAGAAATGGCCTTCTTCTGGCTACTCGACCACGCAACCTTTTTTTCTTATTCTGCTCCTTGAAACAGAGCAGGCATGCCACAGAGCTTTGTATTTCACCTGAATTCCTGGCAGTTGTAGCAGAAGTTTTTCTTGGTCTACCTGACCGTGGTCTGCTTCAACAGAATCCTTCACTTTCCACTTTTTTAACACTGCATTCCAGTTCCTTGGACATCTTTTCATATCTCGTTCCTGTTGTGTAAAGTACAACTACTTTTCCCATAGACTCTTTTCTTCTATTTGATTCCACCAAACGTTTAAAGGTTTGCCAATCTCGATAAATCCGGATTTCGAAGACGATGGGTCCGCAACTATCCTTCCTGTTTTTATCATGCGTTGGATAGCTCCTAACCCGATGTTTGTAGTTCTGCATCTCCTGAGGTGTTTTTTCTGCTTGATGCATGCTAGTGATCTCTTCTCAAACATCTTTTCCACGTCCATGGGATGTGTGTTTATTTGTTGCTAGCTGAAAGATAATCCCCATGCAGTAGTTATCCAATAGAAGGATCGTACCCCTTTGGTTGGCTAAATCCTGCAGGTAATGCTTTTCTCATATGTACAGCTCAGTGGCCCTTAATGGATTATTTAATTGGCTGCAAGATGAACCGGTGTAGTTGCTTTGTTCATTGCTTTTGTTCTCAGATGTGTGGATGTCAGCAGAATTCTCATGACTCTAAGAAGTAGAATTAAATGCAAGTAGTGATGTTTAAACCATATTTAAAATACCCCATGACAGTTTAGGGATGAAAGTGCATAAAATCTTCACCATTCCTTTCTTATTGTGGGTTGAAATAAGACTTATATGTTTTCCTATGGGGGCTAGTGAGAGCTGCTCCGGATTTAATGATTCTGACAAACAGAGGCATCTGCTACTTACTGACTATGGTGTCATTCAGTCTTTATAGTAAGTGATCCAGCATGCTCTCGGTGCAAGCCATCATCCGAATCCCTTTCTGCTTTACAGAGTCTCTCTGTGCTACCATTTTCAACAATACTCTTTCTATTTCCATCACTTTCTGATGTTTGATTTATGGCACACTCCCCAGTCAGCAGATCACGGAGTTCCATCTGCAACTTTTTTATCTTGGCCTCTAAGTGAATTTACGATGAGCAGCTGGTTTACAATTCTCTGTGCTGTATCAAAATACTGTAACGCACTCGAGTGAAATGCACGTCGTTATTTACATTCTTGTTCTTACCATAGGGACACAGCAATGATACGGGACAGAGAGTTTGTGGGAATAGAATTACATTTAAGATTTAGGGATCTTTAAGAGAAAGGCTTCCCTTGTTGCATTGGTTTAACTCTCCTGTTCGGAGTTCCCCTTCTGGAAATGGTTAGAGGACAAATCAAACTCTCGTGGTGGAGCCGAAAAAAAGCCTGAAAATGTAGAAGAGATCCTGAATGATTACTTATCAAAGTTTTTAGAAAGCTCTCAAAATGTCTTGGCTGAGACGTCAACCAATGATTACGAAATGGTTGAGGGCTAGGAGACATTTTCTTAAACCTTTATGGAACATTATTGGTGTTCTCTCAATGTTTGGAGATGAGTCTTAGGGTTCTTTCACAACTCTAGTTGTTTATTTGGTCCAGACCAAGGGGAATAACTGATACATTGCTGTAACTAACCAGGTGCTGCTTTCTCACCTGCTCAAACGGACCGTACTAAAATGGAAAACAAACTCTAGTTGGAATGTATCGACCTAAACAAGTTAGGTGTGAAAGCACCCTTACACTTAAGGACTCTACACACCGATCTGGACTGAGATTATTGTCGAGGAAATATTGATGCAATGACGCTCCCTGAGCAATAGATCCATTCTACGTTGGGACACAACATAGAAGAAGATGACAACAGAGAAGAAACAAAAGAACACAGAGAAAAAAAATCACAGATGTCGAGAGGTTTATTCTGTTGGTGGCTGATCACCGGGAGCTGTTTGATAAAAATGTGGAAAAAAAGAGGATTTCTGGCACTCTGTTTCTTTCTTGTTTCTTGTACAAAGTTGCTATGAAAATGTGTGATGAGCACCACCGAATGGCTCTTTTACTTCCTACTCCCATCATCAAAAGAGTCAGCTTTCATCCGTCTTTCTCCTTGGGAAAAACAGATCTGATATAGCAATCCGAAACTCTTTTTCGCTAGTTTTCGCTTTGTGAGATGTATGATGTCCGGTTTGCGCCCATAGTTCTCGATGAAGGCGTATTGGCGCATGAAACTTCGGACCACAAATTCGGATCATTTAGAGTTCTCTTTTAGAGTTCCAGTTCTACCCCATAACCCTCCCCCTGCATTTTGTTTTCATTTAAACATAGCTAGTTTTACAGATATAATAATGTTAGACTCATAAATAGCATGTCAAATTTTGTTTGGTTGTGTTCATGTGTATAAATGTTTTCAAAATAGCAGAAGTGGCACATTTCTTGATCATTCAGAATCCGGAAACAGCTTTGTTACAATTCTTTGGAATACGTAGAAATGGAGCCTAAATCTATCGGACTGTGTCGAAACAATGTCTGGTAATGTTCTTTTACGGTTAGGGAAGAACACATAAGGAACCTTTATCTAAATCACATTGTGCATCACATTTATAACCCAATGAGGATGTATTTAATATTCTTCAACAGTTCAGGGCCTTTCTCCCCTGCTTTATACCACTCATTGATCCTAGTTAGGGTTAGATGGAGAAGGATGAAAGATGTTTGAAAACTACCTATTTACAGCAGGATAATCGTCACTAACATTAAGCTCTACAGAGATGGTCATCAATGTTATGATTGAAAACATTTGAAGACAATTTTGCTTTTGGAAAAAGGTAACCTTTCAAGTTGAGAGCAAAAGAATAACGGTCCAATATTCTGGATTGGTTTAAGAGGCTTAATTTGTTATAGGAAGTTATTGGTTTCGGGCGTTTTTTTCCACATGAAGATAAAACCTAGCAAATCTAGAAGTGATTGAAACAGTAATTCATTGACTTCCTGTTTGAGGCTAAATCCAAAAAGGAACAGATTTTGTTGACCATCCCCTGTTAAAATGGTCAGGTATTCGGCAGATAAACGCTTAACCTTTTAGAGTTAGAGATTTCAAATGTATACGTTATTTACTTTTATTTATTTGATTTACAGTTGAAGATTAAAGGCTGAGTGGTGTGTTTGTTCTCTCATCCCTGTCAGGATGGCCATTTTTAGCATTGAATACCCTCTACAGAAACATTTGAAAGATGCATAACTTTATAAAGACTTTTATTAAAGTATTTAGTTGAGAATGCAACCAATGTAGTCCGGTCCACTTTATTTTGTCAAAGTTACTTTTCTGTGGTTTCTACATAGGGCACAAATAAAGGAAATGTATACCAAAGAATTCTTATACCAAACATTTTTTGGAAGAAATATGGAAATTGTGTTATTAATTATAATTTGTTCCATGGCGGAAGTCAAGAGCACCTGTGTTGGTGCTTGCTACCAGATGTAGTGGATACTTTGAAAAGCCCCTCTATGCCGTTTCACTGACCTAAGAGCTTTTGAAAAGGAACAGACCATTAGCCGGTCTTCTTGCTACACTGAGTCTGGAATCCTGGGAATCCTACATCCCGTCGGTTCATATTCTCCATTCTGGAAGTGAACTTGGCTCAAAGGTTATGGATTCTGGAGTTTTCCCTGTCCTCCTTAATCACGGGCTCAAGGGCTGCGCTTTAAACATAGTACAGTATGTAGACAAACATTAGGGGATCCTGGGATATAGTGGGACTTAAGCAGGCGGATCAGGCACCTGTGGGTTTGTCCACATGCAGGAGACGGTTCATTATATGCCTCTGAAATGAGCCAAATCCCCCTCCCCACAACGTCTGACCTCCACACGGCCCGTCTGATCAGCCTCCAGTTCTCACAGTCTACAACAGAGCTGGTTTGCTTCGAGAAATATGAGTATTAACAGTGATTAACGCTATGTACACACGCTAATCAAGAGAACAGTTGTTTCAACGTTCAAATCAGCCACTGGAGAAAATGTAGATGCCCTGCACACTCTTCATGTTTTTATTCCAGCTGGCAAACCATGTTCACCCCTTTATCCACACTGTCAATTCCAATAGGTTCCCAGTAGTCAACCCTTTGATGGAAACACCTAAAAATTGTGGGTAAACCATAGTTTTTAGGTGAACAATACCCCATCCACCCACCAATCCATCATTCGATTCTCAAATTTATCAGCTCACTTCGGGCGCGTGGCTGTTCTGACTGTCTATCCAAACATTCATCCATTCAACCATCCCCCCACCCATCCAATTTAAAATATGTCTGTCCATCCATCCATACACCCATCCATCTATCCAACCAACAATCCGTCCATCCGTAAATCCAATCTCAATTCTGTCTGTCCATTCATCCATACACCCATCCATCTATCTCCCACCAATCCATCCATCCATCCAATCTAATTTCTGCTCAACCATATGCCCATCCATCCATCCTTCCAATATCAATTCTGTCTGTCCATTCATCCATACATCCATCCATCTATCTCCCATCCATCCATCCATCCATCCATCCAATCTCAATTCTGACTATCTATCCGTCCATCCATACACTCATACATTTATCTCGAACCAATCCATCCATCCCTCCATCCATCCAATCTCAATTCTGCTTATCCATATGCCCATCATCCATTCATCCATCCCTCCATCCATCCAATCTCAATTCTGGTTCTCCATATGCCCATCCATTCATCCATCCATCCATCCAATCTCAATTCTGACTGACTATCTATCCATCCATCCATACATCTATCCCCCACCAATCCATCCATCTAATCTCAATTCTGCCTATCTATACATCCACTCATCCATCTACCCCCACCAATCCCTCCATCTATCTATTCAATCTCAATTCTAGTTATCCATACACCCATCCATTCAATCTCAATTCTGACTGTCCATCCAACCATTAATCCATGCATCCATCCATCTGTCCACCCACCATTCCATCCACTTATTCATCCAATCTCAATTCTAATTGACTATCCATCCGCCATACTTCCGCATATATGTATATATTGTACACATGCGCTATCCACTACACCACGTTTCCAGTAAGTGTGAACTAGGATAGCATTGGGAATCAATACTTGATTGAGTGCTTGCCCTTTTGATATTTACAAGCTGAAGATCAACCTTGAAGTTTCAAAAGATTCTGAATGATTTCAGTTTTTAATGGTTTTTATTGGAAACCGCTACAAAGATCTTCATGTTTAAAGTCAGTGGTAACTAGTTTATCACTCCTTCCCCTCTCTGTGTCATCATCAGCTTTGCATGCACACTTGTGCTGCAGACTTCTGCACAATTTACACAGGACGCAACCTTTAAACTTTTAAAAGTTTGGCTCTGGGATCTGTTTCAACAAAAGCTCTGAGCAAAAATTAGAGACTGTAAAATGGCAACAGAGTAAAACATAGATTGGTTTGGATGCCTTTCGTTATGTAAAGAAACCGTCCTCGAGGCTCTGGTTAGAAGCAACTGCATCTAAAACTCAGCATGTTCTTTCTCTGACTCCTTGTCCTTGTTTCTCCTTCACATTCTTCATCGTCTGAACCTCTGCCCTTTAGATTCCACTCAGTCTGTAACACCTTTATAATCATGCCACTATTGCCCTCCTCCATGGCATCTAGGCCAATAATAGCCCCTCCAGGTAGCTAAGCGATGAGGAATTTGACATTGATATCTGATCCTGCCGGCTCGTGCAGCCT
Source organism: Danionella cerebrum (assembly GCA_007224835.1). Taxonomy (NCBI): domain Eukaryota; kingdom Metazoa; phylum Chordata; class Actinopteri; order Cypriniformes; family Danionidae; genus Danionella; species Danionella cerebrum. The sequence continues at coordinate 206,507 of SRMA01026654.1, forward strand.
GGTGAGAGCTTATAGGACACAGAGGCTGAGGTTTCCTCAGCTCCTGCAGAAACATCTAAGAGCTTATAAAAGAGTAATGGACATTTTATCAACGCTAATAGCCTATGACAAGCAAAGAAAACAAAAGACACTGAGAATGTTATTGCTGAGGTGTTTGAAGAGTCGAAGGCACAGAGCCGGAAAAATAGAGATCCCCAAAGATTTGGTTGACTGCAGTTTAACCTCTTGATTAAAGCCATTGAAAGAAACTGTAAATTATTGAAAGATGGGGTTTAAACTGCATACTCTACAATAATCTACTTTTTGAGACCTTTAACGTTAAAAATCTATAGCCTGACCTGTAAACTTCAAGGTAAAATAAGTAAGAGTTCAGTTTCCTGCATGGTCTAATAGGCCTCAAGACGACATCTCCGTTATTTCAAAGTTTCTGAAAGCAGAAATGCACGATTTCGCAGTTTTAAATGAATGAAAACCAAGCTCTTGAACCACCATTTCTCGACTTGTGAAGGGATTCAACTATAACTGCTGGTTATTTCCCTGTTTGTTTTGAAGATATGCACTTTAGTGGCAAAATATTACATGGTCGACATTAAAGTCACTCAACAATCAAAACATTTGATTTGTTGAACTTTATGTTATTTTATTGATATTCGTAACGGACAGGACAGTGGAGCTAGACAGGAAGTGAAGCAGGAGTTCAAAAATCGAGTCTGTGTTGCCCTCTGCAGTGTCACCAACCAAGGCAGTGTTATTCTTTCCAAGTAGTTCTTCTAGTGTTGCAATAGTACACACTCCTCCTTTAACATACTTTGGAGTGTGTATTTGGCTTAAAACCAAGGCAGGACTCATTGATAAATGCTCACCGATGTTTGCGGAATATATGTCGGCACATAAGTGTTTACTGTAATGATCCGCTCAGTGCATTTGTGTTGAAATAAGGTATTTAGGAACTTGTACCTTGAATGTTTTCAATATTACATTCCAAATATGAACTAGATTTGGACGCAAACAATGTGGTGATCGTTTAAAGGTGATTCATGGCATCTGACAGGTGTTTTGAGTTTCAGCTGCTGGAAACATGATTCGTTTCGCTCCTCGTTTCATCAATCACCTTTAACCCTCTTCATACCATAACGTCTAAAGAGTCAATGACAAAACAAGAGCTAGCTCATTAATGAAAGATAGACGTATGAAAATGTAAACACCTCTCTTTAGAAAAAAGCAGGTAGCCTACCCCTTGTGGCAGAGAGCTGCTTGCTGCTACAGCTGAGTGAGTGCTAATAGTGATTTATGAGAAGCGTTATTGGAAGGAATGTGAGCGGGACTCATCTGAGCGATGGTTCAAGATCCGCGCTCTGCTCTGCAGCGACAGGTGTTGTGAAAAACACAGCGGGTGGTGCTTCACGGTTGTTTAATTTTCCTTCAGTGTCTGAAATCCATTTGTACTGTGTGATAGATTTTTATTATGTGGACTCCTAGACTGTTTTAGCTAAATCTACCAAACTTTGCCAGGACTTGCAAACTGGTCTCACTCATGTTGCTTTAACTTTTCAGACTGGTACCACTTAAGGAATTCTGGGAAATTGCTGAAGTTTCCTATTGACTTAACATGAAGCCAAACTTTGTGAAATTGTAAACTCAAACTTCAAACTGAGCACACTTGTGGAGGTTTTCCAAGAACATACCAACATTTTTTGAACCCTAGGCTCTAGAAGGGGTTAAATATTTACCATTGACGAACGGCCATTAAAAAATAACTGGGAAAATGCCCGAAAAAGAAATTTGAATCATAGTAACTTAACCTACATTTTTATGATATCACTGACAACTTCCTTGTAACCAATTTGCTAAACTTTATCTCTGTGAACTTTCTGGGGATTAGTTAAACCAGAGACTTGTAAAGTCCATTACATCCTTATTGCTGTTTAGTCGGTTGTTTAGTTAGTGCTTGAAAGCACTCGGCAATGCGCACCATTTTTACTATTATAGCAGAATTTTGGACCTTTTTAACTTAATAACGCTTTGTGATATATAGGTGAAATATAAATCATACAGCTCATTGAGGAAGGGTGTGCTATTACTTTTGATACAAAGGGGGACAGAAGCGAGACCATCCACTTTGCTGTCTGCAGTGCGATAAAGTCACTTGACCCTAACCCTAAAAAGTCTACTTGAACAGGGTACGCCCTTTCTTTTGAACATGCATGATGTGGCCCCCTGGGTTACGCTGTTGGTGGTACATTTGTATTACTGTGAAACTCAATCGGATAAAGTTGCTTAGTATACCTTTTTGACAACCTTTAAAAGATCACAGAAACCTCTTTGTTGAAAGCTTGTGTATATTGAGAAAGTGGGTGTGGCCAGACATGAATTAATTAGAGTTACGAAATGGGTCAGTAGCTTCCTGAAAGGAACAGTCCGCTCTCTTGACATGGGATTATTAGTCTTTTAATAATAAGTCTTATTTTGCATAGCTTAGCATAGATCGTTGAATCCAATCAGACCAGTAGCATTTCAGTTCAAACTTTTAGAGTTAAACTGTGTTGTAATTAGGTTGTGATTAAAATATTTTAGGTTGATATTGTTAGGAACTATACTCTTGTACCAGTGAAATGATAAACATGGCCACACCTTGCGCACAGACACTGGAAACTCTTCATTTTTGGTCTTCTTAATTTTATTGGTTATAATTATGTTAGTTCTTTTCAGAAGGCTAAACAAGTAAATAAAACTTGTTTGACATGTCACGACCTCTGCTCGGCCCCCAAGTCCTGTCAGGTCTGTAACATGTGAACGACACACCAAAGAAGTCAGAGTTTTCCAGATAATCTGAATTGGGCATTTAAACTTGCGGTCTCAGTGTCGCCTTGTAGGATGTTGTTTAAATATAAGAGATATTCCACCGAACCGTTGCCATTTCTGTCTCTGGGATTTTATATGTATAAATAAACATTAAAGTACTTCGTAAATTCACTTTATTAATAATGTACTGCATACTATTCTTATTGCAAATTTAAGCTATAACATTTAAAATATTGAAAAAATCCATTTCTAATGTTTGTTTCAAATACATTTATTTACACAAATATCCATACATTTTCGTCATGTCCCCAGCTTTTTACTCATTCCTGTTACCCTAACCCATCCCCTCCACGAAAAACTGGAGAATTTCCATTAGTCAGTTATTTAGCAGGGAGTTGCATCACTAGGATCTTTAGAAGGCGTTTAAAAAAACTATCCTGCTACTCAAATTATTTCAGGGATTTAATTAGTTTGGTTTAAAATGCACATATTTGGTAAATGAATTTGATAATCTTCGATTAAAAATCTAATAAAACATTGAAATAAGTTACTTAAGATGGACCAATACCCATTTGATGTACGCTACTGGAATCTGTTCTAAAATAAAGTAGAAAAGAATTATTAGAATTGAATAGTTACCACAAGCAAATGGCACTCATTTGGTGGAATGGCTCATAAACAGAAAAACCTAATGGCAAACATTTTGATTCAGCGCATTTAACTGAAAAACATTTGAAAGTATTTATTTTAATTGAATTTTAAGACACCTGTAGCGTTTCTCTCTTTGATTATTTGGCTCATCAATGTCAAAAACATTTGCTAAACGCACTTCTATCTTCAGTGACGGAGCAAACAAAGAGACTCTAGGTGCTGTCAGTCTTATCAGGCTCTCGGCTTGAACACAATCTCAGAGATTCCTCTTCAGTCAAGGACGAAAGATCGTCATCTCTCTGGGCCTCCAAACTTCAAAACACTCCGGTCATTCTCTTTCTTATTACACACATACACATGCACTCCCTTTACTCCCTGCGAGTTCAGCGGGGAATTGCAAACTGCAAGAGACTTGCTGTAAAACATTAAAAACTCAACCACAGCCTTAAATTCCAGGAGATGTTTGCGAACCCCATGCCTGTGTGCGAGAGGACTGTGGGGGCTCGGGGGGATGTGATGAATGGGCCGAGGGAACATGATGGATGTGGCTGCTGGGGTCTGTGTGTGTGTTTAGGTACGCATGGAGGGTTAAGATGAAGCAGAGAAGAGAATCTCACACTGAGCTGTGAAGGAAAAAAAGAGAAGGTGCTCCAAGTTGAGTGAAGGAAAAAAGGAGAAGGGTTGCGAAACAAGTGCTTGAGAAGACCGAGAATGACAGAAGGGGTTATTATTAAGATATAAGAAGTTCAATTACAAGCAGTAAAATGTAATAATCGCTCCTAAAAGTATGTTTAAATTTAGATTAAGCCTTGATTTTGTCACTCAAACATTGCCGCACACTGTAATTTCTGCCCTGGGAAATGTTTGTATGGTGGTAGATGGCCAAAGTTTGTGGACAAACTTGGCTTGTAAAAGTGCCATTTAAAAGTATTTTACCAGCAAACAATTACAAAAAAAGGTTGGTATAGAGGCATTGAAAGTTCCAAATGTCAATATGAGTGTAATGAACCGGCCCCCATGTCAAAATGGTTGCTAAGGTAAACAGTCAGGTTGCTATGGAGGCGCGGTAACATAATATAATGCTTCCTTTATCGCTTTATAAACCAACCCTTTTATGATTTACCAAAGCTGAGATAGAGTTCAGAAAATTTGGTTGCTAGGGTAAACAGTTTGGTTGCTAGGGGGCCGTCAGTGATTTTATTTATTTTATTTATTTGTTACTATTAGCATAAACCAAATTTTGCCCCATTTCTCTGCGATGTTTCATCCCGAAAACATTTTCATGCCATCTCCCATGCCTTTTCAATGGCAAATACTTTTGAACACAGTTTCTTGTATTTTCTTGCAGAGACTGATTACCTCCAAAAGATGTCAGTTTGAAGTTTCTATGAGGTTCTATGCAGATGTAATGTGATGCTAGCTGCTTTACAGTCTTTAATTTAACTAATTCTCACAAAAATCACAGAGAATCTAAGTTGTTACTAGCATAAATAACCACCATTTCTCTCTTTTACCTGTTTTTTTCAATGGCCGTTATAAGTCAATGGTAAATATTTAACCCCATCTAGAGCATAGGGTTCAAATACTTTTGCACAGATTGGTAGGTTCGTGCACAGACTGGTAACCTCCAAAATTGTGGTGAGGTTCTCAGTTTGAGTTACAGTTTGATAAAGTTAGACCCCATGTTAAGTCAATTGAAAAATTTCCCAGCATTCTCAGCCATTTCCCAGAGTACCTTTACTGGTACCAGTCTGAAAAGATTTTGAAGGGTGTAGCTCTACGAGGAGATGGTATATAATTAATTTATAACACTCCACATTTCTGTGTGCTTTACATACTCTAAAATGTACAAAGATTATTCACAGATGTTTCCATTGCTCACTTTTTTTTTTTTTTAAAGACTTTTATTACAAAAACTCATCTCTAGATTGGTGTGAGTTGAAGCGTTTATGAAGAGGATTTGAGTTACACCGCTGCTGTTTTTTGAGTAACCCCTGGTAGTTCCTCTTGGTCACAATCTCTTATTTCTGTTACTGTCCAGATGAAGTACAATCACTGCTCTGTTTCCGCTGCACGGTGGCCCTAGTTAACCTTCCAAACATTTCCAGGGTCCCAGACTCTGAACCTTTATGTAAAGTGTGCAACCTGTTCATGATCTTGTTACATAACCCTCTTTTTACTGTTTTCCTTTTCATTCCCTGAACTCAACTTTATTTTATTGGGCTTTTACTTTTTATTTCATGTTTTATGGGGTGTATTTAATGCCAAAATCTGTAATCTTGGACGTTGTAACTTGTAACTTCCAAGGGTTTGCTCAAACATTTCACAGGGGTTTCAGAAGATGTTACTGTGCTCTGGCAAAGGAGGATGATTTAACTTGTTAAAATTGTGCAGCTTTTAAATTCACCAAACCATCTTTTGCGCATTCACATCTTTTAGAGTGCAACAAATGGAGATCTGGCTTTTAAAACGGGTCAGCTCTTGGAAAAATAATAGTCCCAATACAGGACTCGAGGTGTTTGGAATGAGAAGACAAAATGATCATTAAATGCTCCGCATCTCTGGAAACATTTCCAGGTGAGGTCATTAAATCAACTCAAAATTTCATTAAATCAAATTTCCATTGACGTAATATGGGGTATCAAGCTGTAACTCAAACTGAGAACCTCATAGAAACCTCAAACTGACAACGCTTGGTCTGTGCAAGAACATACTGTGCAAAAGTATTTGAACACTAGGCTCAAAAATATAAGAAAAGGAAACAAAGATATCTTCAAGATGAAACATAGAGATTTGTTTATGTTAATCACACTACCAACTTGTTCTCTAGCAACCAGAATATATACCCTAGCAACCACATTTTCTGAACTGTTGCTCAGCTTTGGTAAATAATAGAGACATGTGAACTGGTTTATAGAACTTATTGTTACAAAGGCAACATTACATTATATCACTGACTCCATAGCAACTAAGATGTTTACCATAGCAACCAAATTGAGTATATTTCTATCTCGGCTTCGGAAAATCATAGATACATGGAGGTTGGTTGATTTTACTCATGGTGACATAGGGAAACATTTTTTAGAAATACTTTTAAATGCCACATTTACACTGCAATAATGAATGTTTGTTTACAAACATTAGCCATCTATTTTTTGGGTTTAAGTGGAAAATAAAGATGACTTGACAAACGTATTAAGAGTTATCAAGAGATTAGTAACATGCGCTGCCTTCTCCAACTTCGTTGTTAATCAAAAAACCAAATGCACTGGTTTAAATAAACAAATATAAATTGCACAACACTTTTTGTAACGTCTTTGTGTTCTAAAAGTTCCAGAAAACATGACTTATATCTTTAAGATCTGTATCTTCAATGCATTTGGGTAATGTGCATATATATTTGTATATATGTATGTATGTATAGATATTTTTATGACGGGAAACACTGCCGCCATGTGGTGAACTGAAAGTTTTCTCTGAGCCACCTTATTTAGACTCAAGATATTTTTCTGGAGTCATTCTGTTTTTTTTCCTGTACTTTGAATAAAAATATAGTTAGGTTTGTTCTACATTAAAAGCAAACAAATATTCATTTTTTTAAATTTATTTCATTTCTAAAAATGTGTTCATGAAAAAAATGTTACGTATAATCTACATATTTCATGAGGTTTAGGAATTGTAACAATATATATAATAAATTTCGAAATTTTTAGGATAGTATAAAAAATAAATAAAATGTAAAAAACAAACAAAGGCTAAATACATATGATTATAATAATGACAGTCACCAAACTCTACGTCTGTGTCCTAATATGCTTTTTCGATGCAGTCTTGCATGCATGCAGGCCACAAGTCTGTACATCATCACATCTGACATTTTTTTTATGCTGATTTGTGCTCATCAGCAGCCACTATTGACTGGTACCCACAACTCTTTGTAAATGCTCTCCTCTTTTTCAGTTTTTCTTTTTCAAAAACTAATAAAGAGAAAATAAAATAATATCTGGCCACTCCTATTCTTAATAGAGCAGGAGGAGTTGCTATCACATTGGGCATAGTGGCCATTTTGTTTGTGTTCTTAGTTTCCACCAGGAGTTGCTATTTTACTGTTGTGTGGGTAAATATTTACGAAAATACAAACAATATATAAATAAACAACTACAGTGGTACCTCAAGAGATGAATGCTTTGATTTACAAAATGTTCGAGATACGAAAGCTCTCGCGGGAAATATTTTGCTTCGAGATAGGAAAAAATTCCAAGATACAAAAAACACCAACAGTTCTGCTCTATTATCCGCTTGATGAGTCTGACGTTGTGCTGCACTTTCAGGTCCTGGCTCTCCATTCTCCATTGCAGACAGTGCTAAAGGGGCTGATACGCTTTAAAACACTTTAAATCAGTTTTAAATCGAGCAAAACATTATGTATAGATTATCAATAATGTACTATAACAAATGTTAGAGTCAAGGTGTCGTAAAAGAAATAACGTTTATAAAGTGGAAAGTGCTGTTCTGTAGCGCAACTTAGAGAAACCCAGTGTCTGCGCTTGTTTTCTGCCACTCTTTCCACCGCCTCCGACACTTTTGTGTACATATTACATTTTTTGCTTGTATTTTATTCTGTTTATTAACATTTATTAACAATGTGTAGATATAAGGATTGAAGAAAAGTTACTTGATTTTTCTCTGATTTTCCATTTTTTTAACAACTTGTATTGTTGTGTCTGAGAGCCATTGCACGGAATAGGCACGGAATTTCGTATCTCGGGGTACCAGTGTATTACTAATAAAATAGAAAAAAAATAACTTGGTGGGTTTTAGTTTTTATCCGTAGGATGTGTAACCTTGGCAACAAAAGATATGGCGGAGACCATATTTGAATATTTTCTGTATTCCGATGCACTGGGTCACGAAACTGTGCTCCACAGGATGCGCCTGCCATTTGGGACAGACCCGTAGTTTACGTAGTGCCCAAACCGGAAGTTGTGCTGTGAGGTCACGTTACGTATTCCACGTCGAGGAAGTCACTGACATGATCAATTTGTGTTCCAAACCGAGCGGAAAACTCGGTGTTTCGCTCGTATAATGCTTTAGCACTCCGCGGTGCTCAGCTTTAACACTTTGTTTATCTGAAAGAGGGTTTGAATATCTGAAACCCGGAGGCGCTGGGTCAGTGGGCGAGCCTGTCTGCTCTGTTTTTGCAGGCTAGCTCGCTAGCGCAGTAACTAATCCCCGGACAGCCATAGACGCAGCTCGCGGTTATTTCGTATTACAGCCCCCCGTGTTTTGCGTAACCATGGCAACTAGGCGACTGACCGATGCCTTCTTATTAATGCGGAACAATGCGATCCAAAACCGGCAGATTTTGGCTGAGCAAGTGAGTACATACGAGCCTCGTCGTGCTCTGAATACACGTAGCAATGCTGCGGTGAGTCAAACGTTCATTGTCTGAATTGATTGTTTTCGGAGGTGTGCGAGTGAGAGCTAATCTGAGCTAGCTAGACCTTAGCCCTAGCTAGTGTTGTTTGTTGATCAACAAACCTCAGTGTTTTAGTTTGCTGTGTTGTGGCTGGATTCTGTGCTTGCGGAAATCTGCTGAATGTGACACCATTCGGATTAAAAGTGTTGGTCGTACTACTTTGTTTTTAGTCTTTCTTATAACTAACGTTAAGTTAAATATATTAACTGCTGACTCTTTTTCTGCAACCTACTAAAGTGTACAGCTAGCTCCATACGTTAGGGATGCTCGATTTTGCCCAAAAAAGTTATCAGTTGTGTGATCAAATTCAATATTTAATGGTCACATACACAACCATACATTTAAAAAAAGAAAAGTTGGGTGACAATATTCTTATTTCCGAAAAAAAGCCTAGAGAAACAAATCAGACTTGCTTCTGGGAGGTTAATGGACATGCTTTATTATGCTTCAATGGTTTAAAACTGCCTTCTGTAATAGAATGAAATCTGTAAAAACTTGTTACAAAATAATAGCTTTCTTAGAGTCTTTTCAAATAAATAAATAAATAAACAAAGAGTATTAAACAATATTCTAAATATGAACTCTTCTGTTAGAAAATCCAGCTTCAACGACATATCTCTTAATAACTGTAATAGAGTGAATAATAGAAGAGTCTCTCAAAGAACTTAACAAACGACATTTTTTCATCTTTAGATGTCTTCATCCTGCCAGGAGCACACAAGGCAGAGGGTTTTGTAGGATGTTGACTCTAGTCGTTTTGTAGATCTTTATAAATTGGGCTAGCTCTACAAACAAGACCATGTTTTGTCTTCGAGTTTTCCATAGATCTTTCCTACAGATCAAGCTATGCATCACATTTTCTCTTTCGCTTTGATGCTGCTGGGTGGTCTGCTATCTTGCAGCTTTTTATACGAAATTGAGTCTAGCATCTACAACCTGTTGATTAGACCCGGACAAATTCTGAATATCTGAAGAGTGACAGAATTGCTAGCATGGACACCGTTGCAATCATATCGTGCCTGCTTCTGCTTGTTTTGTCTGGTGCCGTAGCTCCATTCCTCACCATATGCATGTGGATTTTTCCCTCTTTGCACTTCTGTCTTGCACTGCTTCGCAAAATCCTGACTGAATGCTTTGCAGCTCATTTTGTACAGTGAACGTGCCACTCCTGGGTTAAAATTAGCCTTCATCCTTCAGATTTATCCTTAGTATTACATCAATTCAGTCACTTCAGAAAGCTGTGTTTCAAAAACATAGTTATTGATTGAGTTTGTTTAGGAATTATTGGACTGAATTGGACAAATCAGGCATATCTTGAAGCATACACACTATTACACTTGATTTTTTTTAGACCAATGTGCTTCACATTTCAGTTAAGAAAATACAATAAAACAATAACATAATTTAAATAATAAAACCGGTGCCGTCTTTCAATAAAAAAAAGAATTAGTGGCACATTTTCTTGCAATTGATTGCTATTAAAATAATGAAATTTTGGGGGTATATTTCAAATGTAAATAATTAATGTAAATTCAAGACAAAGAAGCTATTTAAATTAAAAATCAGTGTAATTAACATAAATCTTCTCCAAAGGAGGAGGAATAAATAATCTAAATGAACGAATGACCAGGCTTTGTCACACATAATTACATCAAAGCGCTTTAAATTGGTTTTTATTCTAGCAAAACATCAAATAGCCATAATGTGCCATAACAAATTTAGTCATCGTGTCCTAAAAAATGTATGTTTATGTAAAGTAGATATCGTTTGGCTTAAGGTAACGTGGCCTTTAAGAAAAGTCTTGCCTGACATCTCCATGGTACCAACATGGGCTATGAAAAAGAAATCAAAAGATTAGCATTTTGATCATCAACGAAGCTCAGAAGAGGAAAATGACAGTGATGCATCAACATTTAGAGCGTTTTAGAATTGTAAAGATGAAAATAATTGGTAAAATAGTTGTACTCAACCGTAATTGACAACTTTATGTTCATTTGGGTGACCATTTTCCATGTCAGGCTACTAGTATTTTGAAATTTTGCAGACAAGCAGTGTTTGTGGCTTTGTCCAGTTTAGTCCAAACCCTACTTTCTGTTTTAATGATGCTGACCTTTGCTTTCTGTTTGGGCTCCACGTGTCCTCCTCCTCTTCTCTCTTTCCTCTCCTCCGATGGGACCTCCCTGGGCTCTTCCAAACATGTTAGGAGTTTGATGAGGTAACCTTAATGTTGAGCACTGACCTCTAGTACAAACATAACACCTTTTTCAAGTTTAATAGAGACCTGTTTGAAATTAATATAAAACTAGCGAATGCAACGTCGTTTGTAGCAATCACCATACAAACCAGCATTGTTTACCACGTCTTTGTAACGATAGACGGGCAGTCATTTCAAACGTGGTTCCTGGCAACCGGTTCAATATATTTATTGGATAATGACCATTTTTTTTAAACAAAAAGGCTCAATATTGAGGAGTTTTCTCCTTTGTTAACTGCATTTGACCATTATGAGAAGTTTGCCTTACCTTGTATTTTTAACTCTGGATCATATAATAATTATAATAATGGATTTTTGTGTTTTATTGAACTTTTAGGATGACAAAATGTAATCTTTAAATGTATTTTAACATCTTAATTAGATTTTCACTCAATCATGTTCATGGTTTAAAAATGTATCTAATTTATCTAATTTCCAAGAAATCATACACAATATCAGATTGATTTTCTGTCTGTCTGTCTGATAGTTGGCTGATGACCGAATGGCCCTGGTGTCTGGCATTAGTCTGGATCCAGAGGCTGCAATCGGAGTCACAAAGAGACTCCCGCCAAAATGGGTGGAAGGTGTGGACGAGGTAACTGAACACTAAGCATCACGTCCTAGAGACCATTCGTTCATTTTCTTATTCCCTTTTTTGGGTCACGGGGGTCTGCCGGTGCTTATTTCCAGCGCACATTGGGCGAGAGGCGGGGGTACACCCTGCACAGGTCGCCAGTCCATCGCAGGGAATCCTAGAGACCATCTCGTGTGAATTAATAAGTGTTATTTGCTTGACAATTTACTATTTTGGAATCTCTGTGTCTGGAGATAGCCGTTTGCAGAGGTTAACATCAGCTGCGTTTGCATCCAACTGTTTCGTATTCTTACATGACAAAAAACCTGGATGGAGACCCCAAGATGCGGATACGTTTTTAAAAGCACGTACAACTTGAGTAAAATAAACTTTTTAGGAAATCCCAGCAAGTTTATACACGCAGTTTTTTTCCCTAATACTGGGGTGCGGTGGGGCAGCATTAATTGACTATTTAACAAACCCATTGCCTCCAAAATTTTCATGCAGCACCTAAAATACCCTGACTGGGTAACCTCCAGTCTATGTGGCACTAAGTTTGTGTATTTCTACAGTTGTCTGCAATGTTTTTGAATATAATGCAATTTCCAAAAATTAGTATTGTGTTACTTTAAACACTGCCACCATCGTTTGTGAGCTGTAAAAGACCAGAAAAGGGTTATTTATAATTTATTTTGGACTGCATTTACCATAAGTAATCGTTATGAGCTATTTCTAAAGAGTTTTAAGTGTGATTCACCAGACCATTACAGAGACCTCATGGAATAGATGAATACATGAGTTTAATGGGGTTAAAAATCTCTCTTTCTTTCTTGTCTGCTATTCATTGAGGTCTAATAACAATAATTGTTTTAAAGGATATTGGTGTTTTTGAACGTCTGAATTTATTTGATGAGCCAATTTATTTTATCTGACCGTGAATCTGAAGAAAATAACCTTTTCCTGCTGATGAAAAGCAAACTGGAGGGCTGTGGTTGAAGCTTGCTGCTTTAATTCCTCTCATTTCCAACAATTAAACTGGTGCTTATGACGATCAATATAATAACTGGTTGAAACTCAGTCATCAACTGAAACAGAAACAACTATGATGGAGGATTTCCCAGATAAAGGTTCCAAGATGTGCCTTTCAGACTTTTTTGAAGAAGCACAAATAAACTAGGAACTTTGAGGATGGTAGTAAAAGGATTCTTAAACTGGTTAATTACGCTTCAAAAACAGAAAATGTCCAGCAATGCAATACTCTTAGAACTGGGAGAAACCGCTGGGACCCATCTAGTTTCTGGAGACGTCTGGCCAGAAGAGGTCTTCCTGTACGTCCAATGAAATCCTTAGATGTCACTTGTGAACAGACAGATGCAAACAATATTTTTACATTTTAGACTTTTTTTCTCAGTAATTGAGCCATAAGATCAGCAGGTAGTTTTTTTGGCACACAGGGTTCTCAATGGATTCTTTGTTCCCTCAGATTCAGTATGAAATCACGCGTATTCGTCAAAAGATGAAAGACCTGGCCAGTTTGCACGACAAGCACATGAACCGGCCGACGCTGGACGACAGCAGTGAGGAGGAGCATGCCATTGAGATCACGACACAGGAAATTACGCAGGTATCATCCTCGTCTCTAAATAAATGTCATATTTGAAGATATTTCCCTTTGCACTGCAGATCTGTAGAGTCTGTTGTGTCTGTGTAGATGTTTCACAGGTGCCAGCGAGCCGTGACTGCGCTCCAAACCCAGAGTTTTCACTGTACGGAGCAAGAAAGGAGGTTGTTGACGAATGTGGTCTCCTCATTAGCCCAAAGTCTTCAAGACCTGTCCATTAACTTCAGACACACGCAGTCCGGCTACCTGAAACGTACGTAAAGGATGATCCACTTTCAGGCATGTTTTATACTCTATTTTACGGCAGAGGTTAAAGAACCGCAAAGTGGTTGCCAACATCTGCCAGCCAATCGGAATCTGGCATTCAGACCATGGCATAAGTCAAATTCAGACCTGTCCAAAGCTGGACCTGGACAGTTTAGCTTCTACCAATAAAATAATGGAGAGTTCAGGCTTGGAAGAGTCTCAGACAACACTCTCTCATGTCCATGAACCAACCCGCGGATGATTCTTCTTCTTCTTTCGGCAGTACCCTTCAGGGGTCAAAGCGAATCATCTTCTCCACCTCTGCAACATTTGCACCTACTAGCTTCATATTCTCAGAGTTTCACACAGTTTTACTTTCGTGTGCAGGGATGAAAAACCGTGAAGAGAGATCCAAGCACTTTTTTGACTCTGGTCCTCTTGTGGACGAGGATGAAGACGTTGCACTTTATGACCGAGTGAGTTGTTTCACAGATATTTCTCTGTATTTGATCACGTAAAGAGCCTTTATTTGTATCTTGCTATCCTTTTTATTTAGGTACCGGTTTATATCTGTTATAATCCAAATCACATTGAACTCAGTCCACGATAAAAACGTCATTTTATGCTCCTTTTATGGTTATACGTGGCCTAATAAAGTCTTTTTCTGGTAAACGTTGTATTTAAACATGGAAATAAACCACTGCTTTTAGTTACACATGCTTTAATTGCTTTCCAATGGCGTCTGAGGGAAGAAATCCCTGTTTTGGGCTCTTTTAGGGATTTACTGATGACCAACTGGTGCTGGTCCAGCAGAACACGGTGCTGGTTGAAGAGCGAGAGAGAGAAATTCGACAAATCGTTCAGTCGATTTCTGACCTAAATGAGATATTTCGAGATCTTGCTGGAATGGTTGTTGAACAGGTGAGTGGTCAACCAATTAATTGGTAAATTAATTAGATGTTCTCTTCTGTTGGAGTTGAAGACAAAATTACTAGCCCTCGCTTGTGAAACTGCATATTTTAAACATAGTTCCCAAGTGGTGTTTTGTGATTTTTCCACATAATTGTTTTATTCTAAGGAAAGTCTCATATAAACAGATGCCTAAATTAAAAAGTAGATGCGTTAAATCTGCTAAGATCAATTTAGTTAAAGTCAAGAATTACTTTGGCTGTAGAAAAAAAACACTGTCCAATTGAAAATGGCAGACAAAAAATTGGACTTGACAGAAAGAATTGTTAATACTAATAAAGCTGGAGAAGGCTGCACCTTTATATCACTTTTATGTGAAGAACTGCAGTGAGAAGCATCATCAAGAAGTTTAAAGAGACCAAAACAGTGGAGAACAAGATGAGCAGATCAGGAACGGAAAGATTTCAAACATTTGGGAAAGAAATGTGTTGAGAGAGGTTTCTGAAACCCCTGCCAAGACACTAGTGAAGGACTTTAACCAAGTCTTTGGTTTATTGACGTCTCAATGAAGACAATAACCAGTGCAGGAATGCACTGCGACGTTTGCAACCAAGAAAGACCCCTCCCAGCCAGAACGAGGTTTGCAACCTGGAGAAAGTGATGCATACTGGAAACATGTCTTTGGTCAAATGAGACAAAAGTTTTCTGTGGGGGTGGAATTGGGTACTGCGAATCTCGAAATGGTATGATTTTGAAAAGCAACCTCAGTTTACAAGAGTTGATATCTTCATCATCAGCATTTCTGGTGAAGAAATAGATCCAAATTAAAAAACTTGACTGGCCTGATCAAACCCAGACCTGAATCCAATCGAAAGTTCACAGTTTTTACCAGAAGACCAACACATGAGATGGTACTCCTCAGGAGATTTGCTTGAGACTTTGCAAATGCAAAAGAGAATCACTTTTACTTCAGAGGGCTGATCATTTTGACCTGTAGAATATTGTTAATTATACCTTTATTTTTATTTATATTACAAGTACTTCAATCTTCCTTATTTTCAAAAATGAAGTTAAACATCACTTGGGAATAGGAAAGTGCAATGAAGCGTTCCAATGATTCATATCATCCTGAGTGTATTTCTTTCTCTGCAATTTAAACTGGTGTTTTTGGAGAGAACAAAAACATTTAGAAAAGGGAGGGGGTCGTCCTGTAAAGTGAATACTTGGTGGAAAAACATTTGTTATAATAAGAAATCCTTTAGAAAAATTAATTATTGATCTCACTACTGCAATCCAGGGCACGGTGCTCGACAGAATCGACTTCAATGTGGAACAAGCTTGTGTGAAAACTGAAGAGGGCCTGCAGCAGTTGCAAAAGGTGAGACTTATCATTGCTGATAATGTTACGCTTCAAAGGTTAAGCGCTGACATTTACTTTCCGGCGGCTTCTTGCATAATAGTAATATTCTCCACACAACAAACAAACAAACCTATCTTTTTTTTTTACCAGGCTGAACAGTACCAGAAGAAGAACCGCAAGATGTTGGTCATTTTAATCCTCTTTGTCATAGTTGTGGTTCTAATACTCATTCTCTTCGGGACGAAGTTCAGCTGAATCATTCCACGACCGATGTGTGTTTGTCTGTGGACTGACTTTCAAGAAGACCATGCTTTGAAGGTGGAATATCTATCTAATAGAAGGTGCTTTTATTTTAAAACGCTTCATTGTGTACAACGCCCTCTGCTGGACGACAAATGGAGATCTTTTCACCAATCCTGCCAGCGTTGGGACTCCAGTTCCAGTCGAGAGCATGTTTCTTCAAGGGAATGGCAGCAACTGAGAACATCAAGGAGATAATTCCATCCTCTAACAAAGAGTACCACAAATGATGAAAGTCTCGCAACCAAAATATGAAAGTACCATATACTCTAGTTTACTCTTTCACGAGTGGTTTAGTCGTTTCAAACTAATTTCTGCATTGAAAATCTGTTCCAAAATCTCTTCAGTCGCTCACCGATGTGTTTGCGAGAAGCATCGATGCTCTGAAAGCCATTGAGGAACTGATGCCAAGAAAGGAACACATATCAGAACCGTATCCTCTTTTTTTTTTTTTACGATCATGTGAGGTATTGAATGTGCTGCAGATGAGCTGAAGACACCATCATGTGTTTATCTCCAGTGTTTCTGAGTCATTTCAGTCATTTATTTACTCTCCTCCTCGCCTTAAAGAGTAACCCGGGACGTTTTTAAGGGGATGGTTCATTCGAGAATGAAGATGTACGCTCCTTTAATGATTCCTGATGTTTTGGGTTATTGTATTTGATGAAAACTAAGAACATACTGGTTATGAACTTCACTAGCAGAAGGTACAACCTGCTCTGGCTTCCAGTATTCATCCTGTAAGGGTTGTTTTCGTGGCGTTAGTTCCAGTTCACGTTTGCTGAGTCACCCAAATTCATACATCAAGATAATTTAGTCACCATTCAATGGGTCCTCTGTGCTTTTGGATTAAGGACGACCCACTAGCAAATCTTAAAGCTGACGGTCCCGATTAACATTCTTAAAAATATCCAATTTTTGGTAAACTAAAAACTTAAAAAGAGGGATATTCATTTTTTGTGAAGTTTTTATTTCAAGTCGATATTGGGGTGCCTGCAGAACTGCTGTTCCCTCTGCAAAATGAACGTATTTATTTAAATGCATATGTGTGTACAGAGTTTATGGACATCTGGTGTCTTTTGGTATTGATGTTCGTATAGCGATTTTTATTTATGTATGTTGTGGATTTTTTTTTCTGTTCCATCGCAAATTAATTTGCAGCACTACTGTACGGTTATTTTTTTTTAAAGTCCAGAGATGTTTTATTCTTATTTTAGAAAGTGCACATTCTCCATGGTTTTGCCGTGACTATAGCTATATTTTGCCGGTTCGGTACTACTGTCTGTAAATGCTCAACAGGTTTTTATCGAAATTAAAAAGAATCTATGTAAAGGTGAGGTGGCTTTTCTTTTGTTGTAACCTGTGATCTTGCAAAGGTTGAATTAGATAAGAGAGAATTAGAAACCAATAGAAACATTTTTAGGAAAAGCTTCCCAAACCGGTTTTTGTTTTCACCTTGAAGGGCTGTCAATATCCTTCACTGAACGACTTCACCGGTTCTATCACATTTTTAACAATCTTTCAGATTCATGAGTGGTTGGTTATTCCTAAACTTGGTTAATTATTTGATTTAAAGGTTCATAGTTTCATCTTCATCTACAAAATGTCTTCCATGTGGGAGCCAATGCTGAGAGCACGTAATGGAAAGGGATTGTCTGCTAGGAATCTCTTAATATAAATCTTAAAAGTCTTACCAATCACAGTCATGATTCATAAGGGGGGCTACTTTTGTTAACTATACTTCAATTTATTTATATACAAGTACTTTATTTAAACAGATAAAAGAAATCTCTTTATAAGAAAGGAACGCGATGACTTGTCAACGTCATTTGTGAAATATATTTTTTTTTAATCATTTTAATTTTTTTCCCCCGCTGTCTAACATACACGATATAAAGTTAAAAAACACTTTTAGTCCTTTTTCAATATTTTGTCGAAGCAAAAAACGGACACGTTCATAAACCACGTGCTCTGCGTCAGAAGGGCGGGGGAAGGCGGAAGGTCAAAGTGCGTCTCCCAGCGGAGAAGCGTCCCAGTCCGGCTGAAGATGGCGAACGTTCGGTTGGAGTTCTGCGCTTCTGCCGGGGACTCGGAGCCCCAGAACCGCCCGGTGCTAATTCTGGGCCAGCTCACAAACCTTCAACAGGTCTCCTGGGGCCAGGTGAAGGGGAAGCTACAGCCGGTGGTCACAAACGAGGTAAGGGGATAAATAAAAAGGCTAACGTCAAATTGATGTTAGCTTAACGGTTAACCTGTCTCTCTTGTCGAGTGTTGTGTAACGCTAACTGCTAATCTACACGTGCTAACGGAAATAAAACAGTTTAAACATAGTCACGGTTGTTATTAATATGCAAATGTTACGCCGTTTATTGACACGTTGACCAAAATAAACGACAAATAAAAAACATCAGCATGCGAATTTAACACCATAGAAATAAAGAGCCAGGCTCTTAAAACTGACATGAATTAATTCACACGTTCAGGTTTTACTTCTATAAAACTTGTGCTGAGATCACTGGTATAAAGTTCTTTGTTTCAAGTAATTAACTTTAGTTTAAAACACATTTTACATTTGATTAATAGTGAACGTTAGTAAAAATGCACATCAGTAAATTAACGCATTTCAATGTAGAATTTAGATTTTTGACGACTCTCAACTGAGAAGAGGGTTTGCATTGACGTCACATTCTCACCTGGCCACGCCCCCATCACCGAGACTGAGTGGCAAAACAAGTGGTAAACTGACTGCATTTAATACAAAAAAAGAGGTGAACTGTGAGTTATTCGGATGATAATTTATTTAGATTCTTATGACTTACCAGGCAACCAGCTATTGATGGACAAATATTTGGTCAGAATTGGATTTCCTGACATTTATATGTTCCTAATTTAGACATTAGGATGTACACAAAGACTAAGAAGCGTATGTGTAAACGAAAACTTCTTTAAAAAAAAAGTATTTCTTTACAAGTGTCTATTATAAAGGATGCAGGATGAAGTTAAATTATTGACAAGGAAATACTCTAATTTATTCTATCATTTACCATCACCTTCAAAGTTCCCGGTCGACCTGTTATTCAGGGTTAGTTCCTCAATCTTTCTGGCTACTTGTCTGCATGTTATTTTTCATGTTCTGGGTTTTTCCTTTCTTTTACAGCTCTGGCAAGCTGCACTCTCCTCTCTGAATCCCAACCCGACAGACAGTTGCCCTCTCTATCTGAACCACGCAACAGTGGCAGCCCTTCCTTCACGAGTCAGTCGTCACAACAGCCCGTCCTCTTCCTACTTCCTCACCCGCCTAGTGCGAACATGCCCACATGCCGTCGACTTCCGCTGCATTGTGGTCAGTCTTCTACAAAAGTTTGCTTCCAAATGCATTTAAATCTATGAAGGGTGATTTGGTTTGCATGATGTCTGTTTGTTCAGATCATAAAGCGTCACTAATAAATAAAATATAATCTACTATAACAGATAAATAAATTTAAACCAAGGAAGAAGACAGAAAGCAAGGTTTAAGATTTAACAGAAAACTCAGCTTTATTTAACGTAAACATTGGATGCAAACTAGCTAAAAGCATGTAATTTGAGGCTAAACAATGTAACGCCAAAATCATTTATTAATTTATTTTTTGTGTGATGTGTTCCTATTAGAAAACCAATTTCACGATGCAGTTTAAGGAAATAGACAAATGTACACAAATAAGTTGTGTAGTACAGAACAGCTTCTCAAACTAAAAGTTGTAGTCAAAAGCATGACGAGAATGTTTATAATGGGACTAGCTTAATATAAAAGTGAATGGATATTTGTAGAATGCCAGAATCTGTTTTGGTAATTTCTTAAATATTTATCAAGCGGGGGTAACTAGATGCCTAACGTTTGTACACACATTTTAATGGCACTTTTACAAGCCAACGTTGATTTTTGTGTACGATCACTATAAGTAACATACACCAACACCTATGTTGAGTTGCCAGGGTGCTTAATTTTTTTTGCCAGGGTAATTTTTTTTATGTAACTTTGTGAAATAAAATAATTTGTTTGCATAAAAGGCAATATATCATACACAAAATCAAAGTCAACTTGAATTTTAGCAATACACATGAAAATTTTTATTTTCTGACTGAAATGCAACTGATAAATGAACATTCAAGAGCCACGGTATAGAAGATGTAAACAATATATTTTCTGTTATTTACATGCGTTAAACTATTTTAACTATTGTTTGTTACTTTTGCTCGCGATTTCTGACTTCCTGTTGGAAAATAAATTTCTGAGGAAGTGATGCTCATCGTTCTATAAGATATCTTTTACTCATCTTTATTTTAATTATTCATGAGCCTGACCTCTATTATCCAATGAGAAGACACTGCTTATGACACCTAGCTCTCCATGTCCAGTCAAGTTTCAAGTTCTTGCAGTAGTTTGGAGCTCAGAAATGGTTCACAAGAGTTGTTTTCGAGGGGCTCTCCCCATGATTGAATCAGAGCGAAACGATTTAAATCAAGCATTTTTTTTCCAGAACGCAACGAGAACTGTCGAATGAAGGACCTGGAGATTCCAAATCAATGCAGTTTGTGATGCGGTTACTATTGGGTAGTGCAAAAATGGGGAAATGGAACTGACTCCAAATGTCTTAAGTGTTTTTTTTTTGTTTTTTTTTTAAATGTGGAATTTCCTGTTTGCAGATGGTGTGCGAGCGCTCTGATGTGTTTGCATCAGCATGTGCCATAGCCCGAGCCTTCCCGCTCTTCACCCGCCGCTCGTCGTCTTCTCGCTTGTCAGAGAAGAAACATGTGACTGTGGAGTTTGTGACTGTGGGACAGGACAACGGGCCTCTGGAGCCCTCCACTCTCCAGGTGCAATAACCACCTTCTTGTGGCTGTGTGATCACGTGGTTTTCAGTGCAAGTGCAGTATATGGGGGACCACAAATTTTTTTGGGAAAGTATAAATGGATGCAAGAATAAATAATCCATACATGCAGCCCATTATACGCCAATAAATAAATGTGTAAAAATTGTGAGGTACATTAATTACATTTATTCAATAATTTAATTTATGCATTTATTTAGAAATGTATTTACACATCATATATTCATTTATTGTTTAATTAATAATTTTATGTACGTTTATATATTTAGCATACTCTTTTATCCAAAGGATTTACTTTAAATATGTATGGGTTCATTTCTATTATTATTTACATATTTATGCTTAAGTAATTTTTGGTTCTCAATAGAAATATTCAGTTATGATAATTATAAGCAGTATTTTAATTAATTAGAGATTTCTTTCTGTTGGTGCCTTTATCTCTGTGGCCACAAACTCGAGCAAAATTTTATTGTTTTCTCCAGTGTCTTACCAATGCCGCGGATGGGATTCGTCTGGCTGCACGAATCGTAGACACTCCTTGCAGCGAGATGAACACAGATGACTTCCTCGAGGTATAGGTCTCTCTAACGCATGAATGTCTATGTGTTTAACAGCATTGAAGTGGTTAGAATATACTTTACAAGTTGTAAAGGCCTTTGATTGTGGTAGATTTTTTTTTACAGAGCATTAGATTAAAAATGATCTAATACATAATTAATTTGAACGTTTTGTATGCTTCCTGTATTATTATCAAATATTATTACTACATTATACTAGACTTTTTTTTTTTTTTAATGAGGAAAAAATCTGGGGTAAACGATGCATTCTTTTCTGCAGGAAATCAAGGAGGTGGGAAGTGACTTGGGCATCTCTCCAAAAGTAATCAGAGGAGAGGAACTGAAACAAAAGGGTTTTGGAGGTAATCTAGTTTTTCTTTCAAAAGCTTGGCCAGTTGCAGCTAGGGCTGAAACGATTTGTCGACAACAATAAAAAGTTTATTTGTGTTGTCAAGTAATCATTTGATATCATGTGACCTAATGTAAGGGTCACGTGTCGCGATCGACCGATATTTTTTATTACCGATACTGATACCAATTATTTGCATGTTTATGTGCCCGATAACCGATATTTATTTACTATTATACTTCTGTTTTTGACACAATGATTACAACACCACTGAACTGAACAAACCGTTTTATTTATTACAATCACTCCCTCCTTGCATACAAATCAAAACTCTTATACAACAATAAATAGAGGGGTCTGAAAGTTTTTTTTTTTTTTTCAAAAATAAAACCTTCAATGAGGTAAAAAGCAGTCTTTCATGTTAAATTTAATATTCATATTACAACAATAAAAATATTTTATGAAAAGCATGAGCAGCAACAAAATAAATATAGAATGTCTGTCTTCAAGCACAGGAGTCATATCAACTTTTTAGGTTTATATACAAACTTATTAGGTTTATAAAGCTGTTTATAGGCTAAATAGTGAAGAATAATTTGCTGGATAATGTTAATTTACTGAGTAATATTCTGAAATATAACAAACAAAACATCGTTTTTATTGCATTTCTGATATATCACAAATACGTTTTTGAAAAAAAAAACCGTTTTTGTCGTTCTAGATTATGAAATGCTTGCTGACAAAGCGCATTCAATTTCTTAGTTATATTTATTTAGAATGTTTATTAGCGGAATGATGGTTATATAAATGTTAATATAATTTGGGGTGTTTTAGTGAATCTTATTAAAAGTTATGCGGTGGCTGTGCGGAAGCATTTGATGAGCATCAACCCGCTGAGTGAACAGCAAAATGGAAGCGACTTCACGAGACGAATGAGGAGCATGAACGCGCATTAGTGGCTGTATTTAATTCAGGCAAGTTACCGGTACGTCTTTATTGGAACATGACGGTTTATTTTAGCATTCGTGACTCCGACTTCACGAGACGAATGAGGAGCATATAGACAACAGAGAGAGAATTAAATTCAGCGCTTTTATTTACAACATGTGCTTATTCGTGGCTGTATATTATTTAATCCAGGTTACGTAATCCAAAGTTACGTCTTTATTGTGACAGGATTTGATGGATTATTTTGCGTGACTCTGTGAGTTCGTTTTTATTTCTTAGAGCCAAGCTGCATAAATTACATATCAGTCATTTATGTAACACATCTAATTTGTGCATTAATAGCTGTTATGTTAAATAAAGTTTACTAAATATAGCAAAGTTACGTCTTTATTGGAACAGGACATGACAGTTTATTTTAGCATTCGTGACTCCGACTTCACGAGACGAATGAGGAGCATATAGACAACAGAGAGAGAATTAAAATCAGCGCTTTTATTTACAACATGTGCTTATTCATGGCTGTATATTATTTAATCCAGGCAAAGTTACGTCTTTATTGTGACAGGATTTGACGGATTATTTTGCGTGACTCTGTGAGTTCGTCTTTTTTTTTTTTTAGAGCCAAGCTGCATAAATTAAATATCAGTCATTTATGTAACACATTTAATTTGTGCATTAATAGCTGTTATGTTAAGTAAAGTTTACTAAATATAGCAAAGCAAGTAAGTATACTTTACCTGTGCACGCAGTTGTTGTTCCCCTCAGACGCCGTGCTGCAATGACGATCATGCGCGTAATTCTCAAAACGACCACAAGATGGCGCCGTTTATCGGTGAACCCGATATTACAAAACCGATAACCGATTATGGTAAAATGCTTAAATATCGGGAAAAATATCGGTAAAACGATATATCGGTCTATCTCTAGTCACGTGTCGCGATCTGAGCGCTACAGCGCTGTAGTGCTAGAATGTGATGCAGCCCTCACGAATGCTTCTGCAGTAGAAGAAAACTCAGCGCGAATTATGATGGAGTGCAAACGAATCTGAACGAGTAAGGTGTGGAAAAGTTTTACTGAACTTAACCAAAAATGCTGTCGTGTACAATACATGCAAGGCGCAACTTGCTTTTCACGGGAGCACAACGTGCAAGTTTGAGCACTTAAAAAGGAAGCATCCCGGTGACTCCCCGGCAGATTTCGACTCCCCTCTGCGTGAACGCGCATTAAATCACGTGATTACACAGACTAAACCAATGAGAGTTCAAATAAAATGTTTACTCGTGAAGATGTTTTGATTTTTATTTTGCTTATATGCCGCGTAGATGTCAAATTTACTTGTGACACATTGTTCAACTATAAATATTGTTTAAAAGAATGCAATCGCCTAAAGCTAGTTGCTTACAGCAGTGAATATTGTAATAATTTATGAACGTACAGCATTATACAAACTTTAGATGTTTATATTTTATTTGCGTATTCTTTAGAATAATTAACAATAAACGTAAAAAGAAGGATTAAACAAAGTAAGAGATCGTTGATATGAAATAAAAAGCTATATAGATCCATTCACATTATGGGAGAAAAACTTGTCCCACAATGGGGAAAGTTCATTTTAATAGTTTTAAGAGTCAAAAATAGAAATAAAATGAGACACACCAAAGCATTTCAACACAATTCATTATCTTATGCTGCTTCTAAACTTATTTTTATTTGTTTCTTACATTTTGAAATGTTGCCAGATTTTCTAAGCATTATTAGATTATCACCCGCCAAATATCTAGTTTTGTAACTGTGTATTTCCCTGGGATATTACTTTTGATTAATTAAAACGAGAGGTAAACCAACAATTATTAATGCTGCTGTCAAGATATGTTCACATTCATCTTTCTTTTTGTCTGTAATGCAGCTGATTATTCATTTTTTTTTCTATTGAATTAGAACAAAACATGTAAACAATGCTTAGAGAGCATTTGTGTGTAACAGAATCAGAAAACTTAAAGAGAATGATCTGTTTAGTTGGCTCAAAGTTCATTAAAATTTTCTTATTTTATTTATTAGTTAGAATATTTGTAACTCATTATTTTAACTAGTTGAAAAAGCAGAATAATCGCTCAAAGGCTACTGATTAATCATTGAAATAGATGACTAATCGGTCTAATAATCCATGGATTAATCGATTACCAAAATAATCGTTTGTTGCAGCCCTAGTTGCAGCACTTTCTGATTTGTGTTGGTAGATTTCTATTGAAAACAGAGAATTTAAACATTGGGGTGGATTCCAAATGATGCATTTGCGTGTTGATTGGTAGGTGAAGCGCTCTACGTGTGGATTTGAATAGAAATTGAATCTGAAATGCTCGCATTTATTTACATGTAAAATTTCACTTAGCATCCAACTAAAATGCTATTTTTACAGCGATTAATGAATATCTTTCTGTTTTTAGGAATCTATGGAGTTGGTAAAGCAGCCCAGAATCCTCCAGCACTGGCTGTTTTGAGCTACACTCCGTCAGGTGCCACACAGACCATCGCTTGGGTGGGCAAGGGCATTGTTTACGACACTGGAGGACTTAGCATCAAAGGAAAGGTAACTATTACACCTCAGTGTCAGTTCAATGTGATCAGCAACGAGTGATGGAAGACAGGTTATAAAACACTAATTGTGTTTAGTGAAATGCCCTTATTCTAATGGAGAACCGGCCTTCCTCATCTTTGACACTCAAGCAGATATCAAGGGATTAAAACAAGAATTTCACTTACACAAAGTTACACCCTTTGTTTTTACAACCTCTCTTTTAGACCACTATGCCTGGAATGAAGAGGGACTGTGGAGGAGCGGCTGCCATTTTAGGAGCTTTTAGAGCAACTGTGAAGCAGGTATGTCTTTACATGGGTTTTCTTTGGGGGCATATACTTTTGAGCATAGTCTTAACCAATCTAAGTAGAGACTTGGCTGCTATTTGCACACTCACAGGCAGCCTTTTGTTGAGATATTAACCAGTCCCTCCAGGATTCCGCGGGATTTTTTTTTTTGATTGTCTCCTAAAGTGCTGAATTTAGCTTTTTGAAAAGTTGTGGGTTTTTTTTTTTTGAGACACATTTTTCTCAACAGTGTTGCATTACCTTATGATTTCACAAACATTTTATGACGTTTTTTTTCCCCTTTTATTATCTCTATCTTATACCCTTGCGGCTCTCTGTGCGCTCTGATCACATGCAGATCTGACCGCAGACAACTGCTGCTTCCTCAGGAGGCTGCAGCCAAGGTTCAGTTAAGAAAAAAAAAATCATGTTGTTCCCGTAAAATATTTAGACTCTTAGCATTTTGTTTGTGTTTGTCTCTGAACTTGAATAAATGATTGATGAAACTACCGTGTGAAAGCATGAAAAATACTTTTATTAACTGCCCCTCTCAAACTCGCTAGTGCTATCACCTTTGCCCACGCAAGTACTGCCTGACAACTGACAAAAGCAAACCACCACAGACCTAGTTTTACAAACGTTATGAAGTTTTGTTGTTTACCTTGTTCCTTTCGCTGCTTGCGTGATGGGTCACCTGCCGTGTCGGCTCTTGCATGGACATGTTTGTCTGTAGAGAAATGTCGGTCAAGCAAGGTTTTTTTCTGTTCCACAACAATGTTGCACACAGAGCGAAAGAGTTTCCCTTCACTTTCATGGAGAACATTAGGGAATTAGGGTCTTTCGCAGTGATATTTGTAGGTAAGTGTGATGTATTTGCGCTTGTGCCTGCTTTCTCTGATAAGGATTTCCTGTGTGGAAAATAATGCCAGGTACAATGACGGACCAAACTTATTGGTCGAAGTCGCGGTGATTGCATGAAATTGCAAGGCCGCAAATAAATCGCAGGGATTGGCTGAATTGGCGCCATGGCGAAATCCTGGAGGGACTGATTAACGTGTACTTAAATGGGCCCCTACTTTCAAAATGGTACCAGTTGATGAGCGGTACCTAAACACTCATCGATATTAATAAAAATCAAACCTTCTGTGAGGGTCTGTTGGGAACATCTAGCAGAACCCCCTGTCAGAAACATCTCAAACTCCCACCTCCAGCGGAGCTTCAACCAGATTCTGAGGGAGGCTGGAGATCAAGTGCTTGATCCCCTTCCAGTTGTAACCTCATGTGTTTTTGGGTCAGGGCTTCAAGGACAATCTTCATGCAGTTTTCTGTCTGGCTGAGAATTCCGTGGGGCCAGCAGCCACCCGACCGGACGACATACACACTCTGTACTCGGGAAAGTAAGTGTGTTTTGACTGCTCTCCATGGGTCCCAGCTTCTGTGTGTAACTGGTTTCTGTGCACCAGGACTGTAGAGATCAACAACACTGATGCTGAAGGCAGACTGGTGCTTTCTGATGGGGTTGTGTATGCGCGTAAAGATCTCTCCGCAGACATCATACTGGATATGGCGACTCTGACTGGAGCTCAGGTGAGTGCAAAAAAAAAAAAAAAAAAACATTCGCTTCTATTATGAGAGGATTGACTCCTGAACTCGGATCCTGAACTCAGAATATCCTTTATGTGGTTTGTTCCGATAGGGCATCTCGACTGGGAGGTATCACGCTGCGGTGATGACCAACAGCGAGCAGTGGGAGGCAGCCTGTGTGCGTGCAGGACGCAGCAGTGGAGACCTGGCTCACCCACTGGTTTATTGCCCTGAGCTGCACTTCTCTGAGTTCACCTCTTCTCTGGCTGACATGAAAAACTCTGTGGCGGTGAGATTTCGTCCAGGAGCTTTTAGCTAAATAACAATACTATTCCGTCAGGGAGGTGTATAATTGGCCCAAAATTTGTTCTGCAGTGGTCAATGACTCCAAACGTACAGCCAGAGTCATTGAAACTATCTTTAGCGTAAAGAATTGTTTCTGGGGTTACATGAGTCTACATTATGGGAGAAGGCTACATCCCCCAGAAGATCTGTGGTTTGTTCTTTGGGATATTTGGAACAACCTACCAGACATGTGCCAATGTGGTGGTCGCATTTGGTTTGATATCTGCGTTAAATATTCATTAATGAAGACCTTGCCTAGTACTGTATTTAATATTGTCCACAACCCCTTGACCCATCTATGAATGTAAATAACTTCTGCTCATGTTTATTTCCTGTATGATTAGGACCGTGAGAATGCACAGAGCTCCTGTGCCGGACTCTTCATTGCTTCTCATCTGGGCTTCAGTTGGCCTGGGATTTGGGTTCATGTGGACATCGCTTCACCTGTTCATTCTGTAAGCAACTCACAGAATTGGTTTAAATCAAGCAGAGCTTTTACATCCACATCAGTGTTTAGAGGTTATTCCTAATTGCACACTGCTTTTCTAACTTTAAATGAGAAGAACTTTTTTATTTAATGTTTGCTGTAATATTTCGCCGATGGAGATTGAATTAGATTCGGGAAGTTTTATTGACTTTAGAGGTTATTTTATCTATTGAGTAATTGCTATGCCGAATACCAGAAGTGCCTTCATTGGAAATGGGACTCGTCTGCATTGGTGGCATTTAAAGATTTTAATAAAACTCATGGCCTTGTTTCATGTACTTTACGCTTAGAAGTCTCTGCATGCAATCGCTGACCCGCCATTAGCATAGCTTTGATTCCATATATAACATGGTTTCAACATGGGTTATTAACTTTTAAACTTTTGGTTTGAAACGAACATAACTGTAGTTTTGATGAGGGTTAATCGAATAATAAGAGATATTCGCAAAGTAGTTCAAATGAAATGTACGACCGGCTACTTTCATTTGACAACGCTAAGCTTGGTTAAAAGACTCTAAAAACCAAAATTAATGTCTGACATCAATGATTTACCGGATCAAATATATTGCCCGTTGCCAGTTTGTGCGCTAATGCTAATGTTTTGATATCCCTTCCTGTGAGAAACCAGTCTCGTGTAAACAAGTTTTTTATTTTAGTTCAATTGAATGTAAATGTACTAAAGTGATCGAATTAATGCTAGAGAAGTTTTCATGTAAATGCCCTCAATGTTCGTTTCAACACGGAAAATCAAATTTCTCCTCAGAACGGAAACGTTTACAAAATGGCTCAAATCTATCCGGGAAATGTACGGGAATACGGGAAACCTCTTCTACGAGGGGTAGAAGAAACCTCATTCCAACAAATACAACACCAGCTTCCCCCATTGCATGATAACTCCACAAAAAAACTGAATTCTGTGTTTAAAAAAATAAGTTAGTTCTCAATTTAATGCTCAAAAATAGACAACAATTTTTATGTTTTGTGACAAATTAAGTGTTAATTTGTAAAAACAAAAAAAAACAAAAAAAAAAACGATTTGCAGTTTAAGTGAAACAGACATTTTTTCACATTTAATTTGAATTACGTTGCAAATTGTCAACTCTTGTAATGTTTGTTCAAAACCAAAAATATTGAGGCTAAAAAACCCTTTGGAAACCTACACATTATATTTTAAATAGAAATTAAACAATTAGTGGGCCACGTCATTCATACTTGATTCAAAACAGACGTTGTGACTTCTAAAGGTTAACATTTTACTTACAATTCTTAACAATTTGCTTATTTTTCCACCAATCATATGTTGCTTTGGATACAAGCTTCTGC
Organism: Danionella cerebrum; assembly: GCA_007224835.1. NCBI lineage: Eukaryota > Metazoa > Chordata > Actinopteri > Cypriniformes > Danionidae > Danionella > Danionella cerebrum. The sequence continues at coordinate 236,030 of SRMA01026654.1, forward strand.
TAAAACCTTTTTGTACAATGATCCGTGTGCAGGGTGAAAGAGCTACAGGATTCGGTGTTGCTTTGCTCCTGGCTCTGTTTGGACAGGCGTCGGAGGACCCTTTGCTGAACTCGGTGTCTCCGCTGGGAGTCGCTACTGCCAGACCTCCATCTGAAGAGCAGATGGAGAGAGACTGCAAGAGGAGGCGGCTGGTCTGAGATCAGCAAATCCATTATCATGCAGCCTACAGGGTTCCTGCACCTATTCACGGTTAACTTGTATCAGTAAAAATAAAGTAATTTGCCTTTTAAGTTCATGAACGTATGTTTTGTTGTTGATGAAATTTTTTTTATAGACGAATGAACCATTGTTTTACAGCAATTTGGGAGAAAAAGTCAATGTATGAAAAAGTGTAACGCCGTGTCTCCTAATGTTGGTTTTAAACTGGAGTTGGGTATGATTCAAGAGTGGACAGTTCACCACCGTGTTTTTGATGTTTGTAATGTGAAGATTGCAACCTCACAATGCCGTTTTTTTAAGTGCAAGTTTTTAGACTAAACAAGGCTTAAAAGAAATGGTGGTTTTAATGTTTATTTGGTTATAAGAAAATAGAAAACAAACTGTACAGTGAGATAAAGAAATATTTGACCCCCTTCTAAATTTTAATGTGTCCACAGACAAAGAAGTAATCAGTTGTTAAACTTAATGCATTTATTAACATTGAAAGATTGGAAACAAATAAGTATTTTGAGATTGAGGGACTGTATAGCCATTTTTTTGTTGCAGTAATTCAGGTAGAATTACTCATTTATGTATAAATACATTTTTACAGTTTATGAAGTTAATAAAAGAATAGCAGCGAATGCTCATCTGTCACTTCTTTAAGTCTTCAATATGTCGCATTGACGAATGTTCTGATAAAGGACTTGACATCATGTGAAGTGCTAACGGATAACGATTATAAAACTAGTTTGTAAAGTAACCGGTCAAAAAATTAGCAGAGCTGAAAAGCATTTATATAACATCAAAACTCACAAAATATGTTTGCGTCATATACACTCCCCGGACACTTTATTAGGTACAACCAACTACAGAGAATAAGAAAAAGATAAATAAAAACAGTGAGCAGCAGTTTTGTGGTTGCAAATACGTTGTTGATGCCTGTGGGCAGAGGAGAATGGTCAAACTGGTTGGAGCTGATAGAAAGGGAAAAGCAGCTCAGCGCGCACTTAGGTGTACCTAACAAACTGGCCGTTATATGTGGTTGAGCAAATACAAAGATGAGTAAAATGGTCTCTAGATGGTTATGTGTGGTATAATGACTCTAAATATGTTGTTATTGTTTTCCCCCTTAGAGATTTTGTATCATGTATTGCTTGTCTATATCTCATCGTCGTTGTGATTGGGAAATTTAAGCAACAACCGTTGAAAGAACCGTTAAGGAATTCTGTTGCGCATGCGTGATCTACCTCTGAAACAATTTTTATGAGGTTTCATTACTAAATCATGCCTATTTCACGGACGTTTTGTACATTTTAAGTTAATATATAACGGTTTGCTATATTTTGTATTTATTTTATACATGTCTGTCTGGTCCAATATTATCCATCTCCCCTGACGGAGTACCGGGATACAATAACGTAAATTTAATTCAGTCCAGTAGTCTTCAGTGGTTTTAACAGGGTTAGAATATGTAAATATTGTAGAATTTCTAGTTAGAATATTTTTGGTATGTAAAAACCCCGCCTCCTGACAGAAGTGAGTATTAATCCGGAACACTAGACACGACCGTGCGATGATCATATGACCGCCTGAGATTCAACATGGCTCGCTTTCCGCTCCTCTGGACTCTGTTTACTTTCTTTTTAACTCTCTCCTGTGTGCTCGCCGGCCGCTATTTTAATGACAACGAGCCTTGCTACAAACCCTCGCCGAGGAGAAAGCTACAAGGAGTCAAGTAGGATATTCTCAGTTGTCTAAGATTAATATACTGGAAGCTAAATAGTGATTGAAGTGTCGTGTTGAATGGTGTCGTATGACTGACCTCCCAGTTTAGTTATGTACACTGTTAAATATGGTACACTGGGTGTTTCAAACGCACCAAAACTGTGCTTTTATTTAATTTGTTTGGTAGTTCTTATTAGTTTTTTGGTGGGATTTACTTCATGACCAAGTTGTGTTTTTGTATGTGGAGGCTGGTGAAGACTTTTTTTTTTAAACTGGTAAACCAGCTGACAACCACCTACCAAAACACATATCAAGCAAGTAATGCAGGATTTTATACTTGAGTTGTATGTTAAAGGGGTCATGAACTGTGAAGACAAAAATGTTTTATTTTTTTATTTTTATTCTTATTTTTTACATATAAAGGCCTTTACACACTGATCCGAAATTTCATGCGACAACACACCAACGGGACATCACACATCTTCCCTAACGGTGGAATGGGGCCAAAGAAGATTTAGCACTGCTATATTTTTTGCAAGGATAATGACCAATGAAAGCTGGCATGGGTAGGGCGAAGAGAAACCATTGGGTAGGGCAAGCACAATGTAATTCCAAAACTAACAAAGATCCGCCATAAAACAGTGCTTACATAGCAATTAGCAATTACTTACAAAGTTACTGACAACTTGCTAATTTATTTTTAAAATGACTAGTACAAATCTATTTTAAAATTTTCTTGCAGACAAATCACTTTGTATTACTAGAGCATTAGAAAATGAATCTAATCATATTCAAAACTGCATTCTGATGGTAGCCAGAAGTGAGGAGCCCCATACACTTTTGGAACCAGGGTGAAGGATTTAAAAGAATGTGACACCGATAAACAGTACAAAGAAAATAAAAATTACAGTTCATGACCACTTTAGGCAGGTATAGATTTGGAACTATTAATTTAGTAATGTCAATGTAGTGGAAAAACATAATTAATCCTAATATTTGGTCGTCTTCACTCAGTTTACAGCAGGCGACTCACGTCATGGCAATTCAGCGATTGAAATTATTAAGAGAAAAACACAGCAGAGTGCTGAAAAGGTAGTCACCACAGACCGTTCGACACCTGCCTTTTTGATCTTAAATGTCATGCCTCAAGATTCACTTCTCAGTTTTGGTGGGGAACTGAAGAGCAGATGCAGCCTGTGCATGAGGATTTTGATCTTGCTTGGAAAGACCTGTGGTTTTGTGATGTCAACAGTTTGCCAAATCTAGACTTTTTTTTTGTTGTTGTTTTGTTTTTGGCCGAAAGCTTAAACTTGTTAACTTCACTTTTTCAGGACCGCCCCACGTCCATATGAATCTCCAAATTTTAAGGTGCTTCCCAAAACATGGGACTGGAGAAACATCAATGGCGTGAACTTCGTCAGCACCACTCGCAACCAGCACATTCCTCAGTACTGTGGTTCCTGCTGGGCTCATGGGAGCACCAGCGCTTTTGCAGGTCAGGAGGGAGAGTTTTGGAATTCTGGAGAAATGGCCTTTTCAGGTGGACCAACTCCAAAGGCCTCTACACACTGATCTGAAATTTCAATCCAAAGACATCTTGCCTCAATAGAAAACCATGAACGCCAACTGGGAACTTTACACATCGGACCAAACAAGTCCTGCTAATTAAAAATACAGATTTTCGGAATGGCATATTGGATCTGTTTTTCTAAAGCTGCATCTTTTGATGCGGTGAGTTGCACGTAAACGAGCCACTTGGTGGCACTCATGTCACATTTTCATAGCGACTTTGTACAGGAAAGAAGTAGTGCGCCACAAATTTTCGTTTCTCCACATTTTTGTCCAATAGCTCTCTGTGATCAGCCACCACAACAGAATAAACCGCTCAACGCCCATGATTTTTTTTTCTGTGTTCTTTTATTTATTCTCTGTCGTCATCTCGTTTCTCCGTAAACATCATCTTATGGCAGGGAGTGCCATTGCAACAAAATTTCCTCGACCCAGATGACTAACACCCTGCCGAGAATCCGTCCGAAGATACAGACTCTCAAATCGAATCAGTGTGTGGGGGCCTTAAAGCTAACTACTCTGCAATGATCAAAATCCATATGGAGGTTATTATTCCCCATAAATCTTCTGAAGACAAGCCAATCTCAGATGTATTTGTGAAGTCTTGACCGTTAAAATCATCAACCTGCTCCTTGTAATATTATAGAGAGGTTGAGTCTTCCATTGCTTCTGACTTGGCATGCTGTTGTGGGGCTTTTCCACCATGCCGTTTTGTATGGTACCATTTTGGGTGGGGTTCTAAAAGCCAGCTAATGTAACATGAGATTTCTGGTAGATTAATACCAAAAACTGACCAGAGATCAATAGAAAAGGCTTTGTTTCCTGTACAATTCCAAAAAAATGTTTATTTTAGCTTCGTGAGGGGAACAAGACTGGTGTTTTCACAAGAGCATGAGTAACCGAAGATTCTGAAACTTTCCGAGGCATCACGAGGTCAGTTGCAATAAAAACAAATTCCTGTTTTAACCCTTTATGGAACAGTCATGTGATTTTTATGTCTAGATTCTGGAGCGTTTACCTGTTTTACAACTTGGCCTCCTTTAAAGGAAAGTAGTGTAAGGAGAGACTTCCTGAGGTGTCTTTATGGGTTGTCTATAAACAAACAAATTAGAATATGATTTGAAATCTGTTGTTTTTCACTTATTTTCTCTTCTGAGAATTAAAAAAAAGATTTTCTGATGGTTAGCATTGTGACAATGGTTGGCTTATCTACCTGTACAACAAAAGTTTTGCTGGTTCAAAAGCATTCCCAATTTCTCAAGGGTTCCCAGGTTGTGCAAAAACATACATTAAGTGAAGTAAAGGCGATACATTTGTGGTCAGTTTTGAGCTGCAATAGATGCCATCACTCCAGAACATCCCCATTCTATTAACAAGTGGTAAATGAAGAGGGGTGGAATTGTTTTGTTTAGAGTTTAACTTGTGGCATGAAACAATAGAATTAAGCTTCATTGGAATAAACAACGTTGCTTTTGTTTGTTTTAAGATCGTATCAACATCAAGCGGAAAGCTGCGTGGCCATCCGCATATCTCTCAGTCCAGAATGTGATTGACTGTGGGAACGCTGGTTCCTGTCATGGTGGAGATCATTCTGGGGTGTGGGAATACGCTCATGAGAATGGCATTCCGGATGAAACCTGCAACAACTACCAGGCCAAAGATCAAGGTGAGCAGAGCTCCTGTTGTGTGGTTCAAGAGTTGTTTTGGTCACATTGAAAAGGTCTTTTCCCCCCCTAGCCTGCAACACCTTCAATCAGTGTGGGACCTGCACCACCTTTGGCGTGTGTAATATCGTAAAAAACTTTACTCTGTGGAAAGTCGGAGACTACGGTTCAGTAAGCGGACTGGACAAAATGAAAACAGAGATTTATTCAGGAGGACCCATCAGGTAACAAACTGGTCCAAATTTCTGCTGGCACTACATTAGCTTTGATATTCCTCTAAATGTGATGTTCAGGGTTGTTAGCGTAAGGTACCAGGCCCCCGGAGTAAAGTTCTTCAAGGTACCAGGATAATGTATGGGGCCACAGGGTAAGGTAAGCCGGCACCAGGGTCCTAAGGGTAAGGTGTGACGCCACAGGGTCTTTAGTGTAAGTTACCAGGCCCCCGGAGTAAAGTTCTTCAAGGTACTAGGATAATGTATGGGGCCACAGGGTAAGGTAAGCCGGCACCAGGGTCCTAAGGTAAGGTGTGATGCCACAGGGTCTTTAGTGTAAGTTACCAGGCACCAGGGTTCCCAGGGTAAGGTCCCGGGCACCAAGGTCCTAGGGGTAAAGTGTGAGGCTCCAAGGTCTTTGGTGTAAGGGGTCCTCAGGGTCCTTGAGGTAAGGTATAGAACCACAGGGTCCTTGGTTTAAAGTAGGGGAGTGCCGGTGTTAAGATACAGGACCCCAGGGTGTTCTGTTTAAGGTACAGGGCCCCGGAGTAAGCCAGGAGGCACTAGGGTTTCGGGGTTTGAGTTACCAGGGCCCTTGCGAATGTTTTAAAGGGTAAATTTTTGTTTCATTTTTAGAATTCTCTGAGGGCAAATAGAAAGGTAGACGTTTCGGGGGAGTAAGATGACGTAGCTTTGTTTAATTGGTTCCTATTTCCTTCTACATAATTTGCAGAACTTTCAGAAACGTGCAACGCAGCAACCAATTAGAACACTTTAATACTAGAAAGACTTGTGAGTTGGTGCTATAGCAGATATGTTTAGACTGAGTCTTTTGTTATCCTGAGCTCATTTGTGTTTGCAGTTGTGGGATCATGGCCACAGAGAAGCTTGACGCGTACACCGGTGGTCTGTACTCTGAGTACGTAGAGGAACCCTATATAAACCACATTGTGTCTGTGGCTGGATGGGGTGTTGACGACACTGGAGTTGAATACTGGGTTGTCAGGAACTCCTGGGGAGAGCCATGGGTAAGCAAACATGACCAATTTTCCTCGTGGAGAAATGCAAGAGGAAGTCCAGCCCTAAACTTAAAACTTGCTTCCAGACATTTCTATTACATAACAATGTGTGAACTTGCTCTCCAAGAAAGCTAAGCACCATTTATAGGAGGGTCAAACCATTTAGTTTCCTTGTAAAGCTACTGAATAATATGGTACTTTACTCCTGTATGATTCAAGTGGAAAATTCTGCATCCAATATGCGAATGACTGAAACTGCAGTTCAATGACTGGCCACTAGAGGCTGGTGTCAAAAGGAAGTTAAGTCCATAGACTATCTGTGTTGGTATGCAGAAAATAAATACCATGTTTGCCGCTTGTGTCACCACTTTATATCGTATGACTTATTTTGATCAAAGTAACAGTAAGGGGTGGTAAAAATTGTAAAAAAAATAAATAAATTTTATTAAAATAAAAAAAAAACAGAAAATAAGAAAACAGTTGACTAACCAGTGACAGCATAGATACTACATCTGCAATTTTATAGCCTATGGGAACTCATAGACACTTGGTTTTCATTATTTATGGTAAAATAAATAGCAACAAAAAAATAAGTGATAATTATTTACTGTCAAATAATTGACAATTTTATTATGACCAACGTTAAAATAACAAATTGCATGTACCAAGACAATATATAGACACGGTTATTTTTACTAATAGTTGGCATCAATCTATTGAAATGGAGAATTTTACATTTAAATTGTTGAAAAACATGTAGAAAAATCTGAGGAGACTTCAACATAACTGACCGTCCTGATGACTGTTGTAATTGAATGACATAAAAAGAAAGAAAGCACCTAAAAACCCACTGTAATCTTTTTTTTTTTTAAATTGTCCCCTTTCGTGTTTTCGTAGGGAGAGAAAGGTTGGCTCAGGATTGTTACCAGCGCATACAAGGGTGGCACTGGGAGCCAGTACAACCTGGCTATTGAAGAGGACTGCATGTACGGAGACCCCATTCTACCCAGAAACTACCTGTAGGTCCTCGAAATGCACTCTGACACCAAAGTCTTAGCAGAGTCTGAACTTGCGAAAAATCATTTTGACTGACAATGATTTGGATGATTTTAATTGAGCTCTCAGGAATGCCTTATTTGAATTTTATTTTTGTAATTCTGCACTGGTAAACCTCGTTCGTGTTAAGTACATGAAAATAAGGGAAGAAAACCACGTCATTTGTTTTATTTAGGACAAAATGGCATTTTAGGATTGTCTTGTAGCATTGGGCAAACAATCAACTAGGATTTGTGCCTTAAAACCTTGACGATATGAACTCGCCTGTTTATCACTGCACTGTTTTCAATCACACACTTCAATAAAAGTCTTACGTTTTACTTGTTGCTTCTGTTAAAGTTTAGCTTGTATATTTTCACTGTTTATTGATTGTGTTTGTGCCTTAGATTTAAAATAACATTCGTAGGGAAGGCGTATGGAAAAGCATTGGATTTTCGCTTGGTCTTAGTCATTATGAACTGAGTCTAATGCAAATATTGGCACTAAAGACATTTTCGCCATTTTTTCCCCAAGTTTTTTGCATAACAGACTGGTTTATTTCAGGCACTTTTTCCATGGACCAGTAATCAAACTTTTCAACTCAGTGGGATTTAGATGTCCAGCATTTTGCTCACGTGCAGGTCGTCGAGCACATGCACTGATCAACACTTTTTGTCAATTTATCAAAGTTTATGGCACAAATTTTATACCTGTTCTTAGTAATTCATTGCCTCTTGCTGTTCATTGCAAAAAGAAGTTTGCAGAACTTTCTCATGTGAAAGATGCACAAAGGGTGAGCTATGTTTGAGTTGTTAAATAAGAAACGTTAGACTCTGGTAGCCTTTACGGCAAAACAAATGCAGACACACTCGTGAAAGTTGCAGTTTATCCCATCCTGCTCCAACTATCTACACAGAGGGTGAGTTTCCTGCTACTAGTGCAGATTTATTTAAAGATATCTCTAACTCATTAATGGCTAACAGTTGTAGATGTTTTTTTATTGTAATTACCACTTGGCACAACTTGGTAATGCACCATTAGTAAAAATGCAATTGGTGATCTCTAATTTGAATTCTGTCTAGTGAAAATATATTAGTACATATCTTTCATTACAGTTGCGACTTGTCAACTCATTTGTAGTTATCATTACATAGAAATCTGGAATGCATGTTATGACTGGTCACAACTTTGATTAAAATTATGGCTAGTTAGACTATTAAATGTTAAAATAGCTTGCCATACAGAGGAGTTACAAAAACACAGGTGTCAAACTCAATTCCTTGAGGGCCACAGCACTGCACAGTTTAGCTCCAATCTTAATTAAGCACACATGATCCAGCTTAAACTGGACGTAAAAGTGAAACTTGGAGGTAAACTGTGCAGTACTAAAATGGACACCCCTGTACTAAAAGAAGCTTTTTTTAATCATGAAACTCCGTATTAGCACCCCTATGTGCTCTACATAAATGTACTTTGAGATTTGTGGGATGTCTCTAGCAATATACTTTTATTTTTGCCTCACTATCATATACAAAAAAAATCCCATATAGGGCTCTGCCGCTTTCTCCAAAGACAAGAACACATGTGCACACGCCAACTGTAAATGAGGTAAGGAAAGAAAGTGCCATAGGGTGTTAGCCGTTAAAGTAGCGTTTCTACCACTGTAGATTGATTTTTAGATCAGTATAAAAGCAGTGTACATATATTGATAAAAGATGAAAATGAGAAGCAAAATTTTCATTAGTTTTGTTTTTGCAATATAGAATCAGATGTGTAGTTTTTCATTAACTATGTTAACCTTCTACATTAATTAAGACATTCTGTACATTTTTAACTTTTAATACAAAAAAAATGTTACAGTATACAAAAAACCAACATCACAGTGTTCTGAAGCTGAACTAAAGGCTATTGACTCACAGCGGACTTTCAAAGTCCAATGTCAATATTTAATTTTCTAAAGTCCAACACAAACGTAGCTTTTTGGCCGTAGAAATGATCCTTATTTCCCTTCGGGTTTTTTCCCCCTTTCTGTCAAAGGTGTTAATTCATCATGATGAAGTTAGATTTGCAGTGAGCTGTAAAGCAAATGTAGAGATTAGAGAAAAGGTCTATTTTTGGTCTCTTTTTACGTCTTCTGTTAGTAAAACTCACCAATGAACTCCGCGACAGGATCGCTTTCTCCCTCTGTGCGGATTGTTCCTGCTATGCTGTCGTTTTCTAGTATCGGCAAAAAGAGCTGGACAAAGTCTGAGGTGTATGGGGGTGCTATTACGTCTAGAACCTGTCCGAAATGCAACAGAGCAGAAGATAAAGGGCGAACTGGTGATTTGTTCACTTAATCTATCAAAGCAGACTCGACACCTCACCTCTGTGACGAAGTATCTGATGAGAGAAATGTCTGTGTTGAGCTTCTCCAGACATTTGCGAATGTAGCCGACCACAGGCAGAACATATCCTCGACTCAGCAGGTGAACCATTCGGTCCAGTAGAGTCTTCTTCAGCTCCATCTGAATCAGTGAGGAGTGCTCAGGGTTTAGTTATGAAACGAGGAACAGAAGATTGTTCCTTGAACAAACCTGCTCCATGACGTCGAGCTGAGAGTGCTCCGTCTCAAACAGTTTGATGAGCAGCTGTAAGACCTGAGGATGGAGAAGCTGGTGGCACGTGCTGATCTGCAAAACGAATAGAATGCAATTATTGCACATAAGAGACCCTGTACCATTCACTGTACTCTCAATTTTAACATGAAAACAGAAAAAGCTGTAATTTTTAAGAACAAAATATTTTTCAAACTTCAACTTTGTGCTGAAATTTCTGTTTTTGACACTTGAACAAAAGAGGAACTTAATACATTTTCCATTTCATGCTTCTATGAGCAAAAGAACCAAGGTTTAAAATGATTTAATTGAAAATGCAGCTTTATTTAACTTTAACATGGCATATGAGTGAGCTAAAAAGCATTGCTGTGAGAATGGGAAGGTCTCAGATCTTCTCTGGCAAGGAAAGGACTTCTGAGCTTGGAACTTCCTGGTTATAATGCATTTCAGAAATCAACCAGAAAATAGTATTATAAATATTTTTTTGCCAAAGCATCAAGAGAAGCTCTGATATGAGCTTGAGAAGATTTTATGTGAGCATCATGAAGCCCCTGAGGAAAACAGGTCATGTATTTGTTAAATAGGACCAACATAGACATCAAAAACCCATATCTCTAGCTTGTATTGTTAAAAGGGCTTAAGTTTCTAACTTTATATTAGAAAAATATACCCCTTGGTGCAACTTTGCACACGCATGCTACTGCTAATCAAAAATGACTACCGCAACAGCACTACACAAATATTTACATTTGTGCTTTTGATTTCCAGTAGCCGTTTTTAAATTGCGTAACAAGTTGATTTGGGAAAAATGTATATATATATTTTTTTGCATTTTTTCAGTTGGACTTGATCATGCGTATGTTAGTTGCCATCTTTACTGACTTCACAACCCCCCCCCCTCTCTCTCTTTGGTAGGGGTGTCCGGACTTACATGGTCCAGGATCCTCTTGGACCCTTGGGTACTAAGCCACCTGACATACATTGTGGAAAACTAATTCAGACAAACCCATGAAAGATGCTGTTAATCCTGCATTGCTCCAACCATATATACAGAGGGTCAGCTTCCTGCTACTAGTGCAGATTTATTTAAAGATATTTCTGAGTCTGAGCTGAAACCGGTAATAACTCTTTCTGAGGCTTGTGGTTGGGTAGAACTATATCAGCACCTTTTTAGGTTCATTTTTGGCTATTTGTGAAAAAAAAAAAAAACAAGCTTTGGTGGATTTGGGATAAAAAAAAAATGTGAAAAACAACTTCCCACGTATTTATTGGCCAGTTTGGAAACACTTGATGCCATGTTGGATAAGACATGTGAAGATATTTACCTCATCCAACAGAGCAAGATGAACTGGAGTGTGGTCTGTTTGTAATTGGAAGTACCGGGGCTCTGACACAGTCCAGTCCACCCACTTCAACACTCCCATCGCCACCACTGGAAACCTGTCAGAATTAAAAAGAATACTTCACTCATTCGCAAAGTTTCTGTTGTCGTTATGATCTAAAAAAAAAAAAGTAAATCCCACTAACTATGAGAGGGGGAACTGCTTTTATGTACTTTATATCATTCATACTTTCTGTTAAATAGACAGAAATACAAATATATTACGCAGTTATTTGAAAGAAAAAGCTGGATGTTGGTACCTGATGCACTGGTACAAAGTGCTGAGTTCTGCTACGAGTTCAGTAGCTCCCTTGTTTTCATTACAGCAGAGATTATGAACCGTCTCGACGGCCTTAGAAGTCGACTTTAACTCATCCTTGTTGATATTCACTCGCTTATTCTGTAAAATATGTACCAAATCCATTTCGGAATCTTGTAAAACATTTCATTTTATTTTGAGAGTATACCTTCTTCCATGTTTCCACAACGCTCGCTGCGTACGCCAAGATGTGAATGTATTTGTGCTTGTGGTCCTGGTTTATTTTGGCCCCGGGTTTGAAAAGCGAAAGCATGAACAGATCCAAGAAAGCCGGAACACGGATCTAAAGCGTAGGAGAGTTTAGCTTCAACATTAACGTAATGTGTTCTTACATTTACAGCACCGAATCAAATATACAAAAACAAACCTTTTTATTTGAAATCGTGTGGATAAAGGATGCATAAATTGTCAGATGCTTTCAACATTAACCGGTCACTTTATTAGGTACACCTGTCCAACTGCTTGTTAACACAAATCGGCCTATCACACGGCAGCAACTCAATGCATTTAGGCTGTAGACATCATCAAGATGATCTGGTGCAGTTCAAACTGAGCATCAGAAAGGGGACTTTTGGGTTTACGGAGAATGGAAAAAGAGAAAATATCTACTGCTAGTTGTGAGGGAGCAGATGCTAGAGGAGAAATGCTGCTTCGAGCTGATGGAAAAGCAACGCGCTGAATCTTGAGGTGGATGGAGTAAAGCATAGGTTCCATTTCACCTACCAGCTCTACAGGAGGTGGATCCATGCTGCTGAACATCTTGAACAGAACTGTGATGTCTGCTGGGTTTAGAGCCCCTTTGGAAAGCATAGCACCGAGCGCCTGACATGCCCGAGGATATGCAGCTGCTGTGCCTAGCGCTAGCGTGATCTGACTAGCATCGTGTCCCCTGCACACACACACCGAACCAAAAGCTCATTATTTATCATCCTAGCTAACAAAACAACAGAGTAGTTGAGAAAGCACCTCTCGTGTGCAAATTTCTGAACTTCCTGTCCAATTCGCCGCATCGCCGAGCCGCCCTGCTCTTCCTGAGCAAGGATGGACATCATGGCTTGAGCGAACAAGTACGTGTGCTCACCATGGCACACCATTTTCTGCCCCAACACACATAGATAAACAAATCAGAAAAGGTTCTAAGAGTGATCAAAAATAAATCGAAGCTCACTTTTGGACTAAACATCCAATCAATGTACTGCTCCTCGAACCCAACTTGTCGTTAAAAACAGAGGTATGTACCGAACCATAAGCTTTGTGTACGGTTGCATCCCTAGTAAATGCTAACAAGCTAAATGCTTGTTCCCAACCATTCCCGATTTAAAGTATGCCGTTGAAATCAGGAAGATATACATGTCAGGAAATTCAATTTCACCCGGTGGGATTGACAAATCCATTTCTTTGCAACTTATGTGTGCATTTATGAGAATAACTCGCATTTAAGCTTTTTTTTTCATATTAACGGCAGACATTTTTACCACTTGTTTTGCCAGTCTCAGTGAAAGAGGCGTGGATTGGTGGGAAAGTTTTTACAGACTTAGTCCGTTTAGTTTTTGTGGCTGAATTAAAATCTTGTTTTGTGCTTGTTTTAAGAAATTGTATTGGCGCCAACAGATGAAAACCAACAATAAAAATTCTTATAAAATGTACCTAGCTGAAGCTTATGAATAACAAAAAGATTTATTAACTTTGAAAAGTATTTTATAAATGTTGTAAGCTTTATTAGGCACATTTGTTTGTAGTTTCGCTATAAAGCTAAAAATACTATGAGGAAACTACTTTTGTTTTTGCTTTGGACGCAATGGAATGGCTACATCATACATTAGTGACAGATGGTTCCACTTTTATAACTGATCTTATACCATTTTATTATTTATTTGTTCTACTGTTTTTAAGCATATTGTATAGTGGAGAAATGTAGTATTGCACCCTCCCTACATGCCAATGAATAGTGCTGAAAAACAAAGTAAATACAAGGCAACCATATTCTTATGTAAATTACTAGCATATTTAATTTGGTTTATTTGTAACGTTGAATCCGGCCATCTTTTAGCTGGTGACCTTTCCAGGGTGTACCACTGCCTCTCGCCCAATGTGCGCTAGATATAGGCACCAACTTACCCCCGTGACCCTGAATAAGCGGGTTGGAAAATTAGTGAAAAAAATTTAAATAGTAACCGGATTGACAGTGAACGCTCTGTTAAATTATAAACTTTTAAGAGATTTCAAGCGCCAGTGTTCGGATTCCCACACAATCAAGTTCATGGATCCATCTAAACTTTCTAGAAGAAAAGAAATTCTGAAAACTTGCAATCAGAGTCACATTGAAACACTTTAAAATAATTGCTCACCGCAAACTCAGGCAGATTTTTCTCCAGGTTCTGCTCTCCTCCATCTAGAAGTGTGGCCAGAGATGTTCTCAGCACTCGAGAGAAAACCTCCAGTTGCTGGCAAGCTGTGGACACACTGGTGATCTCTCCTTGGTACCCTGCATCTGAAATCAACTGCACAATAGGCATTGTTTTATAAACAGATTATCCCATAGCATTCTCCTTTTCGCACATTTTTACCTTGACGGTGAAATTGAGCATCAAGCAGTCCGGGTGAGCCTCGGCTAGTTTGTAGAAAAGGTCTCTCCATGTTGTGTGAGCAATCATCTGCTCTAGCCATGCTGGAGTCTTAAACACAATCAATATTACACTCACTAGTCTTTCATATCTAGCATATTGTTTTAAAACTGACCAGAGTCGATAAAATTGTAATTTTCTTCCATCAGTGAAAACAGGGCTTATCTTAAACCAACAAAATATGACATAAAACCTCATAACAAAAAAAACAATTTAAAATTATTTACCAAATACACTCTCAGTCAAATGTTCGGGCTCACACAACTGTTATTATTCTTGTTACAATTAACTGTTGTATACGTTTGAGTTAGAAAGAGATAAAATACATGCTTTGCTTTCATCATAAAAGAAAATGGTAACTTGTATGTTATATCCACAAGTATGTTATGGGTTATTAGAATGTAATACACACCACTTTTTATGATATTTTAACAAAAACCTCACCTCTCCCTCTACCGTGAAGATTGAATCTGCTTTCTGAGGGTCAAAGTGCTTAATTAATAGACTCTTTAAATGGTTTTCCACTCGCTCCTGAACCTGCGCAGGCTCCATCCCTAAACAGTGAAAAAATTATTCAATCCAAAATTTTTACACAATTCCCCAGGTGTGCTGCAGCCTAGCTTAATCTTTTTGATACTAAAATGCACCCAGTCATCATTAGAAAAAGACCAAACTGTATAGTATAAATGCAGTGCCTTTATACTGCTTCTAATGCGTCAAAACGAGCCCTCCACAGAGAATTACCCCCGCATTGCTCATGGGATTGAGAAGCATGGAGATAATCCAGTTCGTATAGTGGGTAGCTTGTGTTTGTCTCACTTAATATTCTTTAAATAATTGGTTTCACCTATTTAATAAAGCATGGGGAGTGACATCATCACCCCTTCATATTTGTAGCACGCCATGGTTACTCATAACCGGAGCAACTCCTATTGATAGAAACTAAAGATATCCAAATTATTTTAGAGGTTTGTTGTTTATTTGGCATTTTTAGTATTTAGTATATACCGGTACTTAAAACCAGTCAAGTGTGACTCCTGTGGAAACTAAGAATACAACAAAATGGCCACTGCGCCTATTGTGATGACACCTCCTCCAGCTCTATAGTATGTATAACTATATATTATATGGGCATAAGATAAAGAAACTGGTAAACAAAGACTATCAATTCGCCTATTTCACTCTGTCAAGATTTTGAGACACGTCGTTGGGAAGAAACCCAGAAGTAGGGGTAAGCATCCATGTAACTGAAAGCAAACCTGGAACTATTGCTAAGATTTTTGCAACATTTATGTTGTAAATTGGGCAGAAAATAAACGGTGAATCTCATAAGCTGCTATATTGAAAGCAACATCCCAAGTTTAGAGATTAATGTTAAATATATTACTTTATTGGTTTGTACACATTTGTACATCATCGAAGTAGGAACTTGCATAATGTAAGACATTCTTTTTATTGATTTTCTTCATGGGATCGGAGACTCTCATCCTCAAAATGGCGGCCACGCAACATAAGCGATTTCTTTCGCGCCATAAACAATCACGGTGATGCGTCGTCCAATCACAACGCACGTACAATTTATCCGTTAATAACGGGCATGAATGAAGAGCTCGGTGAAACACAAGCTGATTCGGTGGATAATCATCACCGGACTTTGCGACTTTATTTTCTGGCGATGACGAAATCCATAAAATTAAAAGTAAGTACTTTATACGTGAATAACTTACTGTTTAGGCACGGGTGCGACTTTAGCATTTCGTCATTGAGCTAACGTTGAGTAGCTATTCAGTTTGATGGGAATTGACAGTTAGTTTCTATTTTAAAAGATTGTATTTGACGTACCAATGCTATTTAAAGCGACAGTTAACTAGACTGGGTTGAAAACTCACAGAAAACGAACGTTAAGTTATGCAAATATACGCTGAAACGTGGCGGGAAAATCCGCTCTTACATGGTCTCTAATTAATAAATTGTATTTATTATTATTATCATCATTTTATGTTTTTTGTTATATAAAGAACCGTATTTTAATAAACGTTAACGTAATGCGTGATGACAAAACCAACGAGTAGCGTCGTGACGTAAGGTTAATAATGAAACACTGTTGCGCTCTACAACTCAGTCTGTCGTGAATGTGAACATAGTTTGGTTCATCAAAACGGCACAAAAGTGCAGCACTTTATTTTGTAGACCCGCACTGACCCATCTGAATGAGCCACTCTGCCAGCAGATTGACGGTCTGAGCGACCGCTGAGTAGTTCTCCGAGAGCAGCTGAATCACGTGCTCAGGTGATCCACCAGCCTGGAAATACCTGCCGAGGCATTAAAGTAACACCACATTAGCTGTTTAAAGGCACCCCCCCCCACACACACACATTTTTCACTTACGATTTTAAAGTGTTGAACACAGTGGGCTCCATAATGTAATCTCTACTGGAAAATTTTTCAAGACAAAGCTCCTGAACTTTTCCATCAGTCTGAGCACCCCCATATCCATCCTCCTTTAAAAAAGAGGAAACCTGATCAGATAAGAATTTAACTGGCTATACCTAAGATGTTATACTGTGTAAAAACCACAAGTCTGGATTGCTGTATCAATAGCTTACATTTATTTGTAATACCTCTCGAATAAAACCCTACGTGAATGTGTCAAACACAACACTCTTTTTTGATGCAAAACTTCTTCTTCTTCTTCTTTTCCTTTCGGCTGTTCCCAGTTTAGGGGTCGCCACAGCGAATCATCCTTTTCCACCTAACTCTGTCCTCAGTATCCCCTACTCTTGCACCAACTACCTTCTTTTGATGCAAAACATGATGTGTAAAAGAATTGTTGCGTATGTGCATTAAATTACCCCGTTTCCATCATGTCCCTCCCAGTCTCCAGCACTTCCATAGTATTCTTCGTCCATTGGGGAAAATAAACGTATAAAACGCCTGTATGTGTAAAAACCTGTTTACAAAATACAGGCAATATTGTCATACAGAAGGGCGCGAGTATATGACGTCACAAGACGTAGAAAACGAACCGGAGCGCCTCTTCTGTACTGGCGGGAGAAGTCGCTCCACACCCGGGGGATGACATTTTCTGCGCATGCGCGATTTTAGATTCTCCTAAGATTCATTCACAAAACCAATTCTTCATTTTTGTCTTAGAGTATGTAATGTTTTATAACGAGCTAAATGTATATGCTATTATTTGATATTATACAATTAATTGCATGTTAAACATTAAGTATCTTTACCTCTTTCATAACTACGCATGTGAATATAATGAGCACTGTAATATGCCAGTTTGTTATTTTCAAAGCCAACAATTAGATATGAGGCAATTAACTTTAAAATATGCACCATTTAAATGTACAGTATATATCCCTATTATATTATGTAACACGTTATAAACTTAATAGCATTGCAAATTTCAGTTTTGATCAATATAATCACTGACAAAGTACAAATCAGTTAAAAAGTTTTGATTTAGGGGAACTAGCTCCCTTTTAGAGGAAACCAACACTTTGCTAGAGTCTAAAGTCATCTCATATGGTGATGCACCGCCCAGTGGGAGTGTTATGAACTTATGAATGGTCAGAACAGCCATTTTGAGCACAGCAATTTTAGATCAGTTTCTCAGACCGATGAGATCTTTAACCAGAAAGTGTAGATCTAAATGGTGTACACATTCTTGTATCAAGAAACTCTGAATGTGATCGTTTTAGTAGGATGTATTGGAGGCTCCTGATCTGTAGTGGAACACCTCGTACATTGCTTTGGAAAACTTAATAATGCAGCGTATTTTTCTTAAATATATACATAAACTAAAATATATAGTTTTTTTTTTAAATGAGCAAAAATGTAAACTTATATAGCATCCATACTCATTACAGACCAAAATATCTTTGAGCTTTTATGTATGAAATGTTTATGGTTTGGCTTGTCTGATGACAAAAAAACTGATAAAAACTGTCAACAGATAAATGCACATGCTGCCTTGCTTTTATTTCCCCATAGATAGCTGCATTTAGTAAGTTGCTCTGACAACCTAGTGGACCAATCCTTGCAGGTGATGTTAGCCCAAACCCTCTACTTCCTCCAACATTGCTTCTGTAACTCTGGAAGACCCAAAAAGCTTCAACGAATTCTTAAATTGAACTCAGTGGTTGTCCCTTGAACTGGTGCATCTTTTCCCACCACAAGTTTTCCTTTCATTAGCAAAAAAATGCTTTGGCTCACTCTCCTTGTGGAGGGTGTCAATGATGGTAGTCTTCCTCATGATTGTGTAGCTACTGACTCAGAAAACCTTTGTAGGTAAGGTAGTTATCTTTGTAGAGACACAATTTTGGTTTGCATTTTTTTTTCCAGTTAAACTTTCAATGAAAAAAGTAGATTAAAAAATGAATATTTCATGTAAATAATTTTCAAGGAATCTGGTTTGAAATGTTGCACCCTTTGTGTGGCAGAGGGGGTACTTTACATACAGATTTACATACAGATTCTGGTCTGCAGATGGCACAGTGTGTAAGTTCACCCCATCCCATAGGTGTCATCACCGAGAGATGAAATACTCAGTCAAATAAGTTTTCATGCAGAGTAAGGAATTGCGCTGTGATTAACCTAAGCAGCGGTCCAAAGTTACTTGAAATTATATTAACAACGCATTAGCAGCGTTATCTTGAAACTTGTTTTGAGTCTGAACTGCCCAAGGTCTCAGTTGATTCAATAATGGTTTTAATTAAACCATGCCTAAACTTTTGTAGAAATCATACCAACTTGTTTTTTTATTTTTGAGAGTCATCAGTTAATTATTCAAAATAATGTTGATCTGCCCATTATCTTACTACTGAATTAGGCAAGTTTTAAACCCATTAAAACATGTTACAGACCATGTAGTACCTCTTTTTGATAGCATCAAATACGAAGCGCAGCATATGATAACTGATTGTTCCACAGCTTAATTTCTTTTAGGAGTTTTAGGGCAAAAAAATGTTTTGTTTTAAAGATTTTATAGCTCATAAAATAATTTACGAAGAAAAACACAGAAGTTCATTAAAACTGACTTTCCATTCCGAGTAGTTATGCTAAATTTATGGCCATCATTTATATTTAAAATGTATTTTAAGGTCCCATTTAATTTATTCAATGTAAATTATTACAAATATATTCATGTACCTACTTTTTACCAAATTCCTTGAGTTCTTTATTTGAGGGCCATTTGTTTGGGA
This sequence comes from Danionella cerebrum, assembly GCA_007224835.1. NCBI lineage: Eukaryota > Metazoa > Chordata > Actinopteri > Cypriniformes > Danionidae > Danionella > Danionella cerebrum. The sequence goes on from SRMA01026654.1 coordinate 255,592, forward strand.
GGCCCTTCATAGAAGAGCCTAGACCCAGATTAAAGTTTATGAGTTCTATATCATTATCAAGGTAATCAGTTATAGTTACATAAAAAGGTATCTAATTATGCAGAATCATTAATTTTACATCATTACTGAAAATGCTTACCTATTTCTACAATAAAAATCTTCCATTACATCATCTCACTCAACATGGTTAAAGATTAAATGTACTTTATGTGGCTTTAATTTAGCAATACTACTAAATTCTAATCAGAGTTGACAACCAGTTGCTTATTTCATTTCCATTCAGGATCTGCCAGACTAGGTTTTTGTCTTAAATAAAGTAAGGTCTATTGTTTATTATTATTATATAGGTTTTCCCTATTCAGTAAGGCTTTGTATAATGGGAACACAATGTTTTGTGAAAAGCACACAGGTTTCTGATTAAACTTCGGCGTGTGTACAGCGATTAAACTAAACGTTGCACATTTACAACAACCGGGTAATCACCAAAACTCCAATAGCTTTTAAAATGGTAAATTTGAACGAATTGACGCAGCAAATGATTACATAAAAATATTGCTTATTTAAAAAGATACAGCAAATGTTGTAATTTTAAGAACCACCATCAATGTAAGAGCAACTACAATTTCCTTTATGGTTTGATTTGGGCCAAAAACAATTAGCCTTGTGTGCATGTGTTTCACTCAGACAGTGTTACACTCTTCTTTTACTGCTGTAATTTGAATCTTTGTACAAAATGTACAGTAAGTGTGAAAGACATGGAAAAGAAGCAACATATACACTGAAAACACTTCTTATAGAGACAGTCATCAGGCAAGGGGCGTTTGGTTCTCAAATCTCACTTATTGCTGCAGCGAGTCTGAACTAAAAATAAAGTAAACATTGTGAAACGCCATAGCTTACCCCCACCCCGCCAATCAATTATTATTGAAACCATAAACAGTTTCTTGTTTTTTTTTTCATAGGCAACACCTGTACCCCGATTTTTGCAGAAAACACAACTAGATTACACTAGCTTGTAATTTGTGAGAATATGGCATTTTGGAGGAAGAAAAAAAAACTGTATTAAAAAAAAAAATCACAAATAAATAAAACAAAAATAAATACTTTGTTTTGTAACAAAGTGGACCATAAGAGCACCAAGGGCTGGCCCCTGCTTTCATGTGATTGGGCAGCAAGATAGAAACTGTGGTACAGAGTGGGTTACAATTGGTCAAATTTTGCCTCATTCTGTTAGTAAGTCAGTTTGTAGAGCAGCTTTTTTCTTTTCTTTTTCTTGATTTTTTTTTTTATATATAAAGAAACAAATGAATATTACGAGAAGGGCATATGAATCCAATATCCGACTGTGCAGCTATCAAAACAATTTATACACTTAATACATTAACAGATGTGCTGTCTTTTCACTTTTTTTAGCACAGTAATTTGGTTTATACGAAGAGACAAGCCATGTTTTTGCATTTGGATTATTTTCTCCTTTAACAGAGTTAAAGCTTAAAAAAAGAGAAAAGAAAACAAAAAAGCCTCACTCCCTGCCTCTAAATGGACTATTGTCACAACTGACCCAAAGAAAAACTTTAAGAAGCAAACGCATATATATATAAATAATATATTTACACATATAAATATATATATTTATATATATTGTATATAATGTTTCTTTCTTTGTACTACACAGCATCAGGCATGATCATGAATTCTAAAATAGAACCCAGAGGCAGGTTAAATTAAGGAAAATAAAGAACCAGGGGTGTGACAGACAGCAGCTCCCTCTAAACTCAGTTGAGAAATAGTGCCAGCAAAATTTGCCCTCAAACTGTGGTCACTTTTCTTTCTGGAGCTGGGAGACCAACAAAAGTAGGGGTGCATGGTCCTCCCAGAGTCTGATGAGCAAACAGGCATTTTGGGAGGAGGGGTTGGTTGGCGGGGTTCAGAGTTCAAGGGAATCGACAGAGGCAGGGCAGAGCCAAACAGCGCAATGAAACATATCTTACTTACATCTTAGCTCATTTTACACGTACAGTCGTGATCAAGGCACAGGGAGCTTCTACAAGTTACTTTTTTCTTCAATAAAGTTGTACAAAATAATACATTTTACAGTCTGTACAAGAATAATGATCCAGCAGAGAAATCAAAAGACAGACCAAAAGCCAAGCTAAAGGGGAGGAGAGGAAATCGGAGGGGAAGAAGAGAAGAGAGAGAGACTAGCCCATCCTTTAGACTTTCTTCTTAAGTCTCGTGTTGTTACTCAGGCTTGCCACCAGTCTGATGAAGTCCCCACGTGTCAGTGTACAAGATTTTTGCAGTAGGGAGGAGACAAGACAGAGGAAGAAAGAATGACAGAAGGTTTTAAATGGTGCACACAGCAACACAAAAGGAGCCCTCGAACAGAAAAAGGCTGAATTTTATAGTTCAGTTTGAATGTTTTTCCCCTGGCTTCAGTAACAATCTAGCATTGCATGCACCCACCTCTCCTGCGATGCAACTTGAAAGCGAGTCATGTGATGGGTCTTGTGTTCAAGTCATCCTCCAGTCCACACGCAAAGCCACCCGGAGCATGAAACGCTACATAGCCTCCACGTTTTTCAGAGAGGAAATCAGATTTCGTTTTTTTTTTAAAAAACATCTTTCCTCTCAACCAAAGGTGGGGTGTTGCGAAAAGGAGAAATGTGTAAAAAGGAACACAACAGGCACAAAACATTCAACAGGACCAAAAACAGTGAAGGAAAAAAAACAGTGTGTGTAACTCTCGTGTGTGCATCAATATAAGTAACGTGTTTTAGGCATGGTTAGGGGAAAAAAGTTGACGTGCAAGGTGGGACATACATAGGACCACGGGTCAGGAGTTTAGCTGGACGCATTATGTCTGTAAATGTACGAAATGGCTTCCTTGTCCTGAGCAAATCCTGGACAGTTTTTTTCATCCCTCCTTTCTCTCCCCTCCTTCTCCCCCTCACGTTTGTTTTCCTCTCTCTTTTATTAACATCGTAGTCCTTGGCTGTGTTAACAAGTCTTTATTTGCCAGAAATCACAGCCCCGCTTTCATCAGTAACACAGTGCACCCCCTTGCCCCAGCCCCTAGTCACTCAGGATGAAGAAAGGCCATGTGTGGGTCTGCTTATATATTTATATATATTTATGTAAGTATTTGTGAGTGTAAGAGGTGGGGACTCATCAGTTTGGAGGTTCGTGGTTTGATATTGGGGCGTGATGTAGGGCAGAGGGGGCCTAAAGAAAGTTGGTGAGTTTGCGTCCCGTTATTCCTGCTGCGATCACAAGAGTTCGTACTGTCGTAGGTGCATTCGCTGGATGATGTCTCTGCAGTCGTTAAACACTCTGCGGATGTTTTCCGTGTCCACGGCGCAGGTGAAGTGCGGGTAGCAGTAGTGCCGGCCGTCTCCACTCGCTGTACTAATCCTCTACAAAAACCAAACAACACTTCAGTTTATCTATTCATCTCAAAGGTGTCCAAAGTCATTTTTTGGAGCACAACAGCCATCTAGGTTTTAGTTCTGCATACATACCACTCCAGATCAATCAAGTCGGCGTGATTCAGTGTGATAAGGTTCGTTTCATTAAGATTGGAGCTAAATTTTGCAGGGCTGCAGCCCTCTAGGAACTACTTTGGACATGCATGATTTAACGATTTTGGATAATTTTTTTTACACTGAAAAAGTTCAGATGCAAAACTCTCTAAAATCCATCTGACCACTTTTAACTATACATTACAGGTTAGGCCTCTACACATCAATCCAAAATTTTGATCCCAAGTTTCGTGCAACAATGCGCCTCAATCAAAATCCATGGGTGACAATGGGAGCTCAGACATTTGACCTTTTCACAAGGAAAGCAAGCAAAAAAAAAATTGGCTCTTTAGAGAACAGTATAAACTTTTTTGATTTCTTCTCCATCATCGTCTTCTTCTTTCCTGTTTACCCATGTGGTGTACAATATTTCCTTGACCCAGATGAAGAGCAACCTGCTGAGAAGCCATCTGAAAATTCATGCGAATTTCGATTCGAATTGGTGTGTAGAGGCTTTAAATCCACAAAAATCGATGTATGGCCCTATACAAACTTTGTTTTATTAGCACGGCTAATCTTGTATCAATTATTGAATGATGATTTCAGACCCATATGAGCGCAAAACTCACCAAGAACTCGTCTCGGATGAAATATTTTGCTCTTGTGACTCGTGGATCTTCCCCTTGCTCTGGTGTTGCTGAAAAAAAAGCAAAGAAAGGGTGGTTTCAAAACAATAACTAATAACTCTGATCCTAATCAGTGAACTAAGTTTTCGTTTTAAACACGGACCATCATCTGGTGTGGTGTAGCGTGCAAACTCTGGGAAGTAATCCTCAATTTTTGACTTCCCCGCCAAAACCTTTTCAGCCAGCAAGTCCTGCTTATTTAGGAACAGAATGACAGAAATTGTCCGAAGCCACCTGGAAAGAGGAGGGTACATGATGATAGATTCTTGTGGCACAGAAGCAGACCGATCAAGCCCACTGCACGTTTTGAAAGTTACCTGTTATTCCAGATGTTCTTGAACAGGTTCAGTGCCTCCTGGAGTCTGTTGGTCTGATTGTCCTCTCTGAGCACCATGTTATAACTGCTGCTGGCTACCACAAATATGATGGCCGTCACATCTGAAACAAGAAGACAATTTGAGTTTAATATCAATTTCAAACCAATAATCCAAACAACTCATCACTAATAAAAAGGGCTGTAAAAATCCAAATATCGGCATAAAAGTAAATGTATGTTTAGTTGAATGAATAAAGCATTTAAATGACTGGTGAAAAGTCGGGATGGGCGTCATCTAAGGTCATTAGTACCTTCAGAGCAGTAAAGAGCAGAGAAATCATACTATTATTCAAAAACTGATTCAATACTTGAGCTAAGGTACAAAGACAAGATTTAACTTGGTAAAGGCATCCCTTTAGATAAAGAAAAGGCAATATTTCATGTTATTTAGTGTTAAATTCTTTAACTTTTAATGATTTACATCTCTAGCAACCCATTACCTTGAAACACAGTGCATGTGCTTTATCACTGTAAATTTAGTTTTACACCTTAATTGTGGGGTCACTTGAGTGACTTGCGGAGGTCTTCATCTCAGCCATTTTCAACTGTCCAGTCCACTTCGAAGTAAATTGCTGACTCAGCTCTTTTAAGATATTTCCGTTCATGGCCATAATTATAGTAGTACCAATCCCTAATTCATACTAAAAAAATCAGAACTCTTCTTGTATCATTAAAACTGTAAAACAGAAGAGTGAAAAAGAAAATATTTGAAAGAATAATTTAAATCTTTTACCATTGAAACACTGGATCCATTTCCTGCGTTCATCTCTCTGACCACCGACATCAAACATACTGCAGATAAATAAGAGACCACGTTAGTTTGAATGCCTGATTAAATTATGGTAATGAAACAGGCCTGATTAAACGAAACTCAAACTATTCTCTCATAGCATATTTTTAAGGCACACTCAATATCCTTAAAATGTATTTTAAAAAATCGTCAGTCTGTCTCATCAGGTGCAACTTGTATTTTACTTCTAGTTGAGCTCATGGACCTCGAACAGTTAGCAGTATTACAATTCAGTCAAAATGTTTTAGAACGACTTCAGCAAAGTCGTAGCCGGCTTGTCATCAATTGTATTGATTGTAAGAGCATTGCACATATTATGATGTGTTAAGAACCCCAAAGTGGTTCCTGTTAAGAGAAATGTTTACAAACTTTTACAAAGGCCACGTTAGCTGGAAAAAGCTGTGAAATTGTGTATTTAAATATGTTTGGCACGAGAACATGCTTGTATTTGGTGTAACAAGTGTTTGAATAAACACAATGCTGCGTAAACAAACTTTTTAAATGTTAGGCAAGCAACTGAAATGACTAGCTTGCTAACGATACCTGAGAATTGTACCTATATTAAAATAATGTAAAGTCGCTCAACTTTTAAACTCAGATGCTGAAGATGAAGAATTTGAAAGGAAGACGAACGAAATGTGTTTGTGTCTTATGTGTTGCATCTAAATAATGTTGAGAGCTGTTATGGATGAGTTAACCCGGTGTACCATGAAATGGACTCGTTCACGGATACAGTGCCTTATAATCCGACGCGTCTTGTAGTCCGAAAGAAACACGACTTTACTTCACAACCAGTATTGACCGTTTATGTTTCTGCTTTTGTTTTTTAGCACTGCAACCAGCTTCAGAAAGTCTGAAAGAGGGTAAACTCACTGAAAATTAACTTTGTCCACTTGGAATCTCGTCTCAAAGATCCCCGAAGTCAAAACTCTACATCTGAGCAAGTCCTGAAGGAGTGAGACACAGGTAGGGCATTCATATCAGAACATATCTTTTTATCAGTAGAACATTAATCCACTTAAGAAACAGAGTGAACGTAAGTTTTAGGACTTACATTATTAAAAATTATGTAACTCTATGATTACATGAATCAACCGAAATTCTCACCACTAGATAAACAATCAATATCATCACCCCATCGCCTACATTTCTGATTGTTTAATCTTACAATAAATTATATAAAACAAAATTATTTGTTTTTAATGCATATAACAGACACAAATAAAATACAATAACAATCTTCAATATTGAAAAAAAAAATAAATTCTTAACTACGCACCTGATCTGTGGGAGTGTAGTCACTCTGTTTCACAGTATCGATCCTGTCCAGGAAGCTAAAAAGAAAGACCATAATTAAATTTAATTCAAAAGTATTCAACAGAAATCAGTTGCTGCAAATATACTTTTTTTTATTAATTAATGCAAATTGCAGGGAAAGAAATATTCAATGTCATTAATTATATCATTACTATCCAGAAAAAAAAAACTTTTGATTATGAAAATATAAAAAGAAACAAAGGCAAAACACTCAATGACAACAGCATCCAATATAAACCATGTATTTGCTACGTCCTGGTCATATGGTAAACAAAATGAATGTCCATTAACTCAGCCGATACTCAACCATCAATATCACCCATCAAGCACGGAGAGCGGAAGAAATTATTAGCAGGCGCAATGTAAGAAACAGTCAGCAGGTGGCACATGCCTGAGCTGGAGATCAAAACTGGGCAGGGATCTGAGTCATAGTGATCAGAGCTCACCCAGTCAGACGCTGCTCTAGTCAATGGATAGACTCTAGTGGGAGGAAACCGAGGGGAAGAGAGGGCAAAACATAGAGAGGAGGAGGATGGGGGGGGGCATGAAACACTGTCTCAGATCCAACAAGATGGGAGTAGCTCACCTTGACTTGAGCTCTTCACAAACAATTTTAGCTACGTTAACTGACATCCTCTCAGTCATTTGCTTTTACTATAACTAAATAACGCATGCATCTATTCAAAACTTCAGCTCAAATTTACAAATACATCTTTTGTAGGAGATTTGTTTTTTAGGATAAGAGTTTAACAAGTCCGTTTAATTTGAAACCCTATTAAATATCAAGAGAATCAATCAGAGTGCAAGGGTGTGTGGTTTAATCATGTGTAGTCAATCACCATCTTATAAATGTTAACTGATCCAACTTTACAGGGAGCACTACTAATAAATGTCTAATACATGATGATGCAGCAATATTAACTGTATTGCACAAAACACTTGAAATTAGCTAATAATGTCAATGAAACACCATTAGAAAAATTAAAAACACTCCTGATTTTAAACCCCTGCAATATTAGATTTAGAACACTTTGTTCATTAACTTTATCTCGCACAAACAGCACAAGATTCTGATTCTGATTCTGATCACACACACACAAGGTTTTCAGTAGGAGTGTAACGTTCAAGGGGATGTATTGAACCGTTTCGGTGCGGCCTGTTTGGTTCGGTACACTTGCGTACCGTTTCGGTATATTTTTTTAATTAAATAATATAAATTTATTATTAGCACGGTATAAAGCGCAGCGGAACATTGTTCCTTGGCGAGTTTCCGCACGGACGCTATTGAGTGACACACAGTAAACGGGTAGCTGTGAGAAATGGCAACAGCGAAAGAGAAGCCAGAGCTTGAAGACCCTCCCACCTCACTACGGTCTCCTGTTTGGGAACACTTTGGGCTCTCTGTTAAAATACATAACGGGGATAGACGAGTGGATAAATTTAAAGTTGTATGCCGACATTGTTCCACGGAGATCGGGCAGGCAACACATCAACATTTTCTACTGCTGGAGATATTGTCACTGCAACCAGATCTGTGCTCTCTTCAGAAAATGTGGATAGGTTCATCTTTTTAGCCAAAAACTTAAAACTTGAATAGTTAGTTTTGTTGATATATAAGCTGAAGCTGTTGCTAGTGTTAAAAGTTTTCAGGTCCTAACTAGTTGCAGTATTTCATTTTTTATTTTAAAAATGTGTATTTCTTTATAAAGAATGCAATTTATTTAAATATCACCCAAATGTGTCACTTTTATTTATTTTATGCAAGAATTCTATTGTGTATTGGCAGCTTTTCAAAATAAAGATTATGTAAGTTCTTATTGTTTTGTACCGAAAATAAACCGAACCGAGCTCTCCAAGACACTGTACCGAACCGAATACGATTATAGCGTACCGTTACACCCCTACTAGTAACGTATAAACGCACAATGCTAGGTGATTACAGCTAACGTATTAACACACAATGCTAGGGGATTAACCTAGCGAACATAACATTTTTGTTAAATTTAACCTGTATAATGAATTCATCTGGCCTCACCTAAGCATATGTGATTGGTTGATCTGTCCTTATGGGGCTTGGCTTATTGACAAGTCATATATGCACCTGTTATTTTACTTTTTTAAGGCACCCAGATTCGTTTCAAAGCTGATTTTGGTGTTCCAAACTGCAATTAAATGAATATAAAATAAGCAATAGTACTATAGTGGAGTACTATTGGTAGCTTTTACACGTAATTCAAATGTCTTTTTATTGCTGTTCCAAAAATAGACTCCTCTTTGGTTTCCTTTTCAGGATGACGCCGAAAATTGGCTTCCCCTGGAGTGAGATCAGAAACATTTCTTTCAACGACAAGAAATTTGTCATCAAGCCCATTGATAAGAAAGCTCCGGTATGTCACATCATATTCTCTGTCTGTCTCACTTATCTTGGTTTCTCTGCAAACAGGCGCTAGACTAGAGGAATGCTGTGATTGTGGAACATTGGAGTGATGGAATGCTTCTTGGTGTGATATGAAGATGTTGAAATCAAAGTGTACACCAGGCTTTCCATTGAAGCAGCATGTTTCTCTTTGTTAGGCTTAATCAAAGACAAATAAGAGTCTGGATGAGGATATGTGTGTGATTTTTATTTTTTCGTTTGATGTTTTCTTTCTCAGTCCTCTTTGGCTTTGTGCCAGACTCTTGGGTTCATTATGTTGGTATTTTTCATGACTTCAAAAGCAGAAGGTAAATCATCCTCTCCCTTTTTCCCTTCAGGACTTTGTGTTCTATGCCCAGCGTTTGCGCATTAATAAGAGGATTCTGGCCTTGTGCATGGGGAACCATGAGCTTTACATGAGACGCCGTAAACCAGACACCATTGAGGTGCAGCAGATGAAGGCACAGGCAAAGGAGGAAAAGAACCACAAAAAGATGGAAAGGTGTGGAAATGGTGCAACAGCTTCCTGTCAAAGTTCAGATTTCCATCAGTTGATGCATGTGTCTACAATCACTTGGATACCTTTTCATGACTTGTAAAAAGGTTTATCCAAACTTTGTACACGGTCAAATTGCTTTTTTTAAGATTTTTATTTTTTTTTTTCATTTTAGAATGCAGACAAATAACAGAAAAACACACAAACAACATCGTTGGTTCTGGGCAATAAACCGTAGCGAGCCGTTAAGAGGTTGAGCTCAACGTGGTCAGTTGGCATGGGCCGGAATAAAATTCTGACTGTGTGATAACCTTTTATAAAAATATCACGGTTTCATGGTATTGTAATTAATTACTGCTCTTATATATTTAAATGTCTGTGTACAAAAACTTTTTTTTTCTTCCCTGAGCACATTATTTTTTATTTTTGGAAACAGGCAGAACATTTTGTAACATTGAAAATCTGGCAAAATAATTAAAATAAATAATCAAAATCTTCTTAGTTAATTAAAATTACCTTTACTTGTGTGAGGTTATACCTGCAGCTCAACACTATAACAAATCGTTAAATGCAGGGGAAAAAAAAACTTTAAAAATATATAAATTAAGTAATTTTTGCTGCTCAACAATTTCCGGACACATGCTTGATTATTATGCGTGTGCGTGCGTGTGGATGTCCACGCCTTCACTTTGATGATGCAAAAAAAAGCATATATCGAAGGAATGGTATACATTTTTTGTTTAGGGTTTTGAAACCATGGCTTTTTCAAACCCCTGTAAACCTTGTAATCCTGTAATGCCTAGTGGTCAGTTACGTGTAACCGATTACAAAATGACGCAGACAAAACAAACACCCTGCTGCAAAGTGAGTATATCTCCAGCACACTTAGGGCAAGAGACCCATCCATCGCAGGGCAACACGTACATTCACACCTCGGGGAATTTAAATTATCTGATTAACTTGGGGCATGTCGACTCCTGGAGAAAACTCCGTCTCAGGCGAGTCTCTAACCTGCAACCTTCTAACTAAAAATGCCACTGCGCCACCTTGCCTTCCTCCAAAAAAAAAAACAATATTCACCCGTGTCATGCAGCCCCCGTTTTAAGATTTAAAGTGAGGCTTCAATAGGAAAAACCCAGAAGTAGAGGTAAACAAACCAATGGATGACAAACCTGGAACTGCTGCAAGGGCTGAGCGATAAATCGATTCAAGCCCTCTACACACCAGTCCAAATATTCCAAGTTTGCGCCAGCTAATTCTTTTGGCTTTGTCATGTGTGGAGTAAGGGGTTTTAGTGACGAGTGGCAATTCTCACAGACATAATGTCAGGATTAATGTATTCATGTTGTGTTTTCCCCTTTTCCTCTTCCCATAAATGTTACAGGGCCATGTTGGAGGATGAGCGTAAGAAGAGAGAGCAGGCTGAGAAGGAGAAAGAGAAGATTGAAAAAGAAAAGGAGGAGTTGATGGAGAGACTCAGAGTGATCGAGGAGCAGACAAGAAAAGCTCAACAAGGTCAGAGCAAATGACAACTGCTGTTCACTTTTAATTAAAATAAAGCTCTATCACTTTTGTACATTTGACTGCAACCAATTTAAAAATAATTAGAGGTGCAACTCTATATGGTTTTTCATGTGAACGTTCTGCAGTTGTTGTTTTTTTTTTTTTTTTAAATCCAGCGGCTAGAAATCATGGCTTTGACTGCTTTATTTTTATTTTTCGATTGTATATCTCGTGTACAATCTGCCATTGTGGTTGTCAGCTCAGCTTCATACGTAAGTCCAGGACGCAAACTGCAAGGCTCTGCCACGCTGAGGGATGGGATCAATCAGCTCGCTGGCATTTAAACGGATGGATAATCTAGTACATCATCTGTTTGGTATTCTGGTCTGAAACCTCACAGAAACATTCTGAGGAGTCCTTACACCCCCGGTCTTTGTACTCCACAGGGTTTCTGCGGGTCCTTAAAAAAATCTAAAATGTACAAACCCAAATTTTAGGCCTTAAAACATTTCAATAAATGTTATTATTATTTAAATAAATGTTTCACAGGTTTTACTTTTCCAACACACTTCAGATCGATTGTGCTTGAGAAAGATGGCTGAAATAGCAACTGCAAATAAAGAATTTTGTAATCATGCATCAAATATGTGTGTCTGAAAGTGTAATTGAAATCACAAAATTGGTAGTTTTACCTGAAAACTATTTAACAGTAGCGTTTCAAAATGGTTTTGCTCATGAGACGTACCTCTTAATAAAACACAGAAATCCATCGTTTCGTGTCAGATTTCACATCATATGTCCATATATTTAGGCTAATAACAATATAGCCTCATGTGTGTCACATGTTTAAAAATTTACAAACGACCAGAAGTTGCGTGTTTGCTGATCCTTCAGAACTTTTTGGTTGCAAATCTGAAGTTGTTTTCAAGTGTTAATAACTAATTATCTTAAATTTATTCTGTTCCTTTATTTGCAGCTTTTGTAATCTTTATAAGATGGAGAAAATGTAGTCATTTGGTTTTGTCTTTTCTCAATTTTGCAAACTTCAGGTATTGTCTACATGTTTAGATGCCTTGTAGCCAATATCTATATATTTTACAATCCTTTATATTGTATAGATTTGTAGTTACTTTATGTTCGATTAGGTTTTGCATTTGATTCTAAATGGTGTTTAAAAAAAGTTGATCCCTGATTTCAACCCTTTTGCTCTTTGGCCTTTTTCTTTTGCTTGTGTAGAGCTGGAGGAGCAGACCCGTCGGGCACTAGAGCTAGAACAGGAGCGCAAACGTGCTCAGGATGAAGCAGAGCGTCTGGATCGAGAGCGCCGCCTGGCAGAGGAGGCCAAATCGGCTCTGCTCCAGCAATCTGAGAGCCAGATGAAGAACCAAGAGCATCTGGTAAGTTACCATCTGAACCCCCTTTGCATGTCCAGTCACTTCGAGGACACCAGTGAAACTGGACAAAGTGTAGCCATGGCAACTGGTAAATAATGAGGTACAGTTACTTCCTTGCAGAACTAAGAGAATGTATGTTGTGAACAGGCAACTGAGCTGGCAGAGTTGACCTCGAAGATCTCCCTGCTTGAAGATGCCAAAAAGAAGAAGGAGGATGAAGCAATAGAGTGGCAAACAAAGGTAAATACAATAGTTTTGGAAAACTATCCACAGTTAAGTGAATCAAGATGAAATCTAAACTTCTAAAAAACTGTATTTGTAAAACTATGAGGCAATTGTATTTTCCTGGTGTAATGCTCAAAAGTAGAGCTCTAAGAAACAAAGGTACGCATTGACATCACTTTTCCACCTCCATAACTGTGGCTAGAACAAGCCGTAAGATGGCCGTTATTTTGATGATTGTAAGTTTAAAAAGAATTGAATTTGACTGTGATCTCCTCGAGTTACCAGATGACGAGCTTTCCTTGAACATTTAGACGATCTCAGCAGTGGGGAAAAACAAAAAACAAAGCATGTTCATACCTTGAAGCAGGATTTAAATCACATTTAATTCTAAAAACTCTAAAACATTTAGATTTTTTTCTTTTTTTTTTTTGAGCGAAACACTGTTCGTCCCATTCAAATAATTCTTGTATTAAGTTACAGTTAAGGGTTTGGTTGTTCTTTAAATTGCGTATAACATACATGACATAAAGACAAACATTTAATTTCCAGTCAAGCGAAAAGTTTTACCTCCTGGTTTCCAGTTATGTCTTCGATTTTCAGCCATCCATTTGCTTTGCTTTTCTTTGGATTTTGGCAGTTTGTAGAAAAGTGTCCCCGAAGTCTTTGAAAATGTGTCCAACAGTCAGTTGCACAACAGCTTTTCATCATTTTCAGCATTTATGTGGGTCAAACTCACATTTTCCACCAGAAATAAAGGACTCACTCTGCGACTTCTGAGTACCATGACATTATATGCTCATGTTCTAAAAAAAGAACGTGTGAGTTATGAGTTACAACACTCTCTTGTGTCTCTTCCAGGCCACTTTGGTTCAGGAGGACCTCGAGAAGACAAAAGAGGAGCTGAAGAACAAAGTCATGTCAGCCCATGTCCCTGAACCCGTACATGGGGAAAATGACAACGATGAGGGCGATGAGAGCAGTGCAGAAGCCTCTGCAGAGCTCACTTCCGCAGCTGCCTACAAGGACAGGAGTGAGGAAGAGCGCATGACGGAGGCTGAGAAGAACGAACGAGTGCAGAAACATCTGCTGGTGAGATTATAAACTGAATGGGTCACGCGGTAGCTTTCTTCCCCCCATGTGAACTGAATTAAAATGCCTTTTTTTGTTGTTGTTCCAGGCTCTTACTTCAGAACTCGCTAATGCTCGCGACGAGACCAAGAAGACCCAGAATGACATGATCCATGCAGAGAACGTACGAGCGGGCCGAGACAAATACAAGACCCTTCGCCAGATCCGCTCCGGAAACACCAAACAGCGAATCGATGAGTTTGAGTGCATGTAACTATTCCACCATCAGCCAGCCACCAGGGGGAGCAACAGCCTGCCATTTGCGTCACACCTGGATAGGAACGTCATTACCCACAATGCACCAGTCAAACTGAAAATAAAGCCAAATATAGAAAAATGCTGCACAATTCAGAAGATCCCTTTACATCACAAGTGTTGGGGTTTCTGCTTTTTGATAAGGGAGATTTATTTTTCGATTTTTGCTTCGTGGTTTGAACTAGATGTAGCTCTTTTTTTTATTGGAGAACAAAAGCGGTTTGATGATTAACCGAATGAAAGGGTTTTAACTTCAGTCAGTCGGAATTGAAGTATGATAACATTCCAGTGTTGGGATAGAGTCTGAAATCACTCCAGTGAGATATGTCAGTGTGCCAAGGCTGTTTTTTCCCCTTCTTTCTTTTTTCCAAACCAGTATAGTTGATATAACAAACTGAACAATGCCGGTGTGGTGCTGTGATAGCCAAGCTATTGCTATAACATTGTATCCTTATGCCTTTCTAATAAAAGATTTGCAGTATAGACTAAAGCACATGCCTACGATCCTGGTTACATGCTTTCCATCACCATCTATCTGGCAGAGCTTGCAAGTACCGCTGACTGCAGATGAGATAAGCCCTACCCACAGAATTTGGAGCCCCATCCACTGAACGGCGACTAGTGTTGTGATTGCCGTGCTAATTAGGGGTGGGGTGATGGAGTACAACCAATGAGACGACACGTAGGTAGGGCTCTATGTCCAGTGGGTGGGGCTTAATCGTATACATGTGAGTGAGTGAGTGAGTGAGAGAGAGAGAGACTTGTTAGTGATTCCTTAAGTTCCAGTTTCTCTCAGTGTGAGGTTTGTGGCTGCTCACGCTCAGTGCCTCACAACTGAGTAAAACACCCACAAAATACCACCCTGTGTTTCTAGATTAGATGTTAAGTGTATTCTTATTTTGAGTTTTTCTTCTTATTTTTGTTTAGTTGTTTTTTGAGGTCTCCGCAGTATTATTCTTGAAGCATCTTTTAATAGAAAGACACTTAATAAAACATCTGGAAATACATTTTCATGTTCGTCTGGAGTGTATAAAGTTTTAAAAGCTCTGCACTTCTGCGCAGCGGTGTACTTTTCTAATCCATAATCATCATTGTAGCAATACGCCCCATGGATTTTTCATACACACGTATAAATATTTGATATGGATGACATAACTCATTTTGATAAAAATAACCACATCTCTTTTTTTAAATGAAGGTTCTTATCTTATACAGAAGTTATGTTCCCTCGGCAGTCTCTCGCCCTAAGGCTGCAGGTGGATATTTTCCGATTACAGAGAAGATTGCTGCTTTTCCCTCCTCTCCAACTGTCAATAAAACATTCAAATTCAACAACGCATGGGTTTGTTTTCTTTTTCATCGTCTGTTCTTTCATTTAATTACATACCGTTGTCACCAGCTAAGATCAGAATGTGTTCAGAAAATAAAATTATTTGGAAATGTTTTGTAGTCAATCAATGACTGAATCTCCATTAGAAACCATAGCTTCTTATTACGTCAAGATTACTTTTCCACGTAAACAAGCATTTTTGGAGCCTATGCTCATTGCCATCCATTCAACTGATTGAAAGGTACTTATGAGTTATTCTATATTTAATGAACTTGCCGTTATTTATAATGTGCTTGTGTTTAAATTGAGATTAATTTTAAAGTTACTTTCCTGAAATCCGGTATGTTGTAAAACATGGAGCACTTCTCTTTTTACACTTTGAGTTGAGCCATAATTCATGGTGTTCAAAAGTATTCTGATGGAATTACTATACTGCATGTAGTATGAACGGTGCAATGCTACGATAACAACTTGGAAATTATAGAATAATTAAATATTCTCTTTAATCAAAGGGTAATTTTGTTGACCAAAGAGCTTTTTAAAGTAAAACCTGTTTTAGAATGTAATTTCTAAACCAAGTAAGAAGGCTGAGAGCAAGCTTTATGGTGATTTAACAGAAAATGTGGCTTTATTTAGCTTGAACATGAATCAGCTAAACACTGCACTGAGGGATAGTGAGAGAAAAGAGGGGAAGTAGGAGGGAGGTCAAGAGAGAAGCTGTGTCCCGAAAGACATTTTGCCAAAAATTGAAGAGGCCTTCAAATGTATCGTCTTAACCCAAATTTTGAGGATGCATCGCTACCATTCTTCGTGGCCACTTTTCTTTGTAAACTTTAAGCCGTATTTACTTCATGGTGTTCCAAAGTATTCTCCTGGAATACACTGTGTAGTATCAATGCTGAAATGCTGTGTCAACAACAAGGACTTTGTAGAATTAATATAATTTTTAAGTAATTCTGTTTAAAAAAGCTTATTGTTCAACAAGTGTACTCTTTGGTTAAAGTAATACATGTTCTAGAGTATAATTTCTAAATCAAGTAAAAAGATTCTTGAAGCAAAGCTTAATTAAAGAATATTTAACAGAAAATGTGGCTTTATTTAGCTTAAACGTGAACTATGAATCAGCTAAACATGCACTGCTCTGAGAGAGATGTGGGGAGGGCAGGCTAGAGACAGATTGGTGGTAATCCAGGTTCTACTTTCTTCAGAGGATGCTGCTAAGATCCTCCTAAGGCTTTATCAACTGTTAGTAAATGGGACGATGTAGCCTCCTTCTGATCTCAGAAGTCAACCAGAAAATGGGATTATAAATATTTGTTCTCTATTGTATATCTAATTTATTATCATTATATGGATTTTTATTAAAGAAGTAGTTACATTATCTGTCCTTACCTCAGGAAACTCGTGGTTGGCCATGGAAGAAGAGAGAGAAGTTTAAAGTCAGAAAGAAAAAAAAGTGAGAACATCTAAGAATTAAAGTAACCACTATACAAAATGAGCATTTCCTGAAAGAATTGTGTGAGTGCTGGTTAGTGCTGCTGCGTTGATTAGTTGCGATCTGTCAATATTAACTAATATAAAATACTGTAGCCATCTGTGGATTGTAAACGCAACACGTCTTAAAAAACACCTGACATGAAGCTCCTTAGAACAGCTTTATCAGATTGTTTCTCAGCAATACAAATGTTCTACCAACAGTATAACTCACAAACATAAGTTTAAAGGGCTACGATACAAACGATGTAAAAATATGCTATTTTCACAGATTTACATGCGATGAACATTATTTAAGGCAAATTTATTGTCTGTTACATTTAACAGTGGGTTTAATTTCTGTCTTTAGTTAGCAATTTCTGACATATTTTTTTATAAAAAAATTTCATATTTATTTATATTTTTTTAGATATAAATTTTCTGAATACTAATTTTTCAAATAAATCACATTTTTATGATAAAAATGATTTAAAACCAGCACCTGCATAACAGAAAGGAAAGTGTAGTAGCAGTACCTTAAACCAACGGTAGATGGCAATGCTGTGCAGAGGAGAACACGTGCGTGAGAAGCAGTTCTCAACAAACAATTTGCGTCGTTATTTGTATTATTCAGATAGCATTTTACGCCGAATCGATGGTTGTTTTATTTATGGTTCTGGTGGCTGGAACCGGCTTTTGTTTGTTTTATATTTGAAAACACGAAGAACTCACTAATGCAGTGGTTGTCTTACGTCGGTGCTCTAAAGGTAGGCAATGTTTAGTGCAAGAAAAGAAATTAATGTTCGCTCATACTTCAACGTGACATGAATGTGTTTCACTCACTAATGACGTGTCTGTGTTGTAGTCTGTTTGGCCCCCTGAGGATGAAACAGGTGAGTAATAAACCATTGAGATGCCACTTGTGAATTACACTTTAGCTCATTCAGCTGCGTGAAATATCCAGAGAAATTATCATCCCAACAATTTAAGATAAATGCTAGTCATGAGAATATAATAAATGGATTCCAATGTGAAAGGGATTCATGCTCCAGTTTCTTTAATGGGTGTTTTTAAAATATAGTCCTCATAGCCAAATGTCCTCATATACCTTTTTTAAAACAGAATATACAGAATCCAAATGATATGGTTATGGAATACCCAGAGAAGCCAGTAGGAATCTGAAAGAGAAGAAAGGATCAGACTAGAGAGAGGAAACAAAGTCATTATTCAGCAAGTTAAGAGAGGATTTTAAACATCCCCAAGATTCTAAAAGCTTCATCAGCCTTCTGACTCCTCTTTATGTGTGGTTGTCGAGAGAGGGCAAAAGTCTGCAACTTAAGAAAACTCATTATTTTGTTACAAACACATGCACTGCAATTATTGGAACGCTTGGAAAAACAGAACAAAAACCAAAAGCACTGCATATGCTTGCATCACAATCAAACATTAAAACTTGCAGCACTGAATGTTCTAACAGCGCAAACAAACATTGAAATGCACAAAGCTGCTTATTCTTGCAGCACTAACATTGAAACATGCAGTGCTGCATATTCTTCCATCGCAAACAAACATCAAAATAGCAGCGTTAACAATCATTGAAATGCAGTTCTGGTGATTCTTGCAACACAAACATTGAAACAAGCAGTGTTGCATATTTTTGCTGCACTAGCAAATATAAAAACAAGCAGCGCTGCATTAACAATCATTAACTGTGCGATGGACTGGCGACCTGTCCAGGATGTCCCTCGCCTGATGTGCACTGTAGATAGGCACCAGCAGACCCCCGTGACCCTGAAAGAGGAGAAAGCGGGTTAGAAGATGAATGAATTAACGAAATGAAACACAGCGCTGTTGATCCTTTCAGCACAAACACTGAAACTGCAGCATTGCATATTTTTCCAACACAAACAAACATTGAAACAAGAAGCGCTGCATATATTTGCAGCCTTAAAAACATTGAAACATGCAGCTCTGCAGATTCTTGCAGCAACACAAACATTGAAACATGCAGTGTTTCATTTTCTTGCAGCATAAACAGACATGGAAACACACAATGCAGAAAATAATAACAGCACAAACATTGAAACACAAAGCACGGCATATTCTTATAGAAAAATCCAGCATTGAAACACACAGCTCTGCATTCCCTCTAGTGTGTTGTCAGAATGACTAATGTTTTTTTTTTTAAGTTGCAGCTTGTTTGGTTTCTATTGGCAACTATATTCTGCATTTTTTTCAAATTCGCAACGTTCTTATATGCAAGATACGAAATTCTGAGAACCAAAAGGACTATAATCCTAGACGCACCCTGCAATGTCCACAGCTGCCGTATCAGTTTCCATCTGAGTGTAAAAGAGTTTGCACCTCTACTCTAGATTTTTTCCCTTTTAGTGCTAAAGATAAATGCTAATCTATAATTGAATTCTTTAAGAGTACGTTTGGAAAATAATATTTCTCGGTAGAGGATCCCGAGGGACTGAACTATTCTGCTGAAAATAGAAGATAAACACATTTTTCATAAATAGATCAGGATGACAAATGTTAGCTGCTCAGTTTTTACCTGGAAAATACTGCTGATAAAAAGTCCAGTCAGTAATTTTACATTTGATTTAGTATTGAATGGTTTAAACCTGATCTAATAATGATTTAGAGCATGTAATATTTTTATGGTTTCAAAATGTCCTTTTTTCTGAATCAGGAGTATTGTTAAAATATATGGTAAAGCGTAGCTTGACATTTGATTCCTGTTGTTTTCTCTTTTATAGAGGGAATAGAGGTGAAGTTTCTATATTTCTTAGATTTTTTTATATTTACAGAACTAAATCATACCTAAAGGATGGACTGTAGTGAGATCAACAATCCGCTTGAGAGAACCTCTCTCTTAGGACAAATGTAATGAGTTCGGTTCCTTCTCCAGAGATAGGATCAGTATCAGAAAAGCGACCGGCATTTCCTGCATAGTGCTGAAAAATACACCCTCATTTGAAACTGCTATCAGTCAAGCTTCACAGTTTCAATCAGAAGGGTTACAACCTTTTTTATTGAATTGAATTGAATTGAATTAGCCTTTATTTGTCACATACACTGTTACATGCAGTGAAATTGGACCCCTCTGGCCACAGACATAGACAGGGTGGGAACAGGCCAGTGTTGAGAGGTAGCATTTACAGAGAGAAACAGAGAAAATGGATATACATTAGGTAAATTAGCTTAAAAAAAGAGCCTTTCCGCATTGTCCTTCAAAGAAGAGCACTGTGGAGCAGGTTAAAAAAAAGCCATTTGCAATCAAGCACATTGACAAATACAGGAAAGAACATCGCAGGATGAGGTAGGGGTCGGGGAAGTGGTGTAGCCGCTGTAGTCCGCAGCCGGCATTTTTCTGCAGCCATGGGGGGCGCTGTCCAATGACCCGTCAGATTACAGCGGTGGGGAAAATAGCTGGCGGAGATAAGTGGATGCAGGGGAGGGTTCTGAGAGTGTCCCCTTATCGAGTTCTGCACGGGGGATGTTTAGACTCCTCTTCGCGGCCTCCAAGGCCAGAGGAGATAAGGGAAGCCAGATGGTACAGAAGTTAATTTAGGTCAAAAGCTGTAAATTTCCAGATTTTTAGAGTCTTTCCCCGGTCTCCATATTATCCAACTTACGTTTCAATTCTGCCAGCCTTTCCAGGATGAAATCCAGTTTGCGGTCACAGACCGTTACATGAGTCCCGACAGTTTTAAGTCCAGTCAACATTCCATTACAGTCGGTCAGCTTAGTGGGGCTTTGAGCACTGACCGCTTTTGATAATCGCCGATAGCCGAGAGCTCCACATATTCCAATCAGCAGAATCCCAGTTATCACAGTTCCAATTATGTAGATGTCTTCGACATCCTCCAGGGACAGAGCAGCCAGGCACACGATCCTCCACTTCGACCAGGAGTCCATCGTGTAGCCAGCAGCATAAGTTCCAGCAGGACAGGTGGGTTCCCCCGAACCCACGCTCCTCGTCGAGAAAATGGTGTCAATTGCATTTAGAGACCAGTTGATCAGATCCATAGTTCCTTTTATTTAGAGAGCCGGATAGTGAGAGTCTCTGCAGACAGACACAAGACGAGAAGCCCAGCTGGGATGATAAGAGATAAGGGAGTAAGAGAAAGAGCGTGTATCACCGCCGAAGGCTGAGAGAAGAAAGGACCACACTAGTCCTTGTATGTTTGTATTTTGAGCAAATTCTAAATGTGTAATTTCTAAATTTTTTTTGCAAATATTTTGTTTATGTACATCCTTAAATGTAGTTGGTGTGCACATGTGTGACTGGATATTGTATGTGCCTGAATTGTGTGTGTGTGTGTGTGTGTGTGTGTGTGCGTTTGTGTGTGTGTGTGTGCGTGTGTGTGTGTGTGTAGTATTGAAGTTTGGCCTGTGTGTGACACCGTAGCTTGCACAGGTGGAGTGCTTTAAGTGCCACCAGCAGGTGTGATCATGAGGAAGCTGCTTTGTTTGAATCTGTCTCCAAGTCTCATTTGCACAATAGAAGTAAACTTTGACGCCTGTTGAGTAACAGAAGAAAAGGATCCTCGTATTAGACATTTGATTCCTTAGTGAGTGCAGCAAGGTATGTTTGTTTGTTTTACTCATGATAAGTGTCTTGTATTTATGAAATGCTTTGTTGTGTGAATGAAGGTTTGCCGTTTTATCTGTTCAGTGTAATAAGGAGTTTGTATTTGTTAGGAACTGTATTGTGAAATGTTTGTTTGTATATTTTGAATAGTTCGTATAGTTTTCACGGCGCTATGGTGTAAGATTGAAAGGAGCTGATGCTGCTGCGAATAAAATGAAACGAAAACCTAGAGCACCTGTCGAAACTTTCTCTATGGGATCCAAGGGGGTTGCTACACCTTTTCAAAGTGAAGACGCTTCCACCATATTTAATAATGAAAAGATGCCACCCTGATCTATTCAGCCCATTTTCAGCAATTGATTACAGCCCCTTAAACTCTCTGTGCCTTGATGAGATCAAGTGGATTCACCAAACATTCTTAAGCGGAGTCAAATGAAGGAAGTGATTGGAGTTTACCTTGTTCTTAGCGTCAATAAACTGAAATAACTGGTACTAAGACACAACAGTCATGTCAAAGCAAGACCTAATCAGCTAATTATCATTATTGCTAATGAACAAACTTTGTAAGGAACCAGTAAACTAATAAACCAGTAAGATTTATTAAAGATTACAAAGTACTTCTGAACCAGGGATGATTGGGTTCACATAGAAACATTAAGATTTACTCCACACGTATAACTTTAGCCACATTTAAATCCTGAATGAATCTATTTTCTACGATTTTTAACAGTTCTGATAGTTTGAAGTCTGATTTTAATCTGATTTCTGGTGGATCTTTATTTGT